>JAEIFJ010001225.1:0-216400 GCA_018903435.1 Leucophenga varia | reverse complement strand
AAAATATTGACTACATAAATAGATATGAGGTTAGTAACAAATACGAAATTATTTAGTTGCGCAACCCAATACATATATACGCAGTTGCTTGAAAGGTTTGTCACTAGACTTAAAAATTGTCAATTCCTTTGTTCCAGGAGGATACACCTCGCCACTCTACAAAGAAAGTGACAATGTACAGCCCGTCGTACGTTGCATTTCATAGGGATGCGAGAAATAGAATACTATTCGTAGTCCACCAGAAAATATTACAAATCGTAGAGTCAAATGGCTTGCGAAATAGTTAGGAATTTTTTGATTTGGTCAAATTTTGTATGGAGGCTTTATGTTACATCAGCCAGGTCCTTATCATATCGATAGTGCTCACTTAGGTGAACATTGGTACTGCTTTTACCAAGTTTTAATTGAATTAGTTCAGAAATATAAAATTCATACAAAAATCCGAAAATGGAAGGTTGCATTGTATAGAGGCTATACCCTAAAAATGGGCGTGGCACCTTGGATTTGACATTGGATAACATAAGAAGAGTTTTTTATTCAATTTATAGTGAATATATTCATAAATAATATCTATTTCCATACAAAATTTCGAAAATATGCGCAAATTCGAATGGGGGCTACACCTAAAATGGGCGTGGCACATTTTTTAACATTGGATGATATAAGAACTATTTTATCCAATTTGGAGTGAATACATTCATAAATAATACCTATTTTCATACAAAAAATCGAAAAAAACGGTGAGTTTGTATACCTTAAGCTGGGCGTTTGACTTTGACTTTAACTCTTGAACTGCTCAGGACTGAGAAAAGCTTAAGATTCGAGTTTCATCTTAATATCTTTAAAACTAAGCAAATGAATCGAATTAATACAGACGGACAGACAGACAAATAGATAGACAGACAGACGGACATAGCTAGATCGACTCGTCTCGTCGTACTGATCAATAATATATGTATATACTTTACAGGGTCTACAAAATGAAAATAATCTCCACACTATGTGTGGCAGGTATAAAAAGAATCATTTATTTTTCTTGAATAAAGTACAGAGTTGTTCCGAAGCATCGTTGAAGTTCATTATACCCGTTACACATAGTGTAAACGGGTACATTCAGTTTGTCCGAAAGTTTACAACGCATTAAAGGAGGCATAAAGTATATATATTATTGATCAGCTCGATGGGACGAATCGATTTAGCCATGTCATGAAATTAGAAAATTAAGCTTTTGTTGCTCCTAGTTACTTATTATGTCAGAAGCAAGGTGCCACGCCCATTTTTAGGTATAGCCCGCATACAAACTAACAGCCCATTTTCGAGTTTTGTATGAAAACATTTATTATTTCTGCATGAATTCAATTAAATTTGATAAAATCAATTCCAAGGTCTGCCTAAGTGAACACTATCGATATGGTAAGGAAATTTGACCAAATTCATCGTGAAATTTAATCTAAGCACCTGGTGAACATATAAACTATTAAAAGTGTTGTGTAACGGGTATTTCAGCTTCAGTTCCCACCGAAGTTAACGTTTTTCCTTGTTTTTTGAAATTGAACAATCAATTTTTTGTAGTTAAATTAAATTATGATAAAACAAGAAAAACGTTAACTTCGGTGGAACCGAATCTTAAATACCCGTCACACGAATCTTTGAACAGTTTATGTGTGATCATCAGTGGCTTATATACATTTATAATTATATATTCGAAAATAATTACTTTTTCATACATTTGTTCGAAAATAATCGATAATTTTGTGTGGGGACTATAGCTAAAAATAGGCGTGGTAGCTTGGTTTTTTTATTGGATATCATTAGAAGTGTTTTTACATAAATTTGAGTGAATAGTCTATAAATAATACCTATTTTTATACAAAAAATTCGAAAACGGGCATTAAATTTGTATGGGGGCTATAGCTAAAAATGGGCGTGGCAGCTTGGATTTGACATTCGATGGCATAAGAAGTATTTTTACCCAACTTGGAGTGACTACATTCATAAATAATAGCTATTTTCATAGAAAAAATCCGAAAAAAATGGTAATTTTGTATGGGGGCTATACCTTAAAATGGGCGTGGCACTTTGATTTTAACACTTGAACTGCTTAGGACTAAAAAGCTTAAGTTCCAAGTTTCAGGTCAATATCTTTCAAACTGAGCGAATGAAACGCATACATACAGACAGACAGACGGACAGTCAAACAGACAGACAGACGGACATGGCTAAATTGACTCGTCTCGTCGAGCTGATCAAGAATATATATACTTTATAGGGTCTAAGATGTCTCCTTTAATGCGTTACAAAATTTCTGACAAAAATGATAATACCCTCCACACTATGTGTGACGGGTATAAAAACTTGCGTTTTAATTCCAATGAGAATTGAATAGTTGATAATATGTTTTCCAGGGTTTAAACTCGGAGAGGGCTTGAAAAATTGCCAGTCGATAAGGGTATTCTGCCCCTAGCCGTACAACTGGGTGCATTGTGTGTGTTAAAAGTGTTTGTCTTAAATTATGTTTTAAATTTTACCAGCTTTTGTCTCATCGCTCAGTCATACAAAAGTGGGCAAAAAAGTTGTAGTTTTTTTTTTTTTTTTTTTTTTTTTTTTTTTTTTTTTGTTTGTTTTGTATAACATTTAACAACGTAATTGTTGGCTGCTTCTACAGTTAAAAAGTTATGTAAACGGCACGCTCCAATGACCACACAAACTTGACACTCACCTTGAATTCTGCTTGTGTAATTTGTGGAAGCATTTCAAACAATTTTTCGTACCCTTCCCATACAAAACAACGAAAAGCGTTAATTTCGAGGGAACCGAAGCTTAAATAGCCATCACACGATGAATAGAATTACTTTTCTTGAATGAATATGTGCGTTCGGTTTGCAACGTTAATTATGTGTTCTATTGTGATCATAGGTTGCTACAATAAGTATTTTCAAAATATTTGCTATAATAGTCCCACCTCAACCATGGGTCATTTTTATACCCGTCACACATAGTGTGAAAGGTTAGGGACCCCATAAAGTATATATATTATTGATCAGCTCGATGAGACAAATCGATTTAGCCATGTCCGTCTGCCTGTCTGTCCGTCTGTCTTTTGCAATGCGTTTTTCTCGGAAAGTTTTAAAGATAGTGAACAGAAATTTGAAACTTAAGCTTTTTGTGCTCCTAGGCAGTTTGTATGTCAGAACCAAGGTGCCACGCCCATTTTTAAATCACAAAATCACTTCTACTATAACATATAGACCCCATACAGACTCGCCTTCGATTTTTTTATTTTTTCAAGAAAATGATTAAAGTTTCGTGTGACGGGTATTTAAACTTCGGTTCTACCGAAGTTAAGGTTTTTTCTTGTTTTTATGTCAATTTGCAAATCTTTTGTGACTATTCTTATGAAACATAAAAAGTTTCTGTGGCTTTGTAAGCATGACCGTTAATTTCATTTCCATTTTATTTTTTAGCATTTTTGATTCAAATTTTATTTTTTTCATGTAATGTAATTGTTTTCCTATGATTTTTTTTTTGTTTGTCTCTAGGAGCCTTGCAAATCATTATTTAGAATATACAAATAATTAATATAGCACAAATTTCTTCATCTTTGTTCACTTAAGGAGCGCTAAAAGTGATATGAATGTGATACTGCTGACCATGGTAAATTTTGCATAAAACTCAAATCTGAAAAGATTATATCTAATTCCTACAGTACCCATCACGTCATGATTTTGAGAAAAAATTTCGAAACACCCAACAACACGACTTTTGGTGTTTTCAACCAAATTTTTCTCAAACCCCTGAAGTGATGGGCACTTTTGGACTTCAGATTCATGCTAAGCGCACAAAAATACATCGGAAACCAGACTCATATCGAAAATAAAAACAACCATGTTTCCCTGTGTTATTCGTTGAGCGTTTAAATCGGAATGTTTTTTTTATACCCGCCACACATAGTGTGAAGGGTATATTCAGTTTGTCTGAAAGTTTGTAACGCCTTAAAGGAGCTATCGTAGCCATATCGTATCGTACCATATAAAATATATATTCTTGATCAGCTCGACGAGACGAATCTATCTAGCCATCTCCGTCTGTCTATCCGTTTGTCCGTCCGCCCGACTGTCCGTCTGATTGTGTCTTCGCAGTTTATTCGGTCAGTTTAAAAGATATTAAACTGAAATTCAGAACTTAAGCTTTTTTCTCTAGCGACTAAATCAAGTATAAAAATGAAAGTGCCATGCCCATTTTTAGGTATTGGCCCATACAAACTTACCGGCCATTTTGCTATTTTTGTGGCAAAATAATAATTATTTATGAATGCATTCACTTCTAATTGGGTAAAAGCACATCTAATATCATTGTATCTTTACTCTACTGATATTATAAGGATTAGCCCACTACACCATATAGCCCCCAAACAAATTTTAAATTTTTTTTTTCAAGAAGATATTTTACTGTCCTTCGGTTAAAAATTTACCCCATTATTGTGTCTAAACTTTGGCTGTATCGGACTATTATGTGTATGTGTTTTGTGTGTGCCCTGTTGTTTGAAACGTTTACCCCTGGTCTTGAAAGTTCTCAACCCCTTTGTGGCAGAGGCATACCCTTCATAAATCCACGAACAGTGTAAAATCTTTGCCCTTTTTTACATTGTGTTGTAATTGGAAGTGGCATCCTGCCCGACGTTCCAATCCAAAAAAAAAGATTTCCAGGGTCAATATTGTTATTAATATCATAAAAAATGGAAAAAAATGGAATACTGTGCACCAACTCATTTTACATAGATCAAGTACAGAATTGCTTGCATCGTGAAAGTAAAACCTATCTTATAGAATTTAATTCTGACAAAATTAATTTTTGTTATACCTGTTACACTAGTGTAAACAGGTATATTCAGTTTGTCGGAAAATTTGTAACGCATTAAAGGAGGCATCGTAAAGTATATATATTATTGATCAGCTTGATGAGACGAATCGATTTAGCCATGTCCATCTGTCTGTCTGTTGCGATGCGTTTTACTCAGAATGTTTTGACATGAAATTTTAAACTTAATCTTATTTTGGTCCTAGGCAGTTTGTATGTCAGAATCAAGATTTTTACGCCCACTTTTAGGCATAGCCCCCATTCAAATGTTTCACCCATTTTCAAGTTTTTGTGTAAAAATAGGTATTATTTATGAATATATTTATTTCAAATTGAGTAAAAATACTTCTTATGTCATCCAATATCAAATCCAAGGAGCCACGCCCATTTTTAGGTATAGCTCCCATACAAACTTACCGCCCATTTTTGAGTTTTTGTATGAAAATTTTATTGTTTCAGAATGAATTCAATTAAAATTTGGTAAAATCAATTCCAGTGTCCGTCTAAGTGAACACTATCGACATGGTAAGGATCGGGCTAAAATAACATAAAGCCTCCATACAAATTTGACCAAATTCATAGTGAAATTTTATGTAAGCATCTGGTAAACATATAAACTATTAAAAGTGTTGTGTAACGGGTATTTCAGCTTCGGTTCTACCGAAGTAAACGTTTTTCCTTGTTTTATATTTACAATTATGCTGAAGTTAGCAAACCAAAATTCTCGCGAGTTAAAGATATAAATTTCAATTTTCACCCAAAATACAAAAGATACGATAAAACGCGAATAAGAGCTAAACTAGAGAAACCCAATTGGGGCTTTGCTTGTTGCGAAAAGGACTTTCAGGAACTGAAGTTAAAATGGAGTTTACATTTTATGTGTTGCACTCTGTTATTAAAAAAATATTTTAATTTCAAAATCAAAATAAATATCTCGTTTTTCGGTTTTGGGAATACGAATGAGTTTCCTTTCCGACAAGTTTACATAAAATTAAGTATTGCACTGGTATTCACCTTAAGTAATATTTGCAGAGTCTTTATACAAATCGTCGATATATTCGAGAAATAAGCGTTTAGTATTGTAACTACACGTGTCACATTGATTTGCATCGTAATATGTTATCATATTTGTCCATAAAGTACACTAATTTTCGATTGAGCAAGCTATATTCTTTAACTGATAACATAAATCAAATCAAATCACCTCATTCTGGACTCCTTTTAACTAACTAAATGTGGTTTTAACGAAACTTGCAGAAAGTGCATTTAATTAATCATCTGTCCTGGCTTAGTTTGCACATCTTCATTATATGCCAAATAACCTGGAGTGGTTCGATCTTACTTTCTTTCCTTTATTCTTTTAAAATATAATATAAACAAGAAAACCTTAACTTCGGTCGCACCAAAGCTCTAATACCCGCCACACGAAACTTTAATTAGTTTATGTACGATCGTCAGTGACGATGATTATATTCCGCAAAGGGGTTGGGTGGGGACAACTCATGTTGGGGCTCGAATAAGACGCATGTTATAAAATTTCAAGCTAAAAAGCATAAAAATCGTATTTTTGAAACAAAAAAATTGTAAGGTGAGTTTGTAGGGGGTGTGAAGTTATAATGGATATAATGGATGACAGAAGAAGTAATTTTACCCAGATTGGAGTGAATACATTCATAAATAAGAAATTTGTTCATACAGAAACTTAAAAATGGAAGCTAGGTTTGTATGGGGCTATAACTAAAAATGGATGTGGCACCTTGCTTTTAATATTGGATGCATTTACACGTGTTTTTACCCAATCTGTAGTTAATAATAATAATAACTAATTTCATACAAAAAATCGAAAAAAAGTGGTAAGTTTGTATGGGGGCTATACCTAAAAGTGGGCGTGGCACATTGATTTTAACATAGAAAGTACACAGGTCCTACAAAAGCTTAAGTTGAAATTTCAGTCCATTATCTTTAAAAGTGAGCAAATAAATCGCGCAGCAACAGATAGGCAGACAGACAGACGGACAAATAGTGATAACTTAAGTTTAGGAAAAGTTTCGATTTTGATTCAAACAGATTCTTAACCTACAAAAAGAAAAAGACCCCATTTTCACTTTTTATTACCATTTTAGTCATACCTGTCGCTCCTTCTAGAGCACCGTGTGCCCTTACAGCAACAACTTGCAACGAAAATAATTGTTAAAAAAAATTGTTCATTTATTAACAATTTGTTAACTTAAGAAATCTCCTTTACAGACGTTCAAATCAAAAATCGGTTAAGAATTGCGCTCTTAAAATCAATTTGTCCACGGCGACTTTTTTTGCTCCACTATGCGTCTCTCTGTTTTTTGGCTGCGCGATTTTTTTTGCTCAGTTTTAAAGATATTGTTCTAAAATTTTAAACTTAACCTTTTCTAGGACTTCAATTCAATGAGCCACGCCTATTTTTAGCTATAGCCCCCATACAAACATATTGCATTTTTTCAAGTTCTTATACGAAAAAATTTATATTTATAGAGCGATTTGCTTCACAAGTGTTGCAAATATTTCTTATATCAAGCCAAATCTTCAGTTTAAAATTGGTTGAGATCGGGCCGCCAATTTCAAAATTTTTAGGAACATTTTTAATTCGTTATGTGTTTTAAGATAAAATTTAGTACAAATGCTGAACACGCAGATTTGTTTATTTTTATTTACACTCGCACATGTTATGTTTAATTGCGATTAAATTAATGTTGTATCTATCTAATACCTTGGTTTATTTTATGCTAAGTTGAATAAATTGTCGGCTTGCATTTTGAGGTATGCATAATTGCTGCGCTCATCAAAGTGACCAAGTACGTTTAAGTCGAATTGTTGCAAATAAACTGCACCCAGCATTGCATCGTTTTGACGTTGAACAGATTTCACGCTGCGAAAGAGCACACCAAAATCCAATATCCGCACTGGCGCATCAAAGCCAACGATATAATAACGGATGCACCAATCGTTGGAAGAATCTGCTGCTGCTAATGCTTCCGGTAGTTTTTCTGAGGCAAGATTACCCGACAGAAGATGTAAATATTCTGGCTTTAACGGGGAAACATAACATCGACCCTGCTGGAATGTCTTTGTGTTAAAATAGTCACCACAGAAAAGATAACAATCACGTTTGTTATCCGCCTCATCGGAAAAGCGCATCACGCAGTCCAGCTCACCATGGTCTCGATTCAGTTTGAAGGCGTAACCAATAACGAGACCCCGCAATGATAGTCGCACATCGAAGGCAAATATGCGAAAGGGCGTATCCTCTTTTACGATGCGCAGGCATGATCCGCCATTAAAGGCATCATCGTAATAGTGTACCGCGCAATCGCTTAACGGCACCGAGGGTTGCAGCGACTGCCAGGAAAGATTGAAGAAGCGTGAACTATCACCAACGTCTTTGCCATCTGAACAGGACGTTGTCGTCGGTATGCCAAACTTATATAATTGTTTACCCGAGCCGAGACAAAAATCGGTGTAGAATGGCAGTTCTTCACTATAGGGATGCGTTGCCAGATACTCCCAAAGCGAGCTCCACCATTTGTCATTACGATTGAGAAACGATTCATTGACATTATCGCTCCCACGCGGTTCACGAATGTTGTAACCATGCTGTTGTAACGTTTCAAATGTCCATGCAGGCGCAAAGATGGCAATCGAGAAACTTCGTTCGACAACACGCGCCAATGTTGTTTTTGTGCGAAATTTTGCAATTTGACCGCGACCGAAGACATCAATTCCAAAGAAAACACGTTTTTGCGGCGATCGTTCATCCTCGCATATACGCTGCGTCGCTTCAAAACTCTGTTCCATCCAACCGTAGTTAAGGAATGTCGCATCGCTGGATTTAAAGAAGCGTACATTTCGCGAGTTCAGCTCATTTTGCCAACTGACCTTGCCACTGTCAATGACGCTATCGTACCAAAATACAATTCCGTTATTGACATCGTGCGTTGTGACGTCTCTCAAACGTCTTACAAAGTAGCTAAAAAAATTTTAAAAAAAGTATATTTGAAAAAAGGAAGAAAATAAATGTATTAGTGGTATTTTTGTTTGTAGAAATTGGGACCCTGCCCTTACTGACCTATTTCTGTACTCTAAATGGGTTCATTTTCTTAGAATCTGTGATCCTGGTTCTACCTTTACATAGCTTTACGTTGTGAATGGATGTGGGTGTGTAACTCGTTTTCTCGGCCGTAATATTTACAATCGGCAGAACTACATATTTTCATAGCTGTCTAGTATTTATTCAGCCCATAGTCACCTCTTATTAGCCCTAACATAACTGTGTCTAATTTTACTGTGGTATTATTCTAATTCTTCAAGAGATGTCATGTCTTAATCTTCAGTGTTCATCAATGACGAATTCTCCTTCAGATGGTAACAGATGTCCAGGAATCACTAAGGCTATGGAGGTCCCACTTCTCTACCCTACTTGGTGGCGATGACGGGAACAATACCGCTGGTGGAGATGATGAAAATCTGGGTCCTCCGGCCGATGATGGGATTCCTGTGGAGCCGCCAGACTATAACGAGGTCGTAGAAGTCATACAAAGACTTAAAAATAACAAAGCGGCAGGCGCAGACGAATTACCCGCAGAGTTATTCAAGACCGGCGGCGACGAGTTGATTGGATGTGTGCATCAACTCTTGTGCAAAATATGGTCTGGTAGCGTATGCCTGATGACTGGAACCTAAGTGTCCTGTGTCCACTTTAAGAAAGGAGACCCTGCAGTCTGCGCAAACTATCGTGGATAGGATATGCAATAGAGTGAAACCGTACGTAGGACGTATAGTTGGAGAGTACCAGTGCGGTTTTAGACCAAAGAAGTCAACCAGCGACTCCATATTTACTCTGCGACAGATCCTGGAAAAAACCAAAAAGAAGCAAATCGACACACACCACCAATCGTCGATTTCAAAGCCGCTTTCGACACGCCAATCAGATCAAAGTTTTTCAAAGCATTGACTGATCTTAAAATCCCGTCAAAAATTGTTCGCCTCTGTATGATGACGCTGGAAAACAGACAAAGCGTTGTCAGGGTCGGTAAAGATCTCTCCGACCCCTTTGACACCAGAGAGGCTTCAGACAGGGTGATGCGTTGTCGTGCGACTATTTCAACCTCCTATTGGAGTACATCCTGATGCAGTGCCCAAACGTCGACCGGACGGGCAATATTTTCTATAAAGAAACTATGCTGCTCGCATATGCCGACGACATAGATATAATCGGTAAAACTGCTCGAGCGATCACCGGCGCGTCTCAAAAATGTCGTCCTATGGGACTGACGGTCAACGAGAACAAGACGAATTACTTGGAATCCATTCGCAGGCAATCTGCACGTCGCAGACGGTCTTTGAGTACAGAGAACTTCAGCTTTGAGGCTGTAGAAAACTTCATCTATTTGGGCTCAGATGTAAACAACAACAAAAACATCATCAGTCAGGAGATTAAACGAAGAATCACTCTTGCGAACCGTAGCTATTTTGGTCTCGGTAAGCAGATACGAAGTAGAGTGCTGTCCAGAGAAACAAAGATTAAATTCTACAAGACGCTGATAATGTCGGTCCTGATGTATGGCTCAGAAGCATGGGTCATGACAGAATCGGATAAGTTGGCGTTGGAAGATAGAGGAAGATACTTCGGAGAATCTTTGGTCCAGTTAGAGTGGAAAATGTCATCCGTTTGCGCACGAACGATGAGCTGTACGAGCTACATGCTGACATCGACATAGTCAGGAACATCCAATACAAAAGGCTGTCCTGGGCTGGTCACCTGTGACAGAAGCTCCAGCAAGAAAAGTTTGGAAGCAAAACGTGAATCAAATCGGAGGGGTAAATGACCTTGGTAAATGACTCTAAAATACCATCTAACATAATAACAGAATGCTTAAAATGAGCCACTAAAAATGTACTGAGCTTCAAGCGGTTACAGGTTTGAACAAAGGTTCGAAACTCAAGGTACCAAAACTGTAAAATTTAAAAATCGACATGGCATTCGTTTTTTTTTAAATTTTTGGCGAGATACAGTCTAGTGGTGTACTGGCGGTTACGGTGTATGCCTTTTTTTTGCTCCATTATGGGTGAATAAAATACAATTTTTCTTGAACGTTGAAAACAAATTAATTTTAATTAAAATAACATTCCCTTCGAAATATATTTAGCAGAAAAGAAGCCATTTCTTGCCTTATATGACATTTTAAAAATGCATCCAGAAATTAGAACTTTTCAGAAATTAGAACTACCCCAGGAACCAACTGGTTCTAATTTGCGAGCGTTCACTGTAATAATATTATAACATTTCAAAGCCTATCTGTGTGTATTTTCAGAGCAAACTAAATTTTTTTATAAGTAAAACGAATGTTTGGAATGAATGGGAAAAAACCGACAATAATTGACCAAGATTTTAAACTTTTCTAAAAACAAAATTTTCAAAATTGCACTTTGTACGCATTTTTATTTGAAATTAAAAAAAAATATATATATTTATTTTTGTAGCAAAATTGGTAAAAAGTCCAAGTTTTTTAAAATCTATTTTCTTAGGAATTAAAACAAATGAAATTTTGAAAGAAAAATTTTTTTTAAAGTTTAATTTTGTGAAAAATTTGTTTTTAGATAAAGTAATAACTTCGTCAATTGTTATTAGTCCGGTCAATTTAGACATAAAAATATTGGTCGAATAACAATAATTTCCGGAGAGCCAAAAATTGGTGGAGAGCTGGGGTTTACCATTACAAATAAAGTCTAAAAAATTCCCATCGATCCTATTTGTGCTACAAAAGATATTCGCGGTCAAAGGTCAAAAAAATCATTAAGACAATTTTTGTAGAGAATTTCAAGGTGTACAACTTGGCTTCAGATTTTTTTTTTTTATAAAACTTACCGTTTTCGAGAAAAGTCCAAAAAATTTTGACCTTTGACCGCGAATAACTTTTGTAGCACACATAGTATCGATGGGGATTTTTTAAACTTTATTTGTAATGGTAAACACCAGCTCTCCCGGGCTCTCCGGGAATTATTGTTATTTAAAATGTCTACATTGACCGGACTATATAGAATTTTTCCCATCAAACATCCGTTTTGCATATTAATTGTACTTACTATTAAAAACTTTAAACGGTAGATATAGCTTCCAAACAAAATAGAGTAAACATCGAAAAAATTAATTAAGTAAAAAAAAAATTAAAAACAAAAAAATTCTAAAAATTACGTTTTCCCTGAAAATACTTACAGATAGGGATTTGAATTGTCATAACATTTATATATTGTTCGAAAGGAGTAAGTGTTTCTTTTTAAAACTGATATGAAAACCATATCAATTCGTAGTTGACTAAGCTATTGCCACATAAGTAAAAAAAGAATTAGGATTTAAATTTTTGCAGTTTTGGAACCTTGAAATATATACAAATCAAGAATCAAGCTTTTATTTTCAAGAGCAAATTCAGGTCCCGAGTGAATTTTCGGGACTTGCGGGACTATTTTCAATAGTTGTTATTTATGAAAGGATTCACTTAAAATTGGCCACACACCCTTCAAGTGTCATCCTATGTACCGATATATAAGGAAACGAGCCATTATAACATATCAACTTCGAATTTTTTATATTTTCAAGAACGTTAATGTTATTGTACATCTGTATTTTTAGCTTAAAACTTTATTGATATTGTGTCTAAACTTTAGTTGTATAAGTCCATTGAATCCCACCCATCATTATTCGAAGTTCTATCTAAACCACTGATGATCACACATAAACTATTCAAAGAATCGTGTGACGGGCATTTCAGCTTCGGTTCCACCGGTTTGGAAGTCAATGATTTTCCTTTCACACAAAGTGTAAAGCGTATTATCAGTTTTTTGGAAAGTATGTAACGCATAAAAGGAGGCATCGGAAACAAATCGATTTAGCCATATCTGACTGTCTATTGCAATGCGTTTTACTCGGAGAGTTTTAGACATATAGACCTGAAATTCTGAACTTAAGCTTTTCTCAGCCCTAAGCAGTTTGCATGTTAGAGGCAAGGTGCCACGCACATTTTTAAGGACAGCTCCCATACAAATCTACTGCCCATTATCGAATTTTTTTATATGAAAACACTTATTATTTTTAATTTTTTCGTCCTAAGTAATTTGTATGTCAGAACCAAGGTGCCACGCCTATTTTTAGTTATAGTCCCTATATACACCAACCGCCCATTCTTGAGTTTTTGTTTGAAAATAGTTATAATTTATTTGGGGAAAAAATCATCCCATGTACACACCACCAATATGATAATGATAGGGCCACTATTACATAGAGTCCCCATACAAACTCACCTTAATATTTTCTAGAAAATTTTTGGGAGTCTACATTTTTAGTTTAAAATTTGATATCAATATTGTGCCAAAACTTGGTTTGTATCAGATCATTGACTCCTCCACCCCTTCTCATCTGGAAGTTCTATCTAAGCCACTATAAAGATTCGTGTAGCGGATATTTAAACTTTGGTTCCTCCGAAGTTAACATTGTTTTTAATTTAAATTTTGGGTGCGAGTACTTACTATAAATTTTCCATAAGTTCGGGTTTCATCACACTCAATGTTTAAGAGCCAACCGTCGAATAGAAAATGTTTGCAGAGCCTTGTCATGGCTGTCACAACTTCA
This sequence comes from Leucophenga varia, assembly GCA_018903435.1. Classification (NCBI taxonomy): domain Eukaryota; kingdom Metazoa; phylum Arthropoda; class Insecta; order Diptera; family Drosophilidae; genus Leucophenga; species Leucophenga varia. Next base: position 202,887 of record JAEIFJ010001225.1, on the reverse strand, counting down.
TCTATGGTTTGCTCACTAACTAACACTTGCTCCAGTAGACGACGTCCGTTCGAGGACTCCACTATGTATGTACCTATGAGAATTTCGAGAAAAAAAAAAGAACGTGTGAAAATATTCACAATGAAATTTTAGGAAATGCGCATTTGATCTCATCGATTCATTACATTACTAATTTATTTACCCAATACACGAACGCCGTGATTGTGCGCCGCGTTGATCCAGCCGCATGGAGGGATGGTAATGTAATTGTGACTGAAATAGCAGAAGTAGTCGATGCCAGCCCAGTGATGAAATCTATAGTCATCGTATTTTTTGATGAATGATAGTGCCTGCGCATGTTCGAAACAAAATGTAACTTTTGAGTGGCTTGTATTTGTTTTTTTTTTTTTTCGTTAATTGCTTACCTATCCTCCATATAGTTGTTCATCATATCGTGACAGACGAGCACCTCACAACGATTATCCTCCTGCACCAAATCACGTGTGTTGCTCATTAATTGATAGTCATGCCGTAGGTAAACGGCCGGTATACTGCGTCGCTGTAATGCGGTAACATATTGACGCCAATCGACATTACGGCTGCGTACCTTAAACGTCAGCAACTGTTCGTTTGTGTATAGAGCTTCCGCCTCCAGGGATGCTGCAAGTTGAGGCGTTATTAGACGACGACAGCTAAAGAGCATTGCAAATATGCGTTTTAGGCTTGAGTAAGCAACTATTTTAAATTAATGCAAATGCAATGCGACACGATACGATGCGCGTTGGCATATGAATGAGAAGCGTTCGAAGTGGAAAAGTGTCGAAGACTTATTGTAAGTTCAATTGCAATGCTTATTGGCAAATTGTTTATGGCAAAGCTCCATAGCGGATGTAACGCTCAGCATCAAGTGTTCATAATGGAAATATGCGAAAGATAAGCAAAAACATAAACGTTGCCACAGGCTGTTACAGCGATAGCTACGCTTTGACTCGTGCGATTCTATATACTCGTAAATAATAATGTAGGCAGCCAGCCAGTCAGCCCCCTGGCCGCCACAACTTACAACGAATGTCACAATTCCATATAGAAAAAGTATATTAGATTTAATTCGTCATGTAATTGGGTCATTGCGCGGCATTATTTACTTCGTACAGTTCAGCTCGACTGCAAAAAGATATTTTATCTACCGAGAAATTGGCTGGGAGGGACTGTGCGCTTTTACTATGTTAAATGCAGCCAGTGGCGTAGCAATGGGGAAGGGGGTGCATTGACAAAACGATGCTATGGAGAGACCTTTTTATACTCGCCGCACATAGTGTGGAGAGTATTTTCATTTTGTCAGAAAGTTTGTAACGCATGAAAGGAGACATCGTAGACCCTATAAACTCGAAACTTAAGCTTTTCTCTGCTCTGCTTTTCCTAAGCAGTTCAAATGTTAAAATCAAAGTGCCACCACCATTTTAAGGTATAGCCCCCATACAAACTTACCGTTTTTTTTTAATTTTTTGTATGAAAATAATAGATGTTTTATTATATATTTATAAATGTATTCGCTCTAAATTGGGTTAAAAACACTTCTATTGTCATCCAATGTCAAAACCAAGGTACCACGCCCATTTATAGGTATAGGAATTTTCCGCCAATTTTCTATTTTTCTGTGAAAATAGTTATTATTTATGAATATATTTATGAATATATTCGCTGCAAATGGGGTAAAAACACTTCTGAAGTCATCATATATATATACTTAACTGTTGTTATAAGGATCAGCCCACTATAACATACAGCCCCAACGCAAAGTCAGCATCAATTTTCTATTTTTTATCCAAAAAAAATGTTTATTATTCTGTCTTTACGTTAACATTTGACCACATTATTGTGTCTAAACTTTGGTTGTATCGGACTATTGAATCCAAGCCTTCCCTTCTCCAAATTTTACTAAAGCCACTGATGATCATAAATAAACTAAACTTAGATGTGGCGGATATTTGAGCTTCGGTTTCACCGAAGTTAACGTTTTTCCTTGTTCGGTTTTAATGTTTATACTTTATCAGTTTGTCGGAAGGTTTGTAACGGTTTGTAAAATATCTATATTCTTGATTAGCTTGATGAGAACAATCGATTTAGCCATGTTCGTCTGTCTGTTGCAATGTGTTTTTCTCCGAAAATTTTAAATTTATTAATCTAAAATTTTAAACCTAACTTTTTTTTTTGGCCCCCATACAAACTTAGCACCCTTTTCAATTTTTATGAATATATTATTATGAATATATTTACTCCAAATTGGATAAAAAATTAACTTCTTAAAATTTGATCACAACAACAGAAAACGTCTCAGATTTTCTGCAAGTTTATCAATTTTTTTCAATCATGTCAAGGTTCTCATTAACAAATTTTCTGTAGACTTCCCCACCGATTTCTTCAGCCAGGTGTTGTGCATGGCAACGCACTCAAAATCGACATACATTTAATAAATGTTGGTAGAAGTTCGTTTGCTTCCTTAAATAGGTTAACAACTTAAATGTTTCTTTTTCTTACACAAGTTATACCTAAAAAGCAATTCACCACCGACATCCACATTACACATCTGCTATAAATTCTTTCAAGTTTTATGTGCCTTTTATGAAATTGATGTAGTCTAGATAGCACAAAAGCTGGAGTATTTTCATTTAAGAAGATGTCGTAAATGAATCCAGACGCGATATTCTATAATTATTAAATATCGCCAGTATTCATTTTCTTTTACTTTTCAGCCAAACGTGGCAAAGACACTTTTACCCTTAGATCGGTTTTGAATACATTCAATTTATCTAGAAGTTCTTTTGTAACTTTGTCTGCATTCCTTCTGTCATCTTTGATTACATGCAAAATATTCTAAATATACTCACCAACCTCAATGAAATCAATAGATTTTGTTCGAAAAATGTTTGCTGTAGGCGCTAATAGAGAGGAATATGTCTTTAAAGATTTCCGAAAAGTGTTCAGAAAATGTTCTTATAGCCTTGTACTCTTCTGAGCATTTTGATTGATTTACGCGGGATATATTGTATGTATAGGGAGCATATTGTCAACGCGTTATTGATTCTCAGAAAAAGTTTACATCTTTTATGGTCCAAATAGTATTTCTTATTTCTAAAATTGTGTCTATGTCATTAACAATAAGATTCGGCTTGTGCAATGGAAATATTGTGCCCGAGTAGACTTTTTTTTTTGAATGGTTTGAATGCCGCCTTCTATGTTAAAGTCACGTCCACTTTTAGGTATAGCCTCCATACAAACGCAAGAAAACGCGAACTAACTTTGACATTATGACTTCAAATTCGGATTCAGCTACCCAAAATACATAAATCTTTCTAGGATCTACTTTGTTTTCTTAGCTATTTTTCCTTCTATCCTTAAAGTTTAAGGTAGAAAAACCTATTGAATATTCAAAAATTTTAATTTAGACGCAATCTTTAGATTTTTAGTAATAACTGAAAAAGTTCACAAAAAAACGGTTTTTTAAAAATATCTCCTACACGGTTCTTAAGAAAAATTTTGGTGGCCATTTTTTAAATCTACGTCCCAAAATAAACTGAAATAGACATATACTGTAAGATTCAATAGTTATTTCTAAAAATAGCCAAGGTACGTACCAGAATTAGTACAGCACACGCCAAGCGAGCTACCATACAAAGAAAGCTAGATGTTTGTATGCAAAACTTAACTGCTCTCTGGTCTCTTAACTGCTTAGAAAGACCACTCCTGCATCCGACTGTATAAACGATTAGTGGAAGCATATCTCCAACTCATTAAGTACGGAGGCCAAAGAGGTTTTTGGTTATACTAAACCTCGGAGGCAAACTGGATACGATGAGGAATGTCACATTGCTACGGCAGAAAAGAACATTGCCTATAAGCGAGCCCTGCAAGCGGCAGCAACACGAGCTGTTGTTGAGCGATGTCGAGAATAACGGAGAGAGGAAAAACGCCTTTTCAAACTCAAAAAGAAAGTACTAGAAAGGCGTGAGCTGGAGGAAGTTGAGATGATGTGCGACAGAAATGAGGCTCGAAAATTCTATCAAAGAATCAAGCGTTTGACCGAAGCTCATAAGCCCGGAGCATTGTTCTGTAAAGATGCACATGGAAACGTGGTGACAGATGTCCAGGAACCACTTCTCTACCCTACTTGGGGGCGAGGACGGGAACAAAGCCGCCAGTGGAGAAGATGAATATCTGGCTCCCCCGAACGATGATGGCACTCCTGTGGAGCCACCAGACTATGACGAGGTATTAGAAGTTATACAAAGGCTTAAAAATAACAAAGCGGCGGGCGCAGACGAACTTCCCGCAGAGTTATTTAAGACCGGCGGCGAAGAGTTGATTCGATGTATGCATCAACTCTTATGCAAAATATGGACTGGTGAATGCATGCCTAGCGATTGGAACGTAAGTGTGCTCTGACTTCCAGTTAGACCACCGACTCCATATTCACTCTGAGCCAGATCCTGGAAAAGACCAAGGAGAAGCAGATCGACACACACCACCTTTTCGTCGATTTCAAGGCCGCTTTCGATACGCCAATAAAATCAAAGTTCTTCAAAGCAGTGACACTAAACGCGTTGTCAGGGTCGTTAAAAATCTCTACGACCCCTTTGACACCAAGAGAGGCTTCAGACAGGGTGATGCGTTGTCGTGTGACTTCTTCAATCTCTTGTTGGAGTAGTATAACTCCAGTGCCCACACACCGATTTGACGCGCAATATTTTCTTACAAGAAACTATGCTGCTCGCGTATGCCGATGACATCGACATAATCGGCAAAAATTTACGAACAATAAGTTGGGCTTTTAAAGATATTAAAAATGGGACTAGCGATGATCGAAAGTAAGACGAAGTACTTGGTATCCTCTCGCAAACCAATAACACGACCTAAGGATTTAATGACTATGGGGAATTTCACCTTCGAGGTTGTAGATAACTTCGTCTAATTGAGCTCTTAAAAAAACAGGAGCAATAACACCAGCATAGAAATTAGACGAAGAATTACTCTTGCTAACCGATGCTGCTTTGGTCTCGGTAAGCAAATGCGAAGTAGATTCTTATCCAGAACAACGAAAATCAAACTCTACAAGACGCTGATTATCCCAGTCCTGATGTATGGCGCAGAAACATGGGTCATGCCAGAGGCTCAAAAATCAGGGTTGGGAACATTTGAGAGAAAAATTCTTCGTAAAATCTTTGGTCCTGTCAGAGTGGAAAACGAGTACCGTATAGCGACATCGATATAGTCAGGCGCATAAAGTATAAACGATTGCACTGGGCTGGTCACGCGCTTCAAATGGAAGAAGAAGCTCCAGCCAGAACGGTGTACGATAAAAACGTGAACGAAAGCAGAGGGGCACGACACCGGGGACGACCGCCGGTGCGTTGGAAGGATCTGGTCCTGAAGAACATTCGGACGATTCGAATCCAAAATTGGTACGGAGTAGCATTGGAGCACACCGGCTGAATAAATACCCTACATGATGCCCAGGTATATATATATATATATATATATATATATATATATATATATAACTGTGATCAAAACGTAGTAAGACAAATCGTTTTAAATTTCCCGGGCATTAGTTATCGGGCCATTTTTTTTTTCATTAAGTTGGTATAACCTTTATTGACATCTATGTAAAATTTTGAGACCATAACGTCAGTAGTTAATGAGGCACGCTTGTTTCCAGTCATCACCAAAAAAAACATTTTCAATTTTTACAATGAGTGAAAAAATTCAACAAAGAAGTTCCATTAAATTTTGTTATAAAAATGGTTTTTCGGATACCCAAACATTGGATATTGTAAAAATAGCATTTGGTGATAATGTTTTGTCGAGAGCCAGTGTTTTTGATTGGTTAAAATTATTAAATAATAAATGATTGGATGTTATTCTATGACCCTTTATGAAGAGAAACATCGCTATCCTGTTAATAAATATTATTTTTCCAGGTTTTTTAAATCTACGAAAAAGTCATATTTTCCCATATATTATACATGGAAACTTCAGGGGCTTTGCGGCACCATAACCTATTATCCGATTTAAAAAAATAATAAAAATGCGGGGTTCTTATTTTCGACATAGAATAATCCTGGTGGTTGAGCGCATAAAAATATTGGAAAAAAAATTATTTTCCACACATGTTTGGACCATCCTAATATATATTATTGGTAGCCATTTTTGAAATCTACGCTTCAATAGAATGGGTTCATGAGAACCCGAGGTAGCTTTGTAGTCTCTTTACAAGGATATGCGATAATATATATATTTTTGAGTTTAACTGTTTATACCCGCCACACATAGTGTGAAGGGTATTATCAGTTTATCTGAAAGTTTGTAACGGAGGCGTCGGAAACCCCATAAAGTATATATTGTATATTGGTCAGCTTGACGAGATGAATCGATTTAGCCATATCCGTCTGTCTGTCCGTCCGGCTGTCTGTTGCAATACGTTTTTTCGGAAAGCTTTAAAGATATTACCCTGAAATTTGAAACTTAAGATTTTGGTGCTCCTAGGCAGTTTATATTTTAGAACCAAGATGAAACCGATGCTCAAAAAATGCGCCACATCTGGGTTTAGTTTATTTATTTTTATACAAAAAATCGAAAAACGTGTTTTTTGTATGGCTGCTATACCTTAAAATGGGCGTGGAAACTTTGATTTTAACACTTGAACTGCTTAGCACCGAAAGAAGCTTAAGTTTCAAGTTTCAGATTAATTTCTTTAAAACTAAGCGAATTAAACGCATTAATACAGACGGACAGGGCTAGATCAACTCGTCTCGTCGTGCTGATCAAGAATATATATACTTTATAGGGTCTAGGATGTACGATGCTTTACAAACTTTTTGACAAAATGAAAATACCCTCCACACTATGTGTGGTGGGCATAAAAAAACAAGGAAAAACCAATAATCAATGAGCATTTTTTATCAAAAGTTAACTCATTTTTAAATGGGTTTGTTATGATTTTTATATTTTATTATTATGCAATATTATAATTATTGAATTATCAATAAAATAACATAAATTTTTATACCTGTTACGCATAATGTGAAACAGGTATATTCAGTTTATCGGAAAGTTTGTAACGCATTAAAGGAGGCATCGTAGACCCTGTGAGGTATTTATATTCTTGGTCGCCTCGACGAGACGAATTGATTTAGCCAAGTCCGTCCGTCTGTCTGTCCGTCTGTTTGTTTGTTGTTGCGCGATTTATTTGCTAGGTTTTAAAGATATTGGGCTGAAATTTGAAACGTAAGCTTTTCTAGGTCCTGTGTACTTTCTATGTTAAAATCTATGTAACACGCCCACTTTTTCTTGTTTTTATTCAACTTCCTTAAAGCTTTATTTCCTGGGTTATCGTTTCACTTCAAAATGTTTTGAGATTCAACAAAGAAACTCCTTTCATGAACGTTTGTACAATTCAAAATTCACTTCCAATGCAATGCTTTTACACAATAGCTAAGTTAAGTGTAAATTTTTAAAAAAAGCAACGCAGTTTTCTGTACTAAACGTCCGAGTACGTCGGTCGATAAGCAAAACGCAAGCAAAAAAAAAAAAAAAAAAAAAGAAAAGGCAAATTTATGTCCTAAAACATTTTTCCTTATGATATTTATTTGGTTGACTAATATCCGATTGTGGTTTTTGCTTATTTATCTTGTTGCTTTTGGCTTCTATTGTTGTGTTGTATTATGTTGTGTTTTTTTTTCTGTCTGATTATACATTTTCCGACTAAACTATCACTATTAGCCTGTCTGCATCGATTGCAACACTCCATCATGTGTATCTTTCGCTTTGCCCAGCTCAGCCCAGCCTATCTGACAGTCCTGCTGCTGGCAACAGTTGGAAAATTGTAATATTAAGCGATTTATGTAGACACATGGCCGCGTGTCTTTCGCTATTCTCATAGTTTACCCTTAGTCTTTCTTTTAGAGATGCACGTTGCTAAAATTCATTTTAGTTTTCCGGGTGTGAATAAATTACGATTTGAAAATGATAGAGCAGCAGGCCAAAAACTTGGTAATTTACATCGGGTAATACGCTTGGTCTGACAACAACGAATCAACCACATCTGCCAATCGACAATGCTTTAGGTGGTTCATATGCTTTATTTGTTTTGAATACAATACCATTCAACTTATTTTGTTTGCACAGTTTCGCAGAGAATACAGATAGTACTTAAATATTTATTGCATTCAAATACTCGTACAAGCGATAGCTTGAGATGTGCAAATAGTGATTGAGTCGTGAGTTTTATTTGTATGTTTTGTATTTAAATATGCCAAAGTGTCAGTTTGGTAAAATGCAACTTATCTTATCCTTTTTTTTTTAATTTTTATTAAATACAATTTTGATCTACAAGCTTTCTTAAGATAATAAGTAGAATTACAATGGCAGTTTGGTAAATAACATACACATATATTGTGCTCCTATGGACACAAGACCAATGCTAACCGTTTGGAAATATAATTAATTTGTACATATAATATCGTTAAGTCTAAACATATTATAATGAGGTATAGAAAATCTAAATACTATGAAGATCTAAACGGCAGATCAAGAACATGTAATCGCCTAAGCCTGCGTGTCTCTTCACTACTATCGATGTGAAGAGATATTTAGTACTTGTTTTTCTACTTTCCTATTTTATTCTACTTACTATACATTTTAGTCCTTGTGAATGCATTTTTTAGTGAAAAACCATTATGAATATATATATATACTTTATGGTCACAATCTTTAAAACTTTCCGATGCCTCCATTAATGCGTTACAAACTTTTGGACAAACTGAATATACCCGTTTACACTATGTGTAACGGGTATAAAAAGGAACATACGAAACGTGCGAATACTTGCTGAGATATTAGGAATTCATTGAGTCCAACAAACTAAATACAATCGGCTAAAATATTTCTGATATATGAAGAATTTAATGTTTTTATTGCGTTTGCGGGACATTGGAAACATTTTTGCGTTTTGTATATTTTTGGCAAAAAGTAGAGAAGATAACCTTCAAAATGACACATAATTTGCAGAGCGCTACAAAATCATTACAAAAAATAATTTGTGGGCGACCCATTAATATTAGAATGGTTCAAAATAATCAAAATTACAACTTAAAGTTGCTCTATTATTTATTGTCTTTTTTTTTAGAAAAAACAAGCAAAAACGTTAACTTCGGTAGCACCGAAGCTCAAATACCCGTCACACGATACTTTAATCATTTTCTTGAAAAAATAGAAAAAAATGAAAGGAGAGTTTGTATGGGGTCTATTTGTTATAGTGGCCCGATCCTTGTCATATCGGTAGAATATTCATAGGATAACAGTAGAAGTGGTTTTGACACAGATTGGAGTGAATATATTCATAAATAAGAACTATTTTTATACAAAATCTGATAAAAGGGCGCTAGGTTTGTATGGGGGCCCTACCAAAAAAATGGGCGTGGCACCTTTCTTTTGATATTGGTGGGTATAAAAATTAGCTTTTGGAAGGTTTACATTGACAAGATATATTTTGCATTGCATGAAAAAAAATATTACTCATAAAAAATAATGGTGATAACTTTAAGTTACTAATCCCCTCAGGTCTAACTAACGTTAACTCATAAATGAAAATAGGAAATTTGGGGGAAAAAAAATAACTTTTATAGAACATTGTTAAGAGTCTTTATATTAAAATTTAATATTTTGTCGCAAAAAAAACTTAACACTTTTTAGTGTATTCTACCAATTGAAGTAGTACACGTACATTTGTACATATGTATGTATGTACATACATATGTATGTATATGAATACTTTTATGCCCCTCATTGCTAGCTTTTGCCTAAGTAAAATACATTTGTAAAACCCAATATACCTGTTTGTAGGGTACATACACATATACATATGTACATGTTTGATTCTGTTTGACTAGTGATATGACTAAAAGTGTCACCAAAAGATAACAATGAAAGTTACTCACCGCAACATACGTCGAACTTCTTACAAGCCATTTTAATACGAAATCACTGAACTATGTTAACTACAAACTGGAAAATTTTATTTATATATCATGCCGTGTATATAAAACTTTCGCGAAAATATAAATATAAATAAAAATATTTTATTTATTTTTTTTTCGCAGCTGTTGATGTTTTGTTGTTATTGCAGCCAAGCCGGCAAGCAACTTCGTAGCACAGCTGATTTCGATGTAGCAATCGGTTCGTTTAATCGTTAACTGTAATATGCAACTAATCGATTATTTTTTATCGTTTACAGTAGACGTTAAGTTTTGAATATTTTATTTCTGTTTTCGTAAACGAATTCATAGGTATTCCTAATCTGCTATCAATTTCTTTTTTTCGTTCTATTTTCTTACAGAAAACTACAACAAGCATTTATCATCATTCGCAAAGTATTCAGTAATGTGACCTGCTATTACAACATCGCTATTATAGCTGCCATTTTCTGATTTAATAACAAATAATTTAATGCCAAAAAATTGTAAAGGCCAGACGAAGCAACAATAAAGTATTATGACCCACTGTACGACAAAATTGAAGAAAAAGAAACTAAATTATAATATATAGAAACGTTAACAAAAAAGTGTTAAAAAAACAAAACAAAAAAAAAGGAAGCAAAAAATCGCATCCTGCTTTTTACATCCGGTTACGTATTCGTATTTTAAGCTTTCCGTGACCGGCTTTTGCATCACACTCCTGGCGCCTGACCTGTAATTGTAACTGTGCGTGTGTATCTGTGTTTTTGTGTGCTGTAATTGCTTTTGAAAGGACAAACTTTTTCACAGCAACGAAAAATATTTTGTTTTTCGAAAGAAAAAAAAGCGTAAGATACAAAATAACATTGTCATTATCAGCAAAAACAACAAAAACAACAGTAAAAGTAACAGAATCGTTATCGAAGTCGGGAAATAAAAAAAACATTTGCTTTGGATTGAACTTAATTTGGTCAAATTCAACCAGTGTCTAACTACAATATTTGCTAATCTTGCAAGTGGAAGCAGAACTAGCACAAATTAATTTTGACAAGCATTTAAACTTAGCAAAAACGAATAATGCCAGCTGGACGTGTGGCCGGCAAAGCCGGTTACTCTAATCACTACTATAATGGTAAGCGAGCACAGAAAAGTTTAAGGACTTAAAGTACTTTAACTAACAAAAAGTTTAGTGTGGCCAGTCACAGAAGTGACACAACACACAACGCACTATTATTAGAAATATTAAATTTCAGCATTATGTCGACTTATAAATATAATTTAATTGCTCCAAATTTCATCTAAACGATTGGAAAAACTTTATAGTGTGTGAAACAGAAGAGTAGAGTGTATTCCAGATCAACTTGAGGTGCTATTAGGTTTAACAAGAAAGAAAGCTAAAGTCGAGTATGCTTGATGAAAGATACCCTGTATCCAAACTTTTTTACCTTAAGTTAAGTCCATACCTCATTGTTTTGGATTTTCATACAAAAAATGGGGTATATTTGTATGGGGACTATACCTAAAATGTTCTTGATCCTACCCATATTGGGATATGTCACTATCATAGGCCTATTTAATACTAAATTTAGACTTTCTGAATATGAAACAATGACGATTTTATGCAAAAACATAAAGTTTTGGGGTAGATTTGTATGGGGGTCCCCCCTTTAAATGGGGTTAGAAAAACCCGTTTGTAAGTACACACTTGACGGCTTAGTAGAGTCTACATTTCAAATATGGAAGCTCTGTCTCTTATAGTCTCCGAGATTATCGTGTTCATACGGCAGACAGCATGACGGACGGACAGGCAGACATAGCTAGTTCGACTCCCCTTCCAATGCTGACCAAGAATATACATACTTTATAGGGTCTATCTAGCCTCCTTCTGTCTGTAACATACATTCGCACAAACCTAATATAGCCTTTTACCCTTTGGGTACAGGGTATAAAAATTTAATGTCTAAAAAAACACACGGTTTGTAAGTTTATTTCGCTACTTAAAGAAAGAAATCAAAAAAGAATGCAAATACCCAAGTTCAACTTTGAAAGAACTTGATGAATTCGAAAAATGTATCAAATTCTTTGTTTGTTACTTATAAATACAATAAGTATACGGATATATACGAGTATAAAACCAAAGTGCCACGTCCACTTTTAAGCAATTTGAAATATTGTGAGACGAGTACTAAAATCTGACAAACGGACTTAAGAGGGTTACCGCTGATTTAAAAAAAAACCCTACGTCAATATTTACGTCTGTATGTAAAATATATAAGGTCCTAGATCACTCCATGACTGAGAATTACAATTGTGGTTTCAATAAAGAATGGTCAATCAAATGAGTGATTGTCCAATGTGTTCAAAACCCTGTATGTTATGTATGTTTCTCTTTCCTTTACATCGAATTAAATCTCAATATTTATTTTTGCTGGAGCGTTCCCAATTCTGTCTATAAGCATTCACATTTCGGACATTGATTTGACAATGAGCCTTGAGTACTTTTTCGACCCACTAGTTTGTTTTTGCTCCTATGTTTTTGCTCTACCCAAATCTAAAATTTTATTCTCCTATATCTTATCGTTTCTGAAAAATGCAATGGGACCTTAAAATACTTGCTTGAGCCTTAGAGCGTATGCTAAATATAAAAAAATTATCGGACTCCTCAAAAATAATTTTTATTACATATCTACATACCGTGTAAGCATAAGAGCCGAAAAAATTAACAAAATGCTCAAATAAATATATAAGTATTTTCTTTTTAAACGGTTTTATCAATTTGGTGAGCAAAAAAATTCAAATCAAATTTAAAAAAAATTTAAGGTTGTCAAATATCTCCCTTCCGCTTTTTTGCTCTTTATTCAATGCTTTATAAAAATTTTTACAGTGATCGGATTTAGTTCAAATATGCGCCGTTTTGTTTGATAATCGGTTTCCATCGGCATCAGACGGCAACTTCATAATACCCCCTTTGTAGAACCCACCCCCTTATTTGCGAAGAACTCGGACAGCCACTTTTCACAAGCCTCTTTTGAGGTTAACTTTACACCATCAAGGGCGTTCGCCATGGACAGGAATAGGTGGTAATCACTTTGCGTTATGTCCGAGCTATATGGTGGATGCGATAAAACCTGCCATCCAAACTCCCGTAGCTTCTGACGAGTCACCAAAGATGTGTGTGGCCTGGCGTTGTTCTGGTAGCACACTTCATCCTTTCTGTTGGCCAATTCTGGACGCTTCTGGTCAATCGCCTGCTTCAAGCGGTCCAGTTGTTCGCAGTGGATCTTAGAATTAAGCGTCCGGCCATATGGGAGCAGTTCAATCCCACCAAACACAGAGCAAAACCTTTCTGGCCGTCAATTCCGGCTTGGCCACTGTTTGGGACGATTCACCGGCCTTTGACCACAATCGTTTTCGCTTGATATTGTCGTATGTGATCCATTTTTCGTCTCCAGTCACCATCCGCTTCAAACATGGGTTGAGTTCGTTCGGTTTCAGCAGCATATCGTAGGCGTTGATTCGGTCCAGAAGGTTTTTTGCGTCAAATTATGCGGCACCCAAACATCAAGTTTTTTTTTTTGGGCGATGTCACGAGATGTCACATGTCGGTCTAACTCGATGCTTTCCATGATTTGATCGGTATTCGTCGTCACAGGTCTTCCGCCGGCTGGCTTTCTTTCACCGGCTCTAAATCGTCGAGAGCATTGATAGAGTACCATCCCCCAAAACACCATTAATCTCACGTAACCTTTCTTTAGCGGATGTGCCTTTAACGAAGGAAAACTTCAAAATAGCGCGAATTTCGGCGTTAGTGAGCTCCATGTTTACACGTCTATAACTTTGGAACGCAGTATCCACTAACTAATTATGCATTGCGTCGTTTTTTAAGTTATGTCAAGACCTTTTAAATGATGTATAGTATTGCCCGATACGAGCTCTGTAGCGCTTTCTACATAGCCGCGAAATTCAAAAGGCAAAAAGGGGAAGGTATATATTTGTCAACCTAATATATATCCGCGAAATCGGAAAAAGTACTACACAGAAAATTTTCACTTCACTGTTAGCAGTTCCCCCATGCTTACCAGGCTATGTCCTTTTAAGTCCCTAGTCTTTTTCCAGGAAGTCCAACTGTGTTTCTGAAGCTGCTCAATCCGGAGACCAATTTGTCATATGACGACAGGTTTTTTAATGGATTTACTATGTTCGTCTGTCTGACGATTTGGTCATATTAATTTGCCCTTACAAACCAACCGATAATTTCTTTAATAATTAAGTTTAAATTTCATTTTAGAGACATCAAAAATATTTAAAAGCACAATAAGTAAACTGGTCTAATTTTTTTTTAACAGCTGACTTTATATTCAGATTCATCGGAAAATTTTACATAAAAATGACAGTCGACTGGCACAGTTCAATTTGTTAGTAAACTTGTGCTATTAATAACACAGGACCACAAAAAAATTGATGATAATCAGCGACCTCAAAAACCCCCAGATACTAAATTTTAAGCAAATCCGTCGTTATTTGGAAATGTTTGCTTGTCACATGAAATCCGCCACATTTTTTGAGGTTAGGAAAAAATCATGACGTGATGGAGGAAAACAGACTTCAGATTCGTATTCAGCGACCCCAAAAACATATAAAAAACATTGTCTGGTCAAATGAACCTTTCATCAATTTTTTTTGTGGTCCTGTGTAATCAGTACACCTCCCACATGCGTTTAAGATAATGTTAGATTTTTCAACGTTTGCCTCCGTTCTTATTTACGCATATTGAAATGCTTACGAAGTGTACATAATAATTTCTCTGTATTTTCATCTTCCTTCGAAAAATGTTAAGCAGAAATAAGAATATATGCATGAATGGACAATAATGTCCATAAATTTAATTTAATCAATTCATTATACAGATATGGATGTACATCTGTATGTGCTGTAGTACGTGGTCTGTTCAAAAATCACAAGGCGCCCTTTGCTCTCAAATATTTCAATGACATTATTATCAAAAACAAGGAAAACGTTAACTTCGGTGGAA
The DNA here is from genome assembly GCA_018903435.1 of Leucophenga varia. Taxonomy (NCBI): domain Eukaryota; kingdom Metazoa; phylum Arthropoda; class Insecta; order Diptera; family Drosophilidae; genus Leucophenga; species Leucophenga varia. Next base: position 187,866 of record JAEIFJ010001225.1, on the reverse strand, counting down.
CCGTAGTTCAAGTAACCTCCACATCTTGGTTGAGTTTATTTATGATCATCAATGGCTTAGGTACAATTTGCTAAAGAGATGGCTGGGATTCAACCAAAGGACAGAATAATAAACATTTTCTTGAAAAAAAAAATTAGAAAATGGATGGTCAGTTTGCATGGGGGCTGTATGTTTATCAGTAGTGTATACATAAGATGACATTAGAACTGTTTTTACACCATTTTAAGTGTATATAGTCATTATTTTCACACAAAAATTAGAAAATTTACTGAGAAAAGCTTAAATTTCGAATTTTGGGTCAATATTTTTCAAACTTAGCGAATGAAACGCACAAAAAATTTTTTAAAAAATTCTTTTTTTGCTACACCGTCTTTTTAAAAAAAAAACATAGTCTAATATGAAATCATAAATAAATAAAAACAATAAAAAATTGCCAGGACAGGCCCCTGGAAAACGTTCTCAGAAGCTGGGATACTTCAGCAGTTTCAAAGAAACAAAAACTGTTCACGCGCTTTTCTTTGGAAGAGTGTATCCCTAAGTCGAGAAAGGTAACAATTAAAAACTGCCGATGATTGGAAAATTGACACCCGCCGAAATCAGATCTAAAAAAAATCAAAATATTTGAAGTTGACAACGTTACTTTAGAAAATGAAAGGATAGTCGATCTGGCTATGACAGTCTGTCCTACTGTCCGCCGAAAGAATCGGGTTATCTTACAAACTTTAAAAGATAGTGCCACCATATTTGAAACTTAGACTCTCTTTTACCGTCAAATAATCTCTTAAAAACGAATTTTTTCTGCACCCATGTTGAGGGAAAAAATTCCAGAATTTGGTTCACATGGTTCACAAAGTTTTCCCTAGATTTTAAATTTTTTAAAAAATTTTCAAAATAACCGCTACGTTTTATGTGGAAACTTTTTGTCAAAATAAAGCTAAAAACACTATTATACAATAAAGAATGGTACTAAGATAGGGCACAATTGATTGACCAGCCCAACTGGTACAACTAGTAACATATCTTCCAATGCACTTACCCGAGATTTGCGGCATTATTTGCCTTTTGCTATTTCAGTTTGTAGAGCTTTATATACAAGCCGAGTCTCTAATTAAAGCTCAATGCTTACCAAATTTATTTTTTGCATCAGAATGTTCATTTTGAGTTTAGTCTATGGCAAATAGTTATTTTATAAAAATAGCCTTTGCCGTTTACGTTTTAAAGATAACTTCATGTAAATGTTGTCCGCGGCTCCGTTTCAAATGGTCCATTCGGAAGGTTCAATTTTGCGTCACTTTTTCGATCATTCCACGAATATCGCCTGTTAAACCCAAATCGATACGTAAAATTTTCTATATGGTTGAGTAACACATGAACGATTGACATTTCACGATCCTCATTAACACTGGACGCTACGGCTGCGATATTCTTTTTGGTACGCACTGTACGCATGCGAGTCGATGGTTTAATGTCCAACAAAGTAAATTTGGTGCGAAATTTGGTGATAAAAGCACAAATAATATGATCGTAACAAATGATGCACATTTTTTCACAGAGCACGAATTTTGAAAATAAATTTTAACAATTTGCAATCGTTGCTCGTTTCTAAGTCTTTCCATCATGAAAATGCAGAGTATTCTGAAAACTTTTCACTTTGACAGATGACGTTTGGATGCCATTACCAACCAGTGCTGCTAACCTGAAAAACTTAACTCTTAAAAATCATCCTTTACTATTCAAATATTCTATATTACGTTTTTGCAATCGTCCTGAATTTTTAGTCGTTTCTGCCCTATAGTCTAGCGGTCAAATAGACCCTTAGATTGAACAGAAAAAATAGCAAGACCTGCACAAATGGTTACATTCCAGGTCGATTTCACTAATTTTTTATACCTGTTACACATAGTGTAAACAGGTATACGAGGTGTGTTTAAAAAGTATCGCATATTTTGTGTTTTTTTTTTAATTATTTATTTATTCATGAATATCTATTTTGTCCCCTTTAAAGTAATCCCCTCCCGATAAAATACACCTATGCCAACGTTTTTCCAATCCTCGAAACATGCCAAATAGTCCCTTTCCGGTATAGCCAACAGCGCCTTCTTCGATTTAGCTTTTATCTCCTCAATCGACTCGAAACGCGTTCCCCGGAGTGATCTCTTGAGTTTTGGGAATAGCCAGAAGTCACACGGTGCCAAATCAAGCGAATACAGTGGTTGCGGAACGATATTGGTTGGATTTTTGGCAAGAAAGTCACGAAAAATCAGTACAGTTTTTAAAATAAAATCATCATTTTTGGTACCAACCGAGAATTGACACGTTTGAGGCCCAAAACATCCTTCAAAATTGTATTAATTGATCCTTTCGATACGCCAATTTCATCAGCAATTTCTCTCATAGTTAATCGACGGTGTGCAAGCACTAATTCTTTTGATCAGGGAGCTCTTCGTCTTCAACACGTTCACAACCTTCTTTCAACAATTTATACCAATCAAATGTTGTTGATTTTGGTAGAGCTCGGTCCCCATAAGCCTTCTTCAACATTTTTATTCCATTTATTCCATTCAGAAAAAAAAAAATTTGATACAGGTTCTTTGATCCATTTTTTTGAATAGGTAAAAATCGAAGACGATCCAAAACACGTGCAAGCAAAGCAGCTGTCAACAATTAAGTGAACATTCAAAATGGCCGAGCTTGTCGGCATAAGTGAGAGACATGAGTACCAACATAACACCACAAAAAAAATCAAAATTCGAATAAACGTAACCCGCGAAAATTCAAAATTCGCGATAATGCTTGCACACCGTCGATTAACTATGAGAGACATTGCTGATGAAATTGGCGTAATACAATTTTGAAGGATGTTTTGGACCTCAAACGTGTCAAGTCTCGGTTGGTACCAAAAATGATAATTTTTTTTTAAAAACTGTACTGTTTTTTCGTGACTTTTGTGCCAAAATCCAACCAATATCGTTCCGCAACCACTGTATTCGCTTGATTTGGCACCGTGTGACTTCTGGCTATTCCCAAAACTCAAGAGACCACCCGGGGAACGCGTTTCGAGTCGATTGAGGAGATAAAAGCTAAATCGAAGAAGGCGCTGTTGGCTATACCGGAAAGGGACTATTTGGCATGTTTCGAGGATTGGAAAAAACGTTGGTATTGGTGTATTTTATCGGGAGGGGATTACTTTAAAGGGGACAAAATAGATATTCATGAATAAATAAATAATTTTAAAAAAAAAAAACACAAAATATGCGATACTTTTTGAACACACCTCGTATTAACGCTTCGGTTTAACTAAAGTTAACTTATTCTATAAAGATTAATAAAACATTGCTAAATTCTTTAAAAATTTGTATGTCTTTTTTTCTTTTTACGAATTCATAAGGACGCTCCTATGTTGGCATCAACGAGGAAATCATGTGGGTTAGCATCGGCATGGGCGTGACTATCGCTTTACTGATAACAATTGCGTTGTGTTATATTGCAAAAGAGAAATGCCAGAAGCGTCAGCGAGAGTACTACGTGACTGCATAGTTGTATCCGCAAAACATGACACGTGGCAGTGTTTGTCGAACGATTGGAAGCATCGATCTGGAAGCCTGCAGTAACCAATATGCCCAACGAGTTTTGTTGGCAACGCTAACACCGTCAAAAGGACAAGTACAACTACATGCAACAACAACAACAACAACGACAAACACAGCACCAACTGCCCTAAATGAAAATCCAACAACGATATTCACTTCCAACAACCACACTTTACCACACTCACTAAACGCATCAATGCCACTCTTAACTCCAGTGTTACTCATTCGACAAGCCAATATGCAGCAGCAGTGGATCGACGGCATCTGTGGCACACGCACTTGGGGCTAAAGACTAAAATTAAACGTCAACATTTTCGGTGACAAAAATGGATTGGATTAAAAAAACAAAGAGCATAAGGGCAAAATGAAATAGAAACAAAGAAAAACGATAACTTCGGTGGAACCGAAGCTTAAATACTCGTCACACGATTTTTTTAATAGTTTATGTGTGGTCATTAGTGAGTTAAATAGATAGGAGGGGGTCAATGGTCTGAAACAAGTCAAGTTTAGCGAAAATATTGGTATCAAATATGAAGCTAAAAATACAGATATTCATAAAAAAATTCGAAAATAATCGATAAGTTTGTGTGGGGCCTATACCTATAAATGTGCGTGGCATATTGCTTTCAATATTGGATGAAATTAGAAGTTTTTTCCTAATTTGAAGTGAATACATTCATAAATAATGCCCATTTTTATATAAACATTCGAAAATGGGCAGTATGCTTGTATGGGCTTGGCTCCTATGATATCGACAATAGATGACATTCGAAATATTTTTACTCAATTTGGAGTGAATACATGCAAAAACAATACCTAGGTTCATACAAAAACTCGAAAATGGGCGGTAAATGAATGGGAGCTATGCCTTAAAATGGGAGCGGTACCTTAATTCAGACATAAAAACTGCCTAGGACCAAAAAAAAGTTTAAGTTTAAAATTTCAATATCATCAAATCTTTCTGAGTAAATCGCATCGTAACAGACAGACAGGCAGGCAGACGGACATGGCTATTTCGATTCGCCTCATGGAGCTGATCAAGAATTTATATACTTTATAGGGTCTACGATGCCTTCTTTAATGCGTTACAATCTTTTTTGACAAACTGAATCCTTTCATACTATGTGTGACTGGTATAAAAACAAAATTACCCACCATTCATAAGCATTACCCACCAAAAAAAAAAAAAAGAAAAACATCATTTGATATTCGATGTGTTCTATTTGATGTGCCATATTCCCGACTAACCTTTCTTTGTCATCTCCATAATTTATTTTTAAGCGTAGCACATAATCCAATTGAAAATGGAATATTCTGTAAAATAGTTTAACTAAAAATTATAAAAACATTAAACATTTATATTGTTTTCATGAAAATTTTGTTCGTTTTTGGCTTTTATGATTGTTGAAACATAAACAAAAACTGAAAAAAAAAAAAACAGTTTTAGTACTCGTAATAAAAACTTTTTCAACTCGAAAGTTTTTTTATGTTATGTAAGTGAGAAATATAAACAAAAGCTATAACTGTGGACAAGCCAAAGATTTTAAACTCTTCACACATTTATGTTTTGCAGTCAATAAAAAAAAATAAAATTAAGAAAAATTGGGGGTTGGGTGGAAGAATGGTTCTTTACAACTTTTGCCTAGAGACTATGTTGGGGTATAACATATGAACCCCAAGCATTAATTTCAAATTTACAGCTAAAATTACAAATATAATAATTTTCTTTAAAAATACCAGAAAACGTGAAGTGCGTTTATATGAGGGCTATTTGCTATAATTGCCCGAACCTTACAAAATCTGAATGTTCATATGAATTGAGATTGGAAGTATTTAACCCAATTTGAACTGACTACATTCATAAATCAAATCGAACAAGAAAAAACGTTAACTTCGGTAGAACCGAAGCTTAAATACCCGTCACACGAATCTTTAAAGAGTTTATGTGTAATCATCAGTGGTCACCTAAGTTTACACACAATATTAATTTAAAATTTTGAGCTTAAAATACAGATATGTATAACAACATATTTCTCGAATATATCTGGAAACGAGCGGTAAGGTTGTATGTAAGAAACACCTGAAAATGGGCGTGGCACCATGACATTTTAAGAGTTTTTACCCAATATGGAGTAAATACATGAATAAATAATAACCATTTTCATACAAAAAAATCGAAAATGGTCCGAAAGTTTGTATGGGGGCTATACCAACAAATGGGCGTGGCACATCTGATTCGACATTGGATGACATTAGAATGTTTTTAGCCAAATTGGAGTGAATATATGCATAAATAATTAGTATTTTTTTTACAAAAATCGGAAAAATCGGAAAAAATGGAAAGTTTATATGGGGGCTATGCCTAAAAGAGGGCGTGGCATCTTGGTTTTGACACTAGATGACAAAAGAAATGTTTTTACACAATTGGGAGCGAATACATTCATAAATAATTACAATTTTTATACAAAAAATCGGAAAAAAAACGTAAGTTTGTATGGGGGCTATACCTAAAAATGGGTGTGGCACTCTAATTCTCGAACTCATAAAAGTCGTTGCCGAGAAAAGCTTAAGTTCCAAATTTCAGCTTAATATCTTTATATCTTCAACGAAAAAGATGCTTAGAAATATACAGACGGACAGACAGACGGACATGGCTAGATCGATTCGTCTCATCGAGCTGATCAAGAATATTTATACTTTATGGGGTCTACGACGTCTCCTTCAATGCGTTACAAACTTTCAGACAAACTGAATATTCCCTTCACACTATGTGTGGCGGGTATAAAAATCCTGATCCTATTCCAACTCAAACTGTAAAGCAATGGTTGATATAAGAACTATTTTGTCATATTTGAAGTAAATAGTTTAAAAATTAGTTTATATCGCAGTACACATATGTTCGATTATTTCACGGTAGGCAAATCAATTAATGTTTTAAAATAATTAATACTTTGGTTCGTTAGTCTATACTAATATTATAAAGAGGAAATGTTTGTTTGTTTGAAATGAATAGGCTCTGAAACTACTGGACCGATTTAAAAATTGTTTCACCGTTGGCAAACTACACTATTCCCTAGTGACATAGGCTATGTTGTTCTTGAAAATTTTGACCCTAGGGCCTAATGGGGGCCTTGAAGTTGGAAAACCAAAATATTTGGATCAAAAAGACGTTAAAAAATTTATTTATTTTTGTTTTTTTTTTTTTTTAGAATTCAGCTGAGCAACAAAACGGGATTTTGGAAAATTTTGACCCGGGGCCTAAAGGGGGAATGAATGAAGTAGAGACTTGAAACAGGGCGCATTTTAAAGATGGTTAAAAAACAATTTTGGCGTTCAAGGTGTTCAAGGGATTTCCGAAATTTGGACCTGGGACCCATATGTGGATCCAATATACATTTTTTGACCATTTTTTTTTTTATTGCAGGTGAGCACTTAGACGGGATTTTAGAAAATGTTGATCCGGGGCCTAATGGGAGCCTTGAAAAAAAGTCATATCTTCGGATTGCATAGACGTAGAGACTTGAAACTGGGCGCATTTGTCGTGTCTAGGGAATTTTTGAACAATTTATATTTAGCCGCCAAATAAAAGCAAAAAGAAACGAGAGCAAAGCCGCGGGTACATGCTAGTTTTATATTGTATATTTTATATATATTTAACTTTCATTAATATATTTTCAACTGCACGTACTCGTCGCCTTAGAACTAAACTTATATATTATACATGCATTTCAATCAAATATGAAGTGTACAAATATAAATTCGGCTAGCCCTGAAAATCAATATTTTCTTTAAAAATTACTTTTGGCTTTGAGCAACATTTGCTAATTACAACACACCTCCTCAAAAGCTACATTGAAAGAAAATAATAATAGTACTGGGAAACAATACTGGGAAATACAAACATAATAGTCCAGAATTTGCTCCAGAAAAACCTTATCAGACCAATCAAAAAATTAAGATAATTTTGATATTACATCGAAATATAAAAATTAAAATTTTAAATTCAGTAATTTTCAAAAAAAAAATAACAACATGTAGTTAAGGTTGTTGCAATTAATAAGTCTTCCTTTGTGTTGGATATTCATTCATCAAGTCCAAATTGTTTTCGCAAATTGATAAATCTTGTGTTGGTAGCGGTTTTGTTAATACATCTGCCAACTGCTCATCTTTGGAAATAAAATTGACGGAAACACATTCGAATAAAACCATGTACTCTGTTTCTGTAGATGAAGCAGCAACTGATTTTTGTTTCATGGTACTCTTACGAATTAGACTGCCTTCAAACATTTCCTTTCCTATATATATATATATATATATATATATATATGGGGATTTCCTTGAATAAAAAAGAATTCTGAGGTGAGTCGTACAGGAAATCTTTTTTTATTCATGGAAATCCCCATATATAAGTTGCGATTGTTGGCCTTGGCAGCAAGAACCGCTTCGCACCAGCGGTTGTAATCTAGTGCTAGTCGCTACCAGTTAGAAATACCGATCTTGCGGATGTCCTCCAAGATCTGGTCCTCCCAACGCAGCGGAGGACGTCCTCTCTGCCGCGCTCTTCCGATTTGATTTACATCTTTCTTATGAACTTTTCGCGCCGGACACTCTGTATCATTCCGACACAGGTGACCAGACCAGCCTTTTGTATCGGATGTTCCTTAGTATGTCGATGTCAGTATATAGCTCGTACAGATCATCGTTCGTGCGTATACGGACGTCGTTTCCCACTCTAACTAGACCAAGGATTCTCTAAAGTAACTTTCTCTCAAACACGCCCAACCCCGACTTATCCGATTCTGTTATGACCCACGCTTCTGACCCACACATCAGAATAGGCATAATCACCGTTTGGAAGAATTTAATTTTTGTTACCCTGGACAGAATTCTACTTCGCATATGCTTAACGAGACCAAAATAGATACGGTTGTCAAGAGTGATTCTTCGTTTAATTTCCTGACTGGTGCGGTTGTCGCTGTTTACATCTGTGCCCAGGTAGTTGAAGTTTTGTACAATTGAAGTTCTCTGTCCTCAAAGACCGTCTATATAGTGTATATTGTCTGCGGGTGGATACCAAGTACTTCGTCTTGCTCTCGTTCACCGTTTGTCCCATTGGATGGAACTGGTTTTCTATGTCAGAGAAACCCCCGGGTACTGCACGATCATTTTTGCCGATTATTTCTATGTCGTCGGCATATGCGAGCAGAATAGTTCCTTTATAGAAAATATTGCCCTTCTGGTCAGCGTTTGGGCATTATTTCAGTAACAAGAGATTGGAAAAGTCGCATCGCCCTGTCTGAAGCCTCTCTTGGTATCAAAGGGGTCGGAGAGATCTTTAACGACCGTGACAACGATTTGGGTGTTTGTCAGCGTCATCATACAGAGAGGAACGATATCTGTAGAGATTCGAGGCTCAGTCGGAGCTTTGAGAACTTTGATATGATTGGCGTATCGAAAGCGGTCTTCTTCAGGATTTAGCGTAGTGTGAATATAGGGTCAATGGTCGACTTCATCGGCCTAAAACCACACTAGTACTGTCCAACTATACATACTTCTATTACACAATACGCCAGATAGAATTTTATAAACAATTGGAAGGAGACTTAGTCCGCGATAGTTTGCGCAGACTGCAGAATCTTTTTCTTGAAAACTGGGTACAGGACGCTAAGGTTCCAGTCACTAGGCGTACGCTTACCATTTCATATTTTGCACAAGCGATGATGCATACATATAACCAATTCCGTAGCTAATGAGTTTGAGATACGCTTCCATTGATCGGAGGCCGGAGTACTCTCTCGAAGTAGGTGGGAGAGCCTTGTTGAGTAGGCAGCGGCGGTCTGCTGTAACTTTTACCTACCAACATCTAGCCTTCGTTGTATGGTAACGCGCTGCTGTGCGCTGTGCTGAGTTTAGTACGTACCTTGGCTACAACAAGGTAATATTCCGAGTCGATTTTAGGACCTCTGTACGCTCGTACTTTAAGCACGCTAGTAGAATGCTTGGCATCAATCACATCATTATCTATTTGGTTGCGAACACTTAAGTCGCCCCTGCGCCATGTTGCCTTGTGAATGTCAAGATGTGGGAATCTGGTACTCATGATCATGTTTCTGCTCGCAGCAAAGTCGATTGGCCTTTCTTTATTTCTGTTGATGATGTCATGTAGGCTAAATTTACCGATGGTTGGGCGAAAGATTTCTTCTCTCCCAATTTGTGTTGCCTCTCTTGGCCACTGTAGTAAATGTCACAGATTGCTAAATTTATGCAACCGTGTCCAGTCGAGAGTAGTAATGAGTCTCTCTGTTGAGGGATCGGTGCCTATCCAGGTGCTTGGCTTTTTAAAAGTGCCTTACTTGACTTAACATGTTTCCACTCCTAACATATATTGGAGTATTTGCTAGGAAAACCAATTTTTTTTTTTATTATTTTTCTTTTTTAAATTTTTTGACTTTGTTGATGTTTTTGAACACTATTTTATTTGAAACCCCCTAATCAGTGGCTTGTATTCATTTATAAAAATATACATATTTATATATACTATTTTATACAAAAAGTTCGAAAATAATCGGTAAGATTATATGGGGGCTATAACTAAAATTGGACGTGGCACTTTAATTTTCGAAGTTAACTTACAATTAGTCGTTGCCGAGAAAAGCTTAAGTTCCAAATTTCAGCTTAATACCTTGCATAGAAATAAACAGACGGACAGAGAGACAGACATGTCTAGATCTATTGTTGAGCTGATCAAGAATATATATACTTTATGGACATACAGTTGTTTAACTCTATAAACCTCTAAAAAAAGTTTTTTACCGTTATTTCAAAATTTTGATGTGCACGAAAAATTGTTGGTATGTATTGTTTAACTACATCTACAAGCTCCCAGAAGTTTTTTGACAGTCGCACCGTGTAATATGATTTGGCTCCGTGTGACTTCTGGCTATTCCCAAAACTCAAGAGACCACTTCGGGGAACGCGTTTCACGTCGATTGAGGAGATAAAAGCTGAATCGAGGAAGGCGCTGATGGCTATACCGGAAAGGGACTATTTGGAATGTTTCGAGGATTGGAAAAAACGTTGGCATAGGTGTATTTTATCGGGAGGGGATTACTTTGAAGGGGATGAAATTAATTTACAAGAATAAATAAAGATTTTTCATTTTACAAACAAATTCACTTTGTAAAATGCCCACAGTAGTAGATGAGGAAACTAGAGATGGGCGTCGGGCGGGAGTCCCGCGGGATCCCGCCCAATCCCGAAAAAAATTTCGGGTCCCGAGCGCGATTTCGGGATTGAGCGGGATTGGGAAACTTTTAAAATTTTCGGGAGTTTTCGGGATAGTCGAGCTAGCCTCCCGAACTTTTTAAAAGTTTCCCGATCCCGCCCCGATCCCGATCCCGAAAGTGGGACCCGCGGGATCGGGCGGGATTTTTCGGGATTCCCGCCCGACGCCCATCTCTAGAGGAAACTAACAAGAACAACTGACAGAATTTGATTTGTCAACTATTGAATTCTCTTGTTAAACATGTGCTTTATTATGTCTTTTATACAATAAAAACTTATATTATATTATATTTCCATTGGAGCAAAATTTGCGCGGCATATTTCGTTTTTTTTATTGTTTTTTTTTTCCTAGACAAATAAGATTTTATTTTTTATTTGACATGTTTGATCCAGTTTTCAATGCAATTGCTACATACTTCTAAGATGAAATTCACAATTATAAAGCAAAATAAAAAAATATTTCATTGCAATCCAGACGTGATATGCGTGTTTTTGACTATTTATAGAATTCTAAGAAAATTGCATTTGTTTGACAAGCAAAAACTGACAGACTTCAATTCATAATGCATCATATTTGTGAATAAGTATTTCAAACAAACATACAGTTGATTTATTTTTGGAAATTGTTTTATTATTTATTTTTTTAAATTTTTTTTGATACTATTATCCACACGAAGCATTGATAAAAAAATATATTTAATTTACAGATCACCAATTTGTTTTTTTTTTTTTTTACTGGAACCAGGTTTCAATAAGAAATATAAGTTTTTAAAAAGGTTGTTCCATGTCAAATGCAGAGTTTATTAAAGACTAAAAAAGAATAGAAAATGTACATTCTAATAAAGTTCTGCAAGCGCAGGCAGCCGAATACAAGAATAAAGCAAAACGCAAGAAAGTCCATTATAATTCATTTATCGGAATATTAGATAGACATAAGCGATGTATTCATATTTTCAACATTCCATTCCAAAGAAATTTCAATTCAAAAGATTGTTTCTGTAGAAATTCCAGAAGGAATTTTATCAATTCTCTTTTCTCTTCTCTTTCATTTTCTCCAACAAAAAACATGGCTCTTTTTAATTAGCTTTCTCCTAAAAATGAAAGAAATTAGAGAATTAAAATTTAACGAAAAAGACCAATTTCGATGCTGGAGCTTCCCGTGCTTCTTCCTTTTTTAAAAGCTTGGTGTGTGAAAAGAGGACCGGTATTTCGCGTTCTTGACTTGATAAAAAATAGATGTGTTGGTTACTTGTAAGCAAAAATCGATTTTCTTTTTCTTCCCTCGGACCCGGATTAACACACAGCGTGTCTGTTGATTTGACCCAAATTTATTACCAGCTATAAATTTCTTCAGTTTTGAAAGCAGATAACAGTGTCAATTTACATAATCAGAAGCAGATACTCGATAGTGTAACAGTCCGCAGTCCTATTTGCCGATTTTTGCATTAACACTGCAGACCTGTGCACCCCTGCATTTGAGTGCAGTATACTATTTTTTTTGGTGGGCCCGAAAATATGTACTACGTTTATAACGCTTGTTCGTGTGGTTCGTTCTGTTCGTTTCTACGTAGAATAACGGTACAGGTTTAATGGGCGAACAGAGGTAGCTTCCCATCGCTGATCTAAAGTAAACTCTATTTATACTGACCGGTTGTGACCCATTTTCAATTTTTATTGGTTTGGTCACTTTAGGTTCCGTTTGAGTATATTTCGTTGCCTGCATGCGACGTCTTGGTACGTTTTTTGACCAGAAAACTGTCCCGTTGCGCAAAGTCATATACACTAGTCGGCACAATTATTTTGACAAAATAAACGCTGCCAGTTTTGTTAGTGAAACTCTTAAATGACTTGATATTGAATTATTGACTATTGTTTATCTTTTGTATATAATTAATTTAAACTTAAAAATTAATAAACGAATATTTCTTCGTTGCTACTTAAAAAGATATAACCAACTTAATGAAATATGATGATTTTTTGTACTGGCATAAGTATTTTGACAAGTCATTAATTCCATGAAAAATAAGTTTAAATAAAACTGGAGCAAAGAAGTAATGATAAATCAGTAAAATATATATTCTCCTTTGACATCGATAACTTTTTGGAGGCGGTCCTTCACTGAATCCACCAAATTTTGAAGGATCTCTGGAGTTATCTCTTTCCAAATGGAAGTGAGCTTATAAATCGTCTCCTCTCGAGATTTGTGTAACGAAACTGTTCTTTTGCGTTTCAAAAGAGACCAGGCGATCTCAATAATATTTAAAATCTCGACTTTAAGTTGGCCAGTTCAAGACGGTAACGCCAACATCCTTCAGAAACTTAGTTATCATCCGGGCTTTGTGGCATGGAGCATTATCTTGCTGCAGGATGATTTTAAAAATATATATTGTGTTGATTGATTTTACTTTAACTTTATGTAAAATAAAAAAATTATTTAATTTTAAAAGCAACGATACATTTGATAGAAAAATTATGAACACATTTTTTTTTTTTTTTTTTGAAAATTATAAAATGAAAAACTTTTTTTTTATATTTTTAACTACAAAATTATTAAAAAAAAAAAAAACCTATTCTGATAGAAAAGCGAAAGAAACATGCCTATAATAATAAAGATATATCATGCAAAATATGTCAAGCTTGAAGTCTTGCCTTCATGCATGACATGTCTTGAATGACTTCATGCATGACATGTCTTGCAAGACTTTATGGATGACATGTCTTGCAAGACTTCATGCATGAAGTCATTCAAGAGTCATACCATTTATCTTAGTGCTCTTTTAAGACATTGCCATAACTATTTGTTGTTATTATTGGTGTATCTGCTCAAAATACTAATTGAAGTACTTAAATCTGATCGAGCACAAAGCATAATATGCATTAAGCAGCCAATTAAATTGCGGCACGGTTCATCATATGCTTCTTCTGATTCTAAGGCTCCATAGATAAGTTTACTTGGTAGTAGTGCACTAACAGGCTTACAGTTTTCCATATTAAATTTTCTTTAAACATTTTTTTATATAAACTGATTGAGATATAGTACTAGACGCCCAGGGTACCAGAACAAAACTCTGGTCAAACTTCGCACCCAAGGTACTACCAGTAGAGAGCCAGCTCCTTCATAACCGGGGGAATAAAATGTCGTAGGTATTGCTACATATGCCTTAACGATTCTCTGTAGGATAAGTGCGACTATTACCTCCACCGTGGTGGCTCCTGGAAAAAGGTTTTCAGAAAGATCTAGGATCTACTGACAGCCTGGCTTAAATAGTCATGCGGGGACATGTGCTGATCTTTGGGTGACCATGACTACCTCAGTGTATTTCGAGGCGCTCATGATCATCCTGATGACAACACATGTCCTTTCCTCCCATGGGGCCGGATCAAGATGTGACGTGAACCGTGTCGACGATCAACCTTGCTGGGGCCCCAAAATAGCTAACGGTACCTCCTCGACACCGGGTCACCTCGAGGAGTATAAAGACCTTACCTGCGCATAGCGGATCTCTGTGCAGGCGGACCGTTTGTTCTCCGCAAAAGACTATTCACATATGGAAAAAAGTAACAAAAACAAAAACATAAAACTACCGCGGGACTGCACCGCGTCACAGGCTGCAAGTCAGCTTGAGCAAGCGAGACTGGACGATGTCCGTCCGCAGAAAGCACGTGCGCAAGCACGAGCAAGTGTTACGCCCAGCGTACGTTAAAACACAGCTCCTGGTATTAGGAGTTGACGACGAGTCGAAGCAATTCCTTGTCGAGAATGGACTAAAGATCCGATTCCGGTACGGCTTTGTCCCCGTTCACCTGAAGCGCAAGCGACAGGATGCGGATGACGAAGTAGTAACACCGGAAGGTGCCCCATCGGAGGCAGCAGCCGAAGATGAGGTAGAGGAAGGCATCTCCCCTGAGAGACCGGAATCTACACCTGTAGACACGGAATGTAAGGTGGAACGACCAACCTCCCCGATGATGCTGCTTTAGCAGGTGAACGTCCACCATGCTAAAGCAGCATCAACTGTCATAGCAAGGACGCAAAAACAACACCTCGGGATAGCGCTTATCCAGGAGCCCTGGTGCCATGAAGGCCGAGTAAAAGGTCTATACACCAGGAACACGAAGGTAATATGCGACAATAGGCAGAAAAAGCCTAGGGATTGCATAATGATTCGAAATAACATTAATTATACTTTACTTTCAGAACACCTAAGCAAAAGGAAAGTAGTGGTAGCCTCAGCCTACTGTGCGGCCGAGAACCTCTCACCACCAGAAGGCCTGGCGGAATTGTGCAACCAACGAGGCATTCAAATCGTTGTGGGCGGCGACGCCAACACCCATAATGAGTTATGGGGCTGAACGGATACTAATTCAAGGGATAAGTGTTTACTTGAATTCCTACTTAGAAATAGTCTTACTACTAACAATCGGGGATGCACACCAATCTTTGTTAACAGAGTAAGGGAGGAGGTGTTAGATATTACTTTTAGTAGTCTAGCGCTAGAAAATAAAATTAGTAACTGGCATGTATCTCAGGAACGACCCACCGCTCAGTGAAAAGAAATCCCAAAAAAACGAACTGGGATTTATACAGAAATACTCTGTCTAGTATAAAACCCAGAGAGGAGCTTAAATACTCCAGACATCCCCCGAATTAGAACAGAAGGTATTCGAGCTAAACGAAAATATTATCTGGGCTTATGAAAATGCCTGCCCACCTGCTAGATCTAAGCGTGAAAATGACGCCCCATGGTGGAATGAACGCCAAGAGAAGCAGTGGAAGAAAGTTAGGAAACTATTTAATAGAGCAAAAAGCACAGACCGGTGGAAGGAGTACTCACAGAAGCTTACAATCTATAACAAAGAACTGCCGAACTTTCTGCGAAAGTAAATCATCTACTGCTAGTATTTACCGGGCAATGGCAGGAGTCCAGCCCGAATCGAATATAGCACTTCGTAGGCCAGATAATTCCTATACGGAAAACGAGGAGCAAAGAATAAGGCGAGCAAGCTGGGAAAGCCTGATGCTTGCTAAAAGTATAGTAACAGAGGAAAAGTTTAGATAGGCATTATCCACCTTCCAACTTTTTAAATCTCGTGGAGTAGACGGGATCTTTCCTGTTCTACTACAATATGGAGGTAGGGAAATAATCCCTAGAATTCAAATGTTTATAACCAGTAGCTTGGCAACAGGCAATGTCCCAACGCAGTGGAGAAGGGCCAGGGTGGTCTTTATCCCCAAGGCAGACCACCCTTTATCCCCAAATATTTTAGGCCTATCAGCCTGACATCGTTTTTACTCAAAACAATGGAAAAGGTAGTAGATAGGCACATTAGAGAAACTGTCCTTACCTCTACATAAGGACCAGCATGCATATAGAGCCGGTAGATCAACCGACACTGCCCTATTGAACTTGACTGGGGTAATTAAAAACTCATTCGAATACAAAGAAACCACAATTTGTGCCTTCTTGGATATTGAAGGGGCGTTTGACAACACAAACCACGATACAATATATGATGTCCTGGTGGACAAAGGAGTCGAACCGCTAATAGTCGACTGGATAAACTCACTACTGGACACTAGAACGGCGGAAACAGACCTATATGGCACTAGCATTAGGGTACAAACCGTCAAAGGTTGTCCGCAGGGGGAGTCTGGTAGTAGATGACCTATTAACTATACTAAGTAGCAATGGCATCCAATGTCAGGGCTATGTAGATGACATAATTAACAGGGGCCTGAGTATAACTCAAGAATGGTGCAGGGAAGGTCGGACTTGACATAAATCCGGCGAAATCTGTCATTGTACCATTCACTAGGAAGTTTAAGTTACCTAGGCTCAAGGCGGTTGTACTTAGAGGTGTGGAAATACCTTAAAGTACAGCTGCAAAATACTTGGGATTAACCATGGATAGCAAACTTCTCTGGAAAGGCCACACAGATGATGAAATTAACAGGAAAATCCTGGGGATGCAAACCCAGTTCCATGCTATGGCTATATAACATGGTAGTCACACCGATACTCCTATATGGGGTGATTGCGTGGGGAGACAGGTCGAACCAACTTACGACCAAAAAGAAAACTCGAGTCATTACAACGACTAGCATGCATAGGCATTACTGGGGCGACATGTACCTGTCCTACAGCAGCACTTAAAGCACTTCTAGACCTGACACCACTAGACATAGAAGTGAAATTAAGGATGAGAAGCACCCTCATTCGCATACTGATAGATGGAGAAAAACTGCAACTACATTCTGCAAGAAACTCCTGTCAACGTCGACGGGAAGGTTTCAACTTCTGTCAATGCATATGGACCCTATAACCAAGAGGTACAACATTGGCAAAGACTTTGCCATCAGATGGTCAAGCAAGAAAACTTGTACATCCGAAAACGCTTACAAAATGAAACCACACACTATCAAGTGGTACTCAGACGGTTCACTCACCGACGAAGGCGCCAGTTTGGGTGTAGCTCATGGGAATCCCTGGGTAGATACACCAGCCTCTTCCAGGCAGAGATCTGTACCATAATTCGTTGCGCACTACTGTCAGACAGTCAGGCAGCCCTTAAAGCGGTGCAATCAGACACAGTAAAATCTAAACTAGTACAAGAGGCTATAGCCACCCTAAATGTACTAGGAAAGAGCAACAGAGTAAAACTATTGTGGGTACCAGGACCCACAAACATCCCAGGCAACGAGCAAGCAGACGCTCTAGCCAGGAGGGGGGCCGCAACCCCTTTAATAGGCCCAGAACCTTATTGTCCCATTGGAAGCCACACAATACGTAATGATAGAAAACGTGCCAGGGATGAACACTGGAGTTTAAGGCAGGGCATGCGCACAAGCCAAATTGTTAATAGAAGGATTCAACTCTAAGGTTACCAAAGCATTGGTTAAGCTGGATAGAACTCAGCTAAGTATCAGGATAAGGAAAACCGAACCTATGAAAATGATTAGATTCATTCAAAGAATAGGGCTAGATACAGAAATTTAGCAAGTAAGGGTGTACAATATATCTTTTTAGGTAGCAGTACAATTACCCCCTAAAGCAACAATTATAATACTACCAGTAAGTTCCACGTATCTCGGGGACTGGTGGCCCCATACGTGAGGAACAACTACGGACAAACCCACATACAACAAGGACCCGCCCATTTAAATACGCCCCAAACGCAAATCTATCAAATCAACGGGTCTATTCAGTCGAAAAACCTATTGTCGTTCAGACATTTAGCCATCTACTAGGTGACTGAGTCATTCCACCAGCACTCTTTCCAGAACTTTTCCATGAACCGGGAGGAGACTGATGCCCCAATAAGAGTTCGGATTAGTCCGAATCTTATCAGGAGACTTCAGCAAGATAACAACCCAAATACACTTCCATTCCTTCGAAAAATATTCATTGCGTAGACATTTGCAGTATAGGACACATAAGTAGTAAGGAATCGCCTTTCAGATGCTTTTACACATCTCCCCAGTGGTTCTGTCCGGTCCCAGCCACCTTTTCTACTTTAACATCGAAAAATTTAATCTCGAGTTCACCATTTCGCAGTGGCTCACTGGGCGAGTCTACACTAGGCAGAACATCCTGTGGAACCACTCGGGGAAAAATTCCGACAACAGCACAGAAATACATTTCTTCCATGTTGTCAGCATTGAGCCTTCAACATGGAAGTCAGATATGCTGGCTTCTTTACCGTATACTCGACAAATCCTTTAAGCAAGACCCCAAGGTTCATGTTTATTAGACGCAAGAAATCTCCACCAATCATCCTCTTTTGCTTTGATCTAACTGTTAACACACTCGACCGCAGATGCGGCTTCGGAAATATTGAAGCCAAAACTAAAAAGCCCGATTTGCCCTATCAGCACGCTATCGTAAATCCCTATTAACATCTTCACGCTTAACTGGGATTAAAGCCACATCAACCAAAATTGTGATCACTAACTCTCCAGTCAATTTTCACCTGCCAAGAAGTATTAAAACACATTGCCGTATGATTTGCCAAAGTGACATCAATATACCTGGCTCGGGTATCCAGATGTATTTGTACATTCCATGTACGAAATATACGACTCTAGTTCTGCCCTAAAATTGCAATATATACTACTACAAGCTGACACAAAAATTGCCACTAAGGGTCGCACACACCGTAGGCGGAGGTATTGACGATAGTTAACTCAATGCCCAGCTCATTTACAACTACAGAAGCATTGCGCCTTAATCTGGAAATACCAGGAAGGCCCCTTACAGACCCATGGTACCCCCAAGGTTCCTAAATTATTGCAATGCTGATGTCGTCTTACGTAATTGAACCCAGCGTAGACATGGCAGCAGGCTTAAAGGCGCAGTTTCTGCAATGAAGCGTGTTGATGCAGCAATTCCAGCAATTCTTGGCAGAGATGTTACCCTCTAGCACAACATTTGCTGGCTCATCAGGTGCTGCCACAAACGACCTACTCAAAATTCGAACCCTTCTTTGAATTCCTCAAAACTCAATTTACCCTTCAAATTGTGCTCATGTAAGTCGTTCATGAACTCTTCAGCCGTATTCTCGGTGTAGACGTTCTGCACAACCACATGGGGGCCTAACCTTTCGTTCATTCACTTCCAGTCCACACTCGTTAAACTTATTGTTCGCCACAATCCTCGTCCTTTCCTCTACCGAAAGAGTTCGGATAATAGCGCCCCCATCACAGAGCTATTTGACCTGGTGTACGGGAACGCGTAGTGAAGGACCGATCTCCACGTCCTTACCGGCTGTTCCGCCAGACTTCTCCATAGTCTAAACACAAATTTGTGTCAGTTAGTGGAAACCTACAGCTGCTCTACACTTTATCTAACTTGTTCAAAAATTTCTAATCTACAGTGAATTGTTTTGGTGATTGCTTTTGTTTGGTTGTTGAATGTTCCCGGTGAGTGGATGTTTTTTGTGAATAATTACGAAAAAGGCAAAAAACTGTTCAAATTGGTGAAACTTTGGTTCTTTTGGCATTATGGCATAGGCTACCAAAAATGCGCGTAAACCAAACGCATTTATGGACCACAGAAAAAACATTTCAGCTCAACGAAGTATTTAAGTCGCAAAATAATTTATGGAATGTATTCAGAAAACTCTATTCAAATCTGTAATATTTTTATATTCATCACAAATAGTCTGAAAGGGTATATTCAGTTTTCAAAAAGTTTGTAACGCATAAAAGGAGACACGGTGACCTTATAAAGTAAATATATATATATTCTTGATCAGCTCGACGAGACAAATCAATTTATACAAGTCCGTCTGTCTGTCTGTAGTTACACGTTTCATTTGCTCAGTTTTAAAGATATTGAGATGAAATGCAAAACTTAAGCTTTTTCAGTCTTAAGCAGTTAAAGTGTTAAAATCAAAGAGCCACGCCCATTTTTTATCATTGCCCCCCATACAAATATTTGAGTTTTTCTTTCAAAAACCCTGCTTTGGAAAAAAAATACAACGATCATCTTCCTCCAAGATCGTAGAATATATCTCAAATTAAAGCTGGCTCTCATTAGACAGATTAGTGGGTCAATTATGGAGTCTAAGCCTTTTTGTAGCAAGGCTGAAAAATGTCATCACCCCCGGGAGTCTTAAATGATTGAGAGAACATTTCTTCCTAGTGGACTTTATCTTTGTCCATGACGACTATACTATTAGAGACCCAGCGGTGGATAGCAGGATAGAACAAATCTGATAAATGGATAATTGAACCAGGAAAATTTTTCTTATCATCAGTTGACATGTCCTTCGTGATCACTTTATGAAGTCAAGCTACTTCCGGCAGCGATCAAGCCTTCGCAGTACGATATCCATGAATCGCGCTTGGATTGTTTACCTGTCAGACCACCATGGAGTAATGGTGCCTTCTTGATAGGAACTAATCAGGATCTCATTGAACAAACCAGGAAAGGATTAAACCTATTGTATAATATGGAATGGTCTAGGAGTTTAAAATTATTTATATCTCAGCAACGAAAAGAGCTAAGATCCTTAAGTTTTCCATGTATAGGTTGGAGCATTGCACTCTTGGAGGTTCGAAGTGTTACTCGAAGACTCATTGTAAAACCTTAGTAATGGATTGAGCTAGG
The DNA here is from genome assembly GCA_018903435.1 of Leucophenga varia. Lineage (NCBI taxonomy): Eukaryota > Metazoa > Arthropoda > Insecta > Diptera > Drosophilidae > Leucophenga > Leucophenga varia. The sequence continues at coordinate 166,880 of JAEIFJ010001225.1, read as the reverse complement.
AATTTAAAATTGAACATGTGGAAGCAAATATTGATAGAGTTTTGGATAAATTGAACTTCTTATAAAATTAAAACCTTCTCGGCGGCCTAAAACCTAAAGATATTCGTAAAAGGGATTTAAAAAATTGAGAAATTTCTGAAAGTAAGTTCAAAAATCAAAGTGAAATTAAAAGCATCCGCAAACGAAGGCGTGTCGCACTGTTCTATTTTCGTGGCAAAAAAACAATTTTTCGACCATTGAACTTAAAAAATTTAATGATGCAGTTTGATAGAGAATTGTCTCATTAAGAATAATTCATAGTTTGTTTCCTTAAAATATTTATAATATTTTGTCGTTAAATTAATCGAGTAAAGTCACTAAAAGACTGGGCTGCAAAAAATTATAAAAATTTTATATACTAGAGCGAACCTTTTAAATGTGAAATATTTTTGATAATAATATTTATATAATGTTTTTACTTAAATATAGCACTTTCTCTTTTATTTAATATGATGTGGTTTAACAGATATTTGCGAAGGAAAATGGCTCCATTAAATGCAGAGTTTGCAATTTTCTATGGAAAAAAGGTAGCAACGCCTGCCTACGTCTTCTGTCTTCTTGAACCACAGTACGAAGGAGAGTTGAAAATATGATGCTTCAAATCACGAAAATTACATTAAAAAAACAAGAAAAACTTAAACTTCCGTGGAACCGAAGCTTAAATATTCGCCACTCGAATGTAAAAAATAAATAAATTAAAATTGACCTTAAAGCAAATGTTTACAATTAGAAATCTTAAGACTATGATAATATTTACAATTTGATATGAATATTCGTATATTTACAATTTTTACATTAATAATAACAATAAATTATTTCATACTTATAGTATATATTATAACTTAAAACTGTCCCGTATGCCGTTTCATTCGTTTCATATCGACCACCCACTAAATTTGAAAAAGCCCAATCAATCTGCGTTGATTGATTTGTTGTTGCCGCATTACCCAAAAGAAACAATAGCCCCAATTCTGCTAACTTAATTTGAAGCTGATCAGTCATTAATGTTGCATCGATATTAAGGTTCCCTAGTACTACTACCTTCCCAATAGGCTCATCTATTACTTTTTTTACATCATAAATTAATATGCCATTTTCAAGACGAATAGAACGATTCCTGATTGCGCGATGTTGGCCATCAACTCTTCCTACTACACCGAAACCATCTATATTAAACTCCTCATTTGGAAGAGCCCATGAATCGACGAGGCACAAAATACCTTATGAACAAATTGTGTTGTCAGAACGAATGTCCTCAATACGACAATTCAGACTTCTAACATTTTGGTAGTAGATACTAAGGGACCTATTTGTAGCATTCGTAATATTCGTACTGTGGCTTCAATGCATTTTCATTTTGGAGATTGTTTAATGAAATTTAAACAAAATCTCCTATAATGAAAAGCCCTGCAGGAACAACTGGGAACTGATTTCGTACCACGGACACTTGTTCGTTCTTTTTAAACTGAAAAACTCGTACTTTTTTTTTCGATTCGCAACTCCTTTTTGACCTCGCGAGAACTCCAGCTGAAGGTTAAAAAAATTGTATCTATGGCGTGCTTATTACATGTTGCAATCCATGCACTCTTAGCTTAATTTGCATAAGCTCACAAGTTGTGACATTCATCAAACCATTGTTGGTATCGAAATTAACGGTCATCGATATTTACTGCAGCACAGCCCTTGAGTTTCTAAAGATTTTAACTCTTTTAAAGCTTCTAAAATTTGTTGTTTACTTCTTTCAGATAAAGAGGCCACTTTAAAGGCTCTAAAAGTCAGAGAGTGATATAAAGCCGAAATGAGTTGGCTTTTACATAAACCAGCTCCACCACCTACATATGTATTCATAAATGTTTTCTTTGCTTTCGCGTAGTGCATACCGTGAGCAAAGTATTGGCGTTGTTTAAAATTGAGGCAACGAACCTCTCAGTTGCTCTCAATTATATTTTTATGCAAAGAACAGGAATGCTCATTATCTTTTGTGATAAGTTCATCCTGTTCATTGCGCCACGGAAAGAAACGCATTTTCATTTTCATAAAGAAGTCTGAGTTTCTGAATTAAAATGCCTCCATCTCAAAATAAGGGGCATATTTCTATTTTAGACACTTGATCGAAGAGCAAGAAAACTTAACTTGACCGGTCGTTGCAAAAAGCTTAAGTTTTAAATTTCAGCTAAATATCTCCAGCAGTCTCTGATTAAATCATGTTGAAATAAATAGACAGACGGACATGGCTAGATCGACTCGTCGAGCTAATCAAGATATATATACTTTATGGGGTCTACGACGTCTCCTTCAATGCGTTACAAACTTAAAATACCCTTCACACTATGTGTTTTGGCTTAAACTTTTTTTTTTGTAAATTAATATAGGTCTATTGGAAGTAGCCCTAGGGACTGACCAATATCAAACATCTTTGATGCTAGCATAGAAGCTAGCAGTGGCGATACCTTGAATTACTCAATGCAAAAATTTTCGGGTCATCGATTGGGAACTCCGAATTGAGTGATTCTGCTGAAAGTGGTTACCAAAAGTCGAACTTCTGCATTATTCGTACTGCCATTTTGGGTATGGATTGGATTTTACGGACATTTGATTTTGAGCACTACTCGGTAAACCGTAATGAATTTTGTTATTGTGTCTACAGCAAAGTTGTAGGTATTGCATAGAAGATGTTCAAAATCCGAAAAATGGCATATTTACCGTTTTTTTTTTTTTTCGTTTTTAACCCTTAATTTAATTAAAAATCCAGGAATAGTTTTTTTTCCTTTTCAAAATTATTTCGCATTCAAAAAATATTTTTCATTTTACAGCTATAGAAAATATAAGGTTTGTTCATAAGGTAGTTGTATGTGGGTACATTGTACATAATGAATGCCTTTGGTTCTGATAATATTGTTTTCTTCGTGAGTGGTTCATTTTCGTCTGCATCATTGTCCAAATTGTACATAGACTAACGTGCATATCTCTTTCGGTATGTCCTAGCCCAGTGTGAAGTTTTGAGGCTGGAAATGCATTTTTTTTGGGTTAGTTTGTTTTGCATTATTTTTCTTCTATTCAATGCCAACAACATTGCTGAAGATATAGATAAAAATTCTTAGGGCTTACCGATATGTAGTCGCATCAAAAAACCATAAATGTGCATTCCGTGCCCACAATGACAAAACGAGTTGTGTAAAAGTTTTAGATTCGGTTACTACTTTCAGCAAAAACACTCAGTTTGGAGTTCCCAATTTATGTGTTGCACTGTGGTATTCTACTATGGAACGGTCTGTCCCATGATATCAGGTGATGTATTCGTAATCTTACTGCAGGAAAAGTGACTAGTTTGTATATAGTACAGACATTTACTAATTGCTTCGACTCGCAACTGGTTTTTCTTCTATGTACTATATATCATTTCAATGCAACGAACTAATATGTTTAATATGGGCATGTCATAGCCTATGACATACCCATATGTCTCATAGGCGTGTGCTAATTGTCCCCTATTGCATCCGTTTGTATATAGCCGCAGACTAGTTTGTTTGTATACAGTTACATACCAGTTTGTTCGTATACAATTTTATGCTAGTTGCGTTTTATATAGAACAATGCCATATCATTTTACTTTTATAGTTGTATTCAATATATTTGTTTTATTTGACTTCTTTAAAATATTTCATATACATACTTATGTGTTTAATATTTGAAAAATAATTCCCATCAAAAATATACTCTGCTGCGATTATTTCTAACCAAATCTTAGGCCCCGTTTCCCTTATGCCGCGTTCCGCGTTAGCGTTAAAAACTCGACAAACTCGCTTTAAATCGTATACAAAAAGGGTATGGAAAAGTCGCGTTAATTTTGAACGCGACTTTCACACTCAAACCATTTGAAATGATTACCTACACTAGAGTTTTGGTTTAAACCCCTTTACACTACATATGACACCGAACTTCGAAACGAGTGTTTTCAATTACTCTGACAATTTCGTCAGAGGAATGCTTAAAAAAGGCTTTTAAATGAACTTTAATAAAAATAAAACTAATTGACATATAAAGTCTGTTCAATTTCTTAATTATCTGCATCAATTAAAGTAAGCATTTGGCATGTTTAGTTTATTAAATAATTATATTAATGAAAACACTTATTAGAACACAGGCGCATACAACCCCAAATGCTTCAATGTTACCATCTGTTACATTTTGAAGAGAGTTGCAAGGTTTTATTTTCAGTTTGGCGAGTCGCAAGTTTCAATTTTTTTTGTATAGATATGCAACAAATTAAAAAAATTTTGCAGTCCTGTGCAATGAATAAAAATATCGGTGTCATGTTGTAAATTTTCGTGTATTTACACCAAAACTCTCAAAAAATTAAAAGTTGCGAGGCTCCATAGTTTTCAATATAAACTATATGTATTTGTTGATTAGTTTTAACTAGTAAGTAATAAATAAGTAATAAATATTCAGCGTGATGCAAACCACGCAAAAGTACAAAAATATAAACAAAACATTTCTTTTCTCTTTCTATCCTTTGTATTTCTTATAGGGAAAATAAAATACTAGGTTTCTCTTTCTCTCTAAATAAATAAAATAATTGTTTACAGTGTCTGGTTAAAGCAGTTAATTGTCCACATTATTGCTTTATCAGTAAAATCTTAAATAATAAATAAATTTTATTTTTGAATTATAAATATGAAAGGGAGCCCTTGGAACTCTATTGTGAATAATGCGTTTATGGCAGCCCTAGCGACTATCATTTATGTAAGTGCAACCAATTTAAAGGAACTTTAACACTTACACTTTTATTGTTAAAAATAACAAAAAAGTATCACACTGCCATTTCTCTCACGCATTTTTTTTTTTTTTTCTTTTTTTTTTTTTGCGTAAGTTAAAAACGAATTGTTCTTAAAATACATAATCGCACATATGATAATACAAAGCAAATATGTTTTTGTGTCCACTTTGACACTAAACAGTGCAACCAAGGTAATCAACAGCTACATTTACACTTTGTATTAAGTGCTGCCAAGCGATTGTCAATGCCATACGACATGAAACGTCACTCTGCCATTTTGTCAACGCTCCCAGCGGCATACAGACGTAAGTTTCTTCTTCCAAATTTAATAAAAATGTAGAGCCAACGCATTTGTGGAAAATAAATTATAAGCAACATATTATACAAAATGTGCTGCTGCTTATTAACAATTTCGATATATCAATATGCATTTATAGCAATCTAAATGCGTTGAATTTCTATTGTGCACTAATTTGACACGTGGTACGCCAAAAAAAATATTTCCATCGCTGCCGCAAAAATTATTTTTTTTATAGGTTATGTGTTTCTCAACATATTTATTAATTTTTATACTTTATTTTTTTTTTTTTTTTTGCAGGTCTCGTAACTCTTAACACGTTAAAATGTCGGGAGGATTAGATATTTTGTCCCTCAAAGAGGATGATATCACTAAAATGTTGGTCGCCACCACCCACGTGGGATCCGAAAACGTCAACTTCCAAATGGAACAATACGTTTATAAGCGCCGCGCCGATGGTGTGAACATTCTTAACTTGGGCAAGACTTGGGAAAAATTAGTGTTGGCTGCACGTGCTATTGCCGCCATTGAGAACCCCACTGATGTAAGTTTATTTTGCAGTTTAGCCTTGTTTTGTCGCGCAGTGAGTGTGTGTGTGTGCTGCACATGATGAGTTTTTACTAATCTTTCGGGTATGAAGTGCAATGATTTCAACTTCAAAACTGACCGCAGCACTTGGAACAACAAAACAAAGACAGACTACACTCACTCTTAATAAAAATGTATCAAATAACTTATAAATAATTTTTTTTCTTATGCTCTGCACTAGGTGTTTGTCATCTCATCACGTCCCATTGGTCAGCGTGCTGTGCTTAAGTTCGCCAAGTACACCGACACCACACCCATTGCTGGTCGTTTCACTCCTGGTGCCTTCACCAATCAGATTCAGCCCGCTTTCCGTGAGCCACGTCTGTTAGTTGTCACCGATCCATCAACTGATCATCAACCCATCATGGAAGCTTCTTATGTCAACATTCCCGTGATTGCCTTCACCAACACGGATTCGCCATTGCGTTACATTGATATTGCCATTCCATGCAACAACAAATCTCCTCATTCGATCGGTCTTATGTGGTGGTTGTTGGCTCGTGAAGTACTCCGTCTGCGCGGAACTGTTTCGCGTACCATTGAATGGCCGGTTGTCGTTGATTTGTTCTTCTACCGCGATCCAGAGGAAGCTGAGAAGGAGGAGGCTGCTGCCAAGGAACTCTTGCCACCACCCAAGATTGAGGAAGCTGTCGACCATCCAGTTGAGGAGACAACCAACTGGGCCGATGAGGTCGGTGCTGCTGAAACTGTTGCTGGTGTTGAGGACTGGAATGACGATACTGTCAAGACTTCATGGGGCAGTGATGGCAACTTCTAAATTGGCTTTTGCTTAAATTTCTGAAAAATATAGTTGCTTGCGACCGAAAAAAACGTTTTTTTTTTTTTTTATATTTAAAAAGTTCATAGAATTTGTTTAAGCAAGAAGAGAGCTTGAATTAAAATACAGAACCTATATGTCAAGCACAAGGGAAAAATGGAACTTCAACGAAATACCTTTACAAATCTTTGAAACCCAATCATGTAGATTAAGAAAGACAGGTAAAAAGTGGTTTGGAATTGTGAGGCAATAAGCTGCATTCGGGACAACAATCTGTTTGGCTAGCCACGATACTTTACATCACTCTGGCATATTTTTTGTAGGAATTGTCATTGTATGTTATTACTCACTTTTTACGTTATTGGCAAGAGCAGCCAGAACTTTTCTTCGTCGAACTAATACGACTGTTTGTGTTAGTAGAATGTCACACCAAGTATATTCGGGACTGTAATAGGCACTAATCTGAATTTTAAATGGCGAAAAACCGACTAACTATAGCTGATTTTATTCTTAAAACCTTAAACTACAGAAGGAATTTAGTAGCAGAGTTTTAGTTTATTTTATAATATATGTATGTATATTTTAGCCCGAACACCCAACCTTGCTCGGGTAACGCAAAAATTTCTTTTTAAACATTTTTGTGACGCCAGCCATCTTTGACCATTGCCCACTTTTCATTAGTTCATACAAGCTTCAAAGTTATTAAGTATGATCCATCTCTATATACTATACTAGACTTTATATACTTCTCCCGTTCCTATTAATATTTACAGCTAAAAAGTTGCAAAAAAAAGTGGCAAAGCTAACATCCATTTTTCCGAATACCATATTTGTGGTTTAAATAACTGCAAACATTTGAAAAATTTTTACAAATGTTTTTTTAAAAGGTAGAAAAGTTTTTAATACAAGTTTGAAGAGTATTGGTGCTGTAGGAAAACTCAATCCATAATATTGTTACCTTTTTTGGTTGATTTGGTTTTATAAATAATCAAAAGCAAACGATTTCAAGCCTATTGTATATTTTTTTAAACAGTATTGGAACCGGAAATTTCGACAGTCAAATTTGACAACGTTTAAATCCTAAATTTGTTCGTAATTTTTAACCATCATCGCCAACAACTTACAATCATAAGAAGTTCACTTTTCGACTTTCGAAAAAGAGGCAGAAACTTCGGAAGCTCTTTCAGATTAAGTTTATTTGGGTGCTATTGGATATGTTACATACCAAAATGATTGACACAAAAGTTGGTCTTTGTATGAGAAATTTTCCGATTTGAGCCAATTTGATATATGTATTGGGTGCACAACTAAATAATTTCGTATTTTTTTTTAAAAAACCATTTATTTAAGTATGAAAGGTGAAAAATATTTTATTCAAAATATTGTCCATACGGAAGCGGTAACTTTTTCCCATCTTTCAGGCAATTTATGGATTCCATCCCAAAAAAACTTCTCATCTTTTGCGCCGAGAAAATCATCAAGCCACGAAATTATTTAGTTGTACAGCCAATATATTGTAGAGATCATCATACAAATCTCTTTACATATTCGTGTAACGGGAATCTACGCTTCGGCTCCAACGAAGTTAACGTTTTACATGGTGCTCGTTTGCACTAAATGTTGGCTGGCTCGGTGAAAATGATAGACGCTCGCATGCACGACAAAATAGCCGAATAAATATTATGAATGGCGTTTTTAGCAGAACAATGTATTCTTCAGATCCATAATATCAGCATTTCCCTCGATAAACGACGGTCACAAAGTAAGAAACATATAAATTTTTCCATTAGAGATGATCAATATTTAAGTATCAGCTACTATGTCAAATTTTGATAATAATTAGAATGATAAGGACGACGATGACGATATTGATACCGAACTTAATGTAGATCCCCATTTTAGGATGGGGGAGGAGTAGGTAAAAATTTAATCATATATAGATCAGAATCTGTATTATTAACGCGTAAGGTTTGATCATTTAAATTTTTATGGCTACTGAGCTGTATAAAACAAGAGGGGTACATGGGCGGTGAGAGTGGGCGTGGCCAAATTGGTCTAACATCTTTTTTGGTTGCTATACATGCTGTGACTATCAAATCTACAAACTTATTGATCAGTTTATATATTTTTCGAATTTCTGCCAAAATATTTGAATTTGCGACTAATCTTTGAAGAAAAAATTCTCCCGCTAGAATATGCCATGCCATGACTCCTTCGGCCTGTTTCAAACATTAAATAAAACTTTGTATAGTATACATTTTTTTCCTTCGAATACAATCGATGGTAAAATCAACTTCCTACTGACCAGAATGATTATATTTGCTTTAATTGTCACCGATAAGAAAACGTAAATGCCTATTTGGTCGAGATATTGACTATTTTACAGAACACCGAGTTAAAACTGTTTGTTTTTGATTAAACTGTGCGACAAAAAAAAATACAATTCAAAATTTTATAGTAGATGTTGTAGGTCTAGACGAGTAAAAAAACAGATTTTCCCTCTTTTTTTCTTTTTATAAAGCTATAATTCACAATCAGTAAATTACAAATCGATTTTTGTTTTTTAACATGTCTTAGAAAGACCTTTTGAACAGTATAAAGTATACAATGTTATGACATTTCAAATCCAATCTGTGGGTATTTTCGAAGCAATCGCAATTTTTTGGTTTCATTTCCAAAATATTCAACTTTGTCGATGTTTGGTTACTATATTTTGTTTTAAATTTAAAAAAATATTTTTTTATTACCCTCTTACGATTTTTACACCTGTCAAAGGGTAAAACAGGTATATTCAGTTGTGCGAATGTATGTAACGGACTAAAGGAGGCAAGATAGACCCTATAAAGTCGATATAGCCATGTCCGTCTCAGGTTTAAAGGGAGTCGAAGCTGAACTTTGTAAACTGTCTGCTCCGTCTGGTCCTGTGTACTTTCGTATGATAAAATCAATGTGCCACGCCCCATTTTTAGGTAGAGCTCCCATACAAAAGTACAACAATTTGCCAAGTTCTTATAAAAAATGTATTTCTAAAGCGAATGGCCGTCAAGTATGCACTTACAAACGGTTTTTATACCATGCCAAATCTTCAGTTTAAAGTTGGTACCCCCATACAAATCGTACCCCAAATTTCTGGGTTTTTGCAAAAAACGTCATTATTTTTTATTTTAGGAAGTTAAAATTAAGTAAAAATGCTGTACTATGATAGTCCCAATAAAATATCCACGTCAATATGGATGGGTAACAAGATTTTAGGTATACTTCGGCCCACCATACAAATTTCCCCAAAATTTTGGGTTTTTACATAAAAACGTCATTGCTTTTGTAATTCTAGAAAATTTGAATTTAGTATAAATTATGTCTATGATAGTCCCAATGAAATAGACCAATTATGGGTAAGTCCGCAACAAAATTTTAGGTATAAACCCAATCAAAGATAGTGTACCCGAACTTATTAAAGTTTAAAATCTGAAAAAAAAAAAATCCAAAAAAATATGTTTGCCTGAAAATAGAACCTAGGATCTTAAAGTACATATACATTGGATAAAGGGTATCTTGAAGTTCGAGCATACTCGACTTCAGCCATGTTTGAAATTAAATCATTTTATTTTTTACTTACGATTTTTTATACCTGTTACACATGACCGCAAAAACAGGTATATTCTGTTTGCTCGAAAGTTTGTAACGCATTAAAGGAGGCATCGTAGACCCTATAAAAAGTTATATATTCTTGATCACCTCGACGAGACGAATCGATTAAGCCATGTCCGTCTCAGGTTTAAAGATAGTAAGCTGAAATTTTAAACTTAAGCTTTTCTAGGTCCTGTGTACTTTCTATGATAAAATCAATGTGCCACGCCCATTTTTAGGTATAGCTCCCATACAAAAGTACAACAATTTGCCAAGTTCTTATAAAAAAAAATGTATTTATAAAGCGAATGGACTCAAATATGGTTCAAATGCTTCTTATACCATGCCAAATCTTCAGTTTAAAATTGGTTCAAATCGGACCGCGAATTTCTAAATTTTTAAGAATATTTTTAATTTTAAGATAAAATTAAATACAAATGCTGCACACGAAGATCTATCCACGTCAAATGATGTGTAACAGGTATATGTATAAGCTTCGGTCCAACCGAAGTTAACATTTTTTTTGATTTTTTTTAAATTTGTATGAGATATTGTAATTTTATGAAAATGTGTTTTTAGAAAAACTTTTAATAACTTCGGATTTGTCCCATGAAATATTCGTTTTATTCGTAATTCTGCGTCATTGTGAAAACTTAATACTGTAGATGTACCTTTTAAACAAAGTAGTGTAACCAAACATCAATAAAGTTGAAAATTTTGAAAAAAAAAAAACAAAAAAATATGTTTGCCTCGAAAATACACACAGGTAGGATCCGAAATGTCAAAACATTGTATAAACTGTTCGGAAGTTCTAAGTTTTTTATTTCCAAAACCATGTTTGAAAATAAAAGTCATTTTGTAATTTACTGAGTAATAGCCTATGTAGTGACCCCCAAAAATTCTAAGTATACAATTTTTTTACTCGACCAGACCTACAACATCTAATATAAGATTTTCGAGTGATATAAATTTTTTTCTATTTTGTCTCACAGTGTTATTTGTTGTGAAAAATTACACTTTTCTAGATATGATCCCGTTCATAGCAGAAACCCAGAGAGCGCTTCAATTTAAAAACATAATTTATCCGACAAGGTGGTGGTAGTATCTAAGTTGCAGCCTACATTTCATAATCGGATTATTCATAAGCTACTATATTTCGACAAATAGGCGAGATAGTAATTCGAAATATCTGTTCTGGTATTCAGGTTTCCAAATCCAGATCTGAGCAACCGGTAATAATAAAGCGTTTGTGAGACACCTAAGCCTTGCAGCCCAAATAGCAAGAAATATAAAAGAAAAGTATCAAAAAGATTTCTGATGATGATTCGATTTTTTAGTTACCTCACACTTTTTTACGTTTGGAAACAAAATCGTCAAAGCAGCTATTGCAAGGATTAACTTAAGTTAACTTTTTGAACAAAGAAAAATCTAAGGGATTTCTGTTGTAATAAAAAAATGTATTACCTCCTGATTAGAGATCATCGACAGTATTCATTTTCCTTGGTTGCTAGAGGATAACTTCTTTTCTTTTGCTTTTCAGCCAAACGCGGCAAAGAAACTTTTACTCCTAGATCCGAAGTTATTTGATCACACGCAAAAAAAGAAACAGAATACAACTGTAATGCCGGCTTTCTTGTGACTGGTATTCGCACGGCTTTGACAATGAAATTGGGCAATTGTTTTAATATTTAAGTTTTATTATTTTTTTGTTTTAAATTTTGGTCGATATTTAATATTACATACAAAAATTTTACAGTTTAACACTAAGTTTTTTACAATTTCGATTTTGGTTTTTTTTTTTTTAATATTTAAAAAAGAGTTTTATTATAATAATTTTTGAATTGAAACATTTTAAAAATAAAAAGAAACATTTTTTAGTATTAACAATTTTTCAAAAATATAAATTTAAAAAAAATATTTCTAAAGAAAAATTAAATACATTATTTTTAATTTTTAATAAATCAAATATAAATGTTTTTTTTTTTTTTTTTTTTTTAAAAAAGTTATATGCGCGCGTTCATTTTTTAATAGAATTATCTGTTTGTTTTTCATTTGTCGCTGCGCTAAGTTTTAGCTTTTTTAGTTCAGCGCAAATATTAGGTGAATATTTTTATTTTTTATAAAAAAAAAAAAAAAGATAATTAGTTGCAATTGTGGTTCTCATATCATATTTATAATGTATATATAATCATATTAGTAAATAAGAGTATGTTAACAAAATGGGATACAATTAAAAGAGAGAGAGAGAGAAAAAAAAAAAAAAATCTAAAAATTGGGGGAAAAAAAAAACATTTAATTATTTAAACGGATTTGGACGCGCTTTGAACTCGGTACGTTTGCGTATTTCTTTGACTTGTTCCTTTTCGAATTTGATACGATCCTCTTCCTCCTAAAAAAAAAAAAAAAAAAACAAACAAATAAAATAGAGATTATCAAGAATTCACATAATTACGTTTAAATTAATTTACTACATATTCAAAATTGCATTTAAAATGATTTCTGTTAAGATGCACATGGAAACGTGGTGACAGATGTTCAGGAGTCACTTATGTTATGAAGGAACCACTTCTCTACTCTGCTTGGGAGCGAGGACGGGCACAATACCGCCAGCGAAGATGATGAATATCTGGGTCCACCGATATGGCCAGTCATCAAGAAAGGAGACCCCGCAATCTGCAAAAGCAAACCACCGTCTCCTACCAGTCGCTTATTTCACGGCTAGTAAACCCACACATAAATTGAATGGGTATATTCAATTTGTCTGAAAATTTTTAAACGCATCAAAGGAGACGTCATAGACCCTACATATATGATGTATGCATTTTTCTTAGGCTATGGGTTTTCGAACATTGGGTATTATATATATATACTTAGAAAACCCAAATTTTCGAGAAAATTGAAAGTTCATTCTATTTTGACTTAAGGTCCTGAAAGCGCTTCTCGAATTTTATGGTTTACTCACTCAAATTACGATTTTGAGGCATTAATTTGTGTTACAAATTAAATAAATGTCACTCATTAAATGTAAGCTCAATTTTGACTTTAGATTCTGAAGGTGCCTATCGAATCAAGACAAATCCCAATTATGTTTCTTTAGTTTAGTTTTAGAAGAAAAAAAGGTTTATTTCATTTACGTATGTACTGCAACAAACCTTTGACCCATAACGAGACGACTAAACATAATTTTAGAATGTTACAAAGTATGTATTTTTTAAAAATACTTTATTAAATGAAAAATTTAATTGAATAAGCTAGAATACAATAATCTTACTATAAAAACAAAAACAAAAAAAATGATAACCAAGACTGTAAACAAAATAAATAATAATCAAAATACGTACATAGAATAGTCTAGACATTTAACGGACTCTCCTATTTAATTCTACAAAGTTCGATTGAAGTAAAGACTAGAACAGTCATTTAAAAGGTTGGGAGTAAAACAACGCAAAACGAAATTCGTAATGCGAGACTTTACGATCTTCAACGCCAACTGAAGCCAGTACAAATTGTCAAGAAATGCTAAAATACATTCGGATGGAATACACAAGCTTTTAACATTGTTCCGAATACGGTTTAAAAATTTGCAGTCCGTACAACACTTAAAAAAAATATTTGAAAGCCCCGAAAAAGATAACTGAATGCATCAATTTTTATACTAACAGAAACTTATAGAATGCTTGAGTTTTTTTTCAAGATCAAGAACAAAAAATTAAATAAGTTTTCAGTAACATTTGGAAAAGTTGAGGAATTGAGAGGCTTCACTTTTCTTCCCTTATTATTTATTAAGCACACAAGTCTAACGTACGCAATATAGCCTTTAGGTCATGAAACAAGCAAAGTGTATTACAATAATTTGCTCATAATGATAAAAAGCAAAATATCAAGTAAAAAAAGATTAAAAGAATCAAGTAAAAAAAAAAATTAAAGAATCAATTAAAACAAGAAAAAACGTTAACTTCGTTAGAACCGAAGCTTAAATACCCGTCACACGAATCTTTAAAGAGTTTATGTGTAATCATCAGTGGTCACCTAAGTTTACACATAATATTAATTTAAAATTTTGAGCTAAAAATACAGATATGTATAACAACATATTTCTCGAATATATCTGGAAATGGGCAGTAAGGCTGTATGCAAGAAACACCTAAAAAGTAGGGCGTGGCAACATGATATTGGAAGAGTTTTTACCCAATATGGAGTAAATACATGAATAAATAATAACCATTTTCATACAAAAAATCGAAAATGGACGGAAAGTTTGTATGGGGGCTATACCAAAAAATGGGCGTGGCACATCTGATTTGACATTGGATGACATTAGAATGTTTTTAGCCAAATTGGAGTGAATATATGCATAAATAATTAGTATTTTTATACAAAAAATCGGAAAAATCGGAAAAAACGGAAAGTTTATATGGGGGCTATGCCTAAAAGAGGGCGTGGCATTTTGGTTTTGACACTGGATGACAAAAGAAATGTTTTTACACAATTGGGAGCGAATACATTCATAAATAATTAGAATTTTTATACAAAAAATCGGAAAAAACGGGTAAGTTTGTATGGGGGCTATACCTAAAACTGGGCGTGGCACTCTAATTCTCGAACTCATAATAGTCGTTGCCGAGAAAAGCTTAAGTTCCAAATTTCAGCTTAATATCTTTATATCTTCAACAAAAAAGATGCCTAGAAATATACAGACAAACAGACGGACGGACAGACGGACATGGCAATATCGATTTGTCTCATAATCGATAAAAAGCAAAATGATCAAGTAAAAAATATACTTTAAGGATCAAGCCTAATGTGTTAAAAAAAATTAAAGAATCAATTAAAAAACCCAAATAAAAAACTTTAAGAGACATACAAAGGCGTGCTTGTCCAACTTATTACATACAGAAAGTATATTTACTAATCTATGTACGCATGGGAAATTGAAGAACAAGCGAATTGTATAAAAATCAAAAAGTATTTATCATATTTTAAGTATAATATACATGTTAGAATGTTTTTTATATTAAAAATTGTAAGTCTTTTTTCTTTTTACTTGTATCATTTTTTGTTTAAATAAAAGATCTCTAAAAACATTTTACTCTACTTAAAGCACAGAGAGCAAAAATGAATAGATAAATAAAAGGAAATAAATAAATAAATTAAAGGCGTTAACATTCTTTAAAAGACGAAGATGCTACGTGGTATTTGTGAACCTATCTAAGTAGGCAACGACTTAAGTTTTCGCATGCATAATGAGCTTTACGAAGTATACAAAAAAGATTAAAATAGTCAAATGCGTACAAATTACTGCATTGGGTTAATCAAACAGAACATATTCAATCATTTTTATACCCGCCACACATAGTGTGAAGTTTATATTCAGTTTGTCTGAAAGTTTGTAACACACTGATGGAGACGTCGTAGACCCCATAAAGTATATATATTCTTGATCAGCTCGACGAGTTGAATCGATACATCAAAACCAAGGCACCACGCCCATTTTTAGCTATAGTCCCCATACAATACAACGATACCATAAAAATAGTAATTATTTAAAAATTTGTACATAGCACTGATTAGCACAAATAAACTATTCAAAGATTCATGATACGGGTATTTCAGCTTCGGTTCCACCGAAGTTAACGTTTTTCTTTATTTTTTCTTTTTTTGAAAGAGCTGTACAGAATATTGCGTGTAGCGAGATGGTCACTGTACATTTAAAAACAATTTTAGTATGAAATTTGTGAATCTACTATTAGCCTTAAGGTTAGACTGGTATCGATTTAGGCCTGATTCGAGTCCCACAGGAGGTCGTTGATATTGTTTCTTTTTTTTTTTTTTTAAGTTAAACATTCTTCATCTCTTATGGTTTGGGACTTACATTTAGATAAGTGTTTGTGGTGGGTTGTTTGCTTGGGTTAAAATATGTGAAAATAGAATATAATATAAAAAAATGAAAGATAATCTTTAAATTAACTAGCACCAAAGCCTACAAAAATATCAGAGAATTGTCATACGACGACAAATGGATCCAAATGGATGTGGAAGTTTTTAAGCTTGTCAAATGCTTAGTCGAAAGGTTGCAAGTCGTCCGTCACTACGTTAGAATGCACAAAGCTTAAATGGAATACTAAAGCTAAACTTGCAAGTGGAAATCACAACTATATTGAAGGGGATATGATATTCGTTTTTGATTAGTAAATATTTAATAAGAATTTGGTTACGCACAATACGCACACACACACACACACACACACCACCTCAAGCAGAAACTGCAATAAACAGTAGTGAAGATTATAAAAAATAAAAAAAAAAAAAAAGAAGAAACCTTAAAATTTATCGTATCCTTTCTCTTGTCAGCAATCACTCCCATCTTTTCCATTACAACTATACGAATGTCTTTCTTGTCTATTGTCGCCGCCATCACCAATGAGAATGCCAGTTAAAACAGCGCAACACTTTAGCAATTATTGGACGATGCATCACTGGAATTGAGCACCGCTGCTGTCGATGTCGAATCATCAGTTGATGAAATTGTAGTGTCACCATAAAAACGTGGTTCATCGTGCACCTCAGCGCCGCCCGCAACAGCATCATCATCGGAATCATCATCCGCTGAGCTATCTTCTTTTATAGCCGTCGTTGTTCCAATTGCTGCACCATGATCTGCCGGTGCAACAACTAAAGTATCTTCATGATTAGTGCCACCACCACCAACGCTGCGTGTCACCTCCGTCGTTGTCTTGGTTGCAGCAGATTTACTTAGCTGCTCATAGCAACCGGTACATACCCGCACCGGCTTGGCGCTCTGTTGTGGTAATAAGAATTTTTTCGACGAACATGGCCCACAAACAACAGCGCCACAATTACGACAATGATGCCGACGTACAAGCATTGTAAATTGTGTCTTTTTACAATGCATACAAATGCTTGCTTCAGCATCTGGTACCCAAACGGCAGCATGTTTCTCTACCGGCTTTTTACCACTCTTGCGCAACAGATCCTCAACACATTTATTTATGTGCGCCATCCATTCTTGTTTTTCGGTACTGGTTGCTGCATAAACAACAAACGATTTGGTCATAGTACGTATGAGCCAGCCATTACGGTAATTACCATTGTCCTCAACCGATTCCAAGGAGACCTCTTCGAGTGGCATTATGTGCTGCTTATTGTATTTCTTTTTGCCGATGACAATGTTTCCGTAAACGAGTATATCGTTAAATAGAAAGAATTGGCGCGCTTTGGGACGTTTCCGGCACATTTTTGTTAGTACACCTTCACCGACAAGTACACGACCGGGTATTGTTAGTGGGACACCGGAGCTACCAAAACAATTTTCAACCATTGCGATGCGACGCGTATTGGCCTCGGAGTTGACCAAACGATCGACCATTTTGTTGTCTGTTAAAGAAATTACAGGAGGCGACGTTGTGTGATGAGTACGGCGTATAAATGTGAACGACCGTACGATGTATTCAAGCGAGTGACTAGACTATTCGCTCAGCGGCTATACGGCGAAGTTTTATCGCTTTGTCGGTTGGTCCGTTATAGTCGATCAATCAGATGTTTTGGGTTTAACGGATTTTCTGCGTTTTGCGATAGTCTTTTTTTCACTGCGTAACTTAAAAATACTTCGACTTTTTTGTTTTTGTTAGACTTTGCACAATAATTTTCAAATGCTTTAAAGTTGAGGTCTGCGTTTATTCTGACTGTTGACGCTGTTGCCTACTGTTGACTTTTTTTATATGAAATAAAATATATTTTACTGTAGTTTTTTTTTTTTTTTTTTTTTTAAGGTCTTTCAAATGCTCAATGGTATGTTTGTCTGTCCGTGTAAAATGATGATTTCTATCCCTTTTTTTTTTTTTTGTTTTTTTTTTTTTGCCAGTTTGTGTGTGTGACTGACTGACTGAATGGATTGGGACTGACGACTCTGATTACTGTTGTTGTATAGTGTACGACATGACTCACGACGACTGCTGATCGCTGCTTTTGTCTTCGCTTTTGTCGTTATTTCAGTCTTTCTTTTTGTTGTTTTCAAGTTGATAGTTCGGCTCTTGCATTAAAACTATTAAAAAAAAAAAGCAACAATTTAATGCATTTAAAGTAAAATTTACTTCCGTTCGTAACGTTTAGTAAAAAGAAACTGCAACGCACTTTACGACTTTTTTCAAATTCTTTTTGTCGACTTTCGCAGCATTTGCAGCAGCGCAACAGACCGAAAAATATTACACAAAAATAAAAAAAAACGAAACGAAATGAAATGAAAAACCAGAAAGCAAGCAATATCGCGAAACTCTGATAAAATGGAATATGCGAATAACGAAAGAAAGGGCAACAGGGTTGCATTTTATACTTTGTTTGACGTTTGCCTTATTTTTCGTTGTATTTATATTTGCACGAGATGGCGCTGCATATTGAATGACACAAAATAAAAAAAGAAAAAAAAAAAGGAAAAACGTCTTGATTGAACCGAAGTTTTGATACCCGTCACACAAAATTTTCGTGACAAAAACTCGGTAGATGACTTTGTATAGGAATGATATGATATAGTCTCCAAATCTTTTTTCAATGTTTATGCTATAGTTACCTGATCCTTATCAAATCTATACTATACACTTAGTCTACCATAACATAAGTTTTCACAATATTTGAAGCAATTAGCTTAATAAAAATTTTTTTAAATATAAATACTTAGTAATAAGCTTTTGGTTTGTATGGGAGCTATATTCTGTAGTGGCCAGATCCTTATCAAATCTCTTGTGTACACATGTGTTCACATTAGAAATGTTTTTATTTAATTTGGAGTGAATATATTCATAAAAACTATTTTCATACAAAAACTCGAAAATGGGTGGTAGGCTTGTATGGGGATATACCTAAAATTGGACGTGGCACCCTTCTTTTGAAATACAGAACTACTAAGAACCAAAAAAAAAAAAAAAAAAAAAAAAAAAATAGAAATAAAAAAAAATGGGAGGTAGATTTGTATGGGAGCTATGCCTAAAAATAAGCGTAGCACTATTATTTTAACACTTTAATTGCGTAGGGCTGAGAAAAGCTTAAGCTTCAAATTTCAGTACAATATCTTTAAAACTAAGCGAATGGACCATAACTACAAACAGACAAGCAGAAGGACATGGTTAGATCAACTCGTCTCGTCGTGCTATTCAAGAATATATATACTTTATAGGGTCTGTCTACAATGTATCATTTAATGCGTTACAAACTTTCTGACAAAATGATAATACCCTCCACACAATATGTGAGTAGTATAAAAAGGGCGCGAAAGAAAAATAGTTTTTGTAAGTTTCGACACAAACAGTTATTTTATACCCATCACAAAGTAATTTTGTCGGAGAATTTTTAATGCATCTCAAATAAATTTACCAAGGAAAAGAGTTCGCCCATCATCATTTCTTGTAACCATAGGCTCAGCTCTATTATCACCATTATTACCATCGACTCCTTCACCACCAACACTTTTGACTAGCTCTGAATAAAGATACTATAAACGAGCAATATAATGCAGAGCCTGCAAAATCAAAATGATTTGACAATCTTGGTCATTGGGCAGCATGGGGAGCAAAAGGCCGTTATCGGCCATGTCATACTGGTTTCCCGCGCTCAAAGAGCAGCAATTGCAATGTTTACTTATGCTGCAATACGCAAAAAAAAATTCTTCACTTCATACTTTAACTTTAACTTTTTTTAAATCTACAGACTTTAAAATTTTGCTCAGTTAATATTTGAACCAAGGCTAATAGTACATATTTGTCTTCACAAATTTTTTAGCCCCACTCAATTTTATTATGACATGAAAGGGTTAAGCAGAGATTGTAAATAATAATAATTTTATTTATTTTTTTTTTTTTAGAATAGCCAAACAAAATAAAGAGTTATATGAGTTAAAGCAAAACAAGCTTAATCCCATTTGTTGCTTGCTAGTTTAGTTCGGATTCGCTTTTACCGCATCATATAACATACTTATGTATATTCATATGAGAGAGAAGAAAAATAAGAAAATAATTTTTTGTCCACTTTCTAACGTTATGTAGCAATATGGCCACATTCTCTCATGGCACAATTTTCCTTTCAGTTTTATTTTTGAGCCTGGTTTTATCAGTAAAACTAAAAATAATGATATCGTATGAGCAAAAATAAAAAACTTATGACAATCATTAAATCTGTGGTAAAAAGGAAAAAGTGCTTAAGTCTACTAACGCAAAAATTAAAATAAGAATACTTCGCTGATCTCCATAATGAAAAGTACCTCCATGCAAAATTGGAATTATTTTTGACGATTTTTCAGGAAGTTATAGACAAAGTAATTTTTGATTAATCTCACTTTTGCCTACAATTTTAAATTATTTTAAACTTAGAAAGACTTAAACAGTTTTTCCTTTTTACCACAGAAATTATGACTTTTAAAAAAGAACTTATGATAACAGTCCCTTCTCTAATGTAAATATAAATCGATATCGATATATATACACCGATCAGACCAAAATTTATACAGTGAATAAAGGTTGATGTAAGAAGTTGTGTATTTATGAACTTTGATACTGATTGCTTTGGAAATAACAACGTTTTTGATGTAAGAACTTAAAAATGGGCGATTGGCTTGTAGGGGTCTTATAGTGAGTTAGAAGGGATACCGCCCCCGACCCATAAAGGTGATAAATATATTTATAAATTTTTTTATATGAAACATCTGTTTTTCAGTTTTTTATATGAAAATTTTGAACCTACACATATTACTTAGTGCGACCTTGGTCACAACTTAAAGTAGAAATAACATGCTGTCTTATGGGTAAAAAAATAATGGTCAATCACGAAAAGCTAGCAAAATCAGTGTCTCCATTGAAATCTTTATAAAGATTTGTTCATAACAAAGGGACGGGCTAGCTTTAATTATCACGTACATATGTGTTGGACAAAAACCTTATTGATATTATAATAGTTTTTATTACAAACAAAGTACCCGATCTTTGCAGCTCTAATTGACACTACTGTTAAGAAACTAAAATGGTTCCTAGCTAACCGATACCCTTGCTAAATATATGTAGTTGTATAGTGCTACTCACGTATACTACATTTAGCTCGAAGAGTTTACGAGACACCTCACAGCTACATTGTCCAATATGTGGCGGTGATTATTATGCCATCTTTTGTACGATTAAAGAATAATAAATGGAATTTGAGTACCTACGAGACCGGTACTACGAGACCGGAATTGCCTTTTTCGAAACAATTTTGCGGTGGAGTCTATAATAGACATATTAGATACAAAGAATACCCCTTCCATAAAAGGCGAGTTCTGTATTTAACTGTTTTAGAACGTTTCTTAAAATTTAAGACTATCTGGCATAAGTTGATTATCTTTTAGCTAATAATGTACATAAAAATTTAGACTCTGATTGCTCATTAATTTAGACTCCACCTGCTTACACAACACAATTTGCCTAGTAATAAATATATATATATATATATTTTTTTTGGAGGGGATCCTGTGCATGTACTATTTGTGCATATAAATAATCAGGAAGAGTATCGAAATAATACAACGACTACTTGGCTAGCATTCTTACATGTTGTACCTGTTTTTTCTTGTCCTCCAGCGTACGATAAACTAGAGCATTGTACTGGCGCCGCTCAACGACACGTTCTTCTGAATGAAGGTTAAAAGGTTTCGGTTCCAAAGGAGCACGCGGTAATCGAATTGGTTGAAATGGTTTTTGTTCATGAAGATATTTAGCTGAACGTGGTTGTTGCTGTTGTTTGTTTTCTTCCTCTTGTCGCAAACGTTCCTCTTCCTATCGTATAGGGAGATCGAAAAAAAATATTTGTCAAACTAAGAGATTTTTTTTTATAAAACAAATATGTATACCTTCTCTTTACGTCTTTGTTGTGTTACGCGCCATGTCTTTAGTGTAGCCGGAGTTACTGGACAAGTGACACGATGCATAACTGGACGCTCTGTCAAGCGTTTGTGACATACTTTAAAATTTGGTACTGGTCGACTACGAAACTCGCGCATTTTTCGTTCATCCTCTTCACGTTGACGCAGTGTAGCTTCACGCTTGCGTTGATAATCGTCTTTCATTAAATAAGCTCTTGGTGGCATTGTGGTCGCTGCAGCTGTCTTGCCGGTATCGTATGTTGTGTGTTTAGGAACTACAACTCTGGACCATTCCAGCATTAGATTAGACTTAGGTGGTATCTCTTCCGTTTCAACTTCCTGTTTTAGTGCTTCTAGTGCCGGCAACGCAGTTTCGTCGCCGCTAATATCTTCATAATTTTCTAACTTTAACGAAGGCGCTTCATTTTGCAGCTGTAACATATCCATTTTTAATGTGTTTAATTCCTGTGCTCCAATGTCATTGTCGTCCACGTTAACCGGAACTCTAAAAGATTCGAGCATTTCCCTAGATTTAGTTGGTATCTCCTCCGTTTCAACTTCCTGCTCCAGTGCTCCTAGTGCCTGTAATGAAGTTTCGGCACCGCTAATATCCTCATAATATTCTAACTTTAACGAAGGCGCTTCATTTTGCATATGTAAAAGTTCAACTTGTAATGTGTTTAATTTGAGTGCTCCAATGTTATTATCCTCCAATTTAACCGGAATACTTTTTGCATTTGCAATTGACGTGTCCGTATTTTCTTTGTTTTCCTCGTCGAAATCGATACGCTTTATATAGCTTACCATAGGGTGATAATCTTTATCTAAAATATTAAAAAATGTAACTGTAAATTTTGTGCCTCAACGCCATTGCCAAACATATAAAAAAAAAAAAAAATGCATTTACCAATTAAGCCATGTAAATTGTGTTGTATTTCCACATTGTCGACATAGTTTTGCTGCAGCGTAGCGTTGTAGACATTTTCCATTTTAGTAGCTTAAGAATTGGCACACGAATTACAGTAACAAAGTTATTGTTTTACAAAAAAAAAATATAACAAATTGTGAAGCGTCCAGCGGCACTCTTATTCAAATGTTCCGTTTGAATTATAGCCGAAATGCTGTGTGAAGGGAGAATGTCAAATCAAAAACAAATACACGATTATCAAAACTTTTGGCATTGCTGTTTCCTGGAAAACAGTGTATGTTTGTACAGAGAGGCGTCTGTACGTGTTGCGCGTTATCGATAACATAAATATCGATAGCACAATTTCAGTTTTTGCCTTTTTTTTTTTTTTTTCAATTTAAGAAAAGTTATAATATCATTAGCTGCAATCAAATTAAGATTCCAATTACAATTTTCAAAATAAAAAATATATAAATTAAGTGTACTGTAAGATCTACAAAAAATTATTTGCTTGAAATTAAATTAATTCGTCATTTATTAAATCAAAAATGCCTTTTGAATAACTATTTTTATATTTGCCTCCATCTTTAAGTTGAATCGCTGTATTATTGGTTTTCCATACAGACTGATCTTCGCCTATATCTGCCAAAAAAAAGTCTCGATGGAAAATGCGGCGAGGGTCGTTCAGGTTTAGGAGACGTCAGATCCGAAGTCTACCATGTTCTGACAAGTGATCTTCAATGATCCACAGACAATAAAAATTAATAAATTGATCTTTAGACAGGTTTTGGCAAAATTTGGTAGGTGTTTGAACTGTTTTGAGATCATGCGGCATCACAATGGTCCATTATTGGTCTAAGTGCTGTAGTGCATTTACACAGTACAATACAATACAAAGAAAATACAAATGGAGCCATTAATAATGAAGACAGTTAACCATACAGTTGTTTCTGTCAGCACAACCGATTTTTTACAAATTCGATCATATTTTGTTGCAATAATCGGCAAAAAATATGTACATATAGTAAATACTTGGAAGCCAATAAAACTGTGCTTTGAAAAGTTCTTGGGGCACCAATTAATGTTGATTTCGGCTTCTTCTACCAACAAGAACAGTAAACAAAAAGCTTGTTTATCCCGTTTTGTGTTTGGTTCTGAACTTGTATTCTAATATTTTGATAAATATAAAAATTTTGTGTGTACGCAAGCGCTTTTGCCTGAAAAAAAATATTTACTTTAGGACATGCCACCCTTTAAAAAAAAAAAAAAAACTCGGAAAATGCTTACAAAACTTTCGCCAAAACTTGAGCTTTTTTACCTTTTCCCTTTTATTATTTTTCTTTTGTTGTAAATGTAACTTTGTGTAACGCATTGCTTTGTGGGCGGGCGGTGAGGTGCGGGCGTAAAACAAATCTAGCAGCAGCGGCATCCTTCGGTTATCAATGTCAGCGTCGTCAGTTTGTTGCAGACTGTTAACTGCAACAGGTCGTCTATTGTCCTTGCTCGTGTTCCGTTCCCTTCGAATGCGATAAGTTTAAGGTGCGTGATTTTTTTTTAACAGCCTGTTGCTGGTACGAAACCACCCACCCTCAGGTCCGTCGAGTAATTTTTTGTTTTTGTTTTTTTTTTGTTTCTGGTAAAGGTAAACAAACGCTCGGGTTATAAATAAAACATAATTTTTTTCATTTAAATTTGCCTAGATATGAAGGCTTAAAGGACGACCACGAGAATGGGTTGAGCGTTAGTGTAGCATAAGTGTGTGTGTGTTTGTGTTCGTGTGTGTGTGTGTGTGCGTGCGTGCGTTCGTTCATTCGTTTGCCTCGAGGATATTATTGATAAACTAATTGATTATCGGTACACGCGATAGCGAAGTAACAGAGCGTATTATCATTCATTTTACTCTCTCTCTACCACTTCACTGCACTTGACTACCGCTTTGACCAATTACAGCTGTAGCAGCTTACTACACATCGGCATTAGCGTCTGTATCAGCATCGGCATCGGCATTCGCCTCTGCATCAGCGCAGCAGATGACTGCAAAATTTGATTGAATACTTCGTTTGCATTTTGTAATTAAATTTCGCTTTTTTGTTGTCTCCGATACTACAACACGAGGACCCTTTTTGCTGTTGCAACACGGACACGTTAGGAACTGTTCCTGCTGCTGCGTGTTGAAACGGAAGATTTTTTTTTATGTTTTTAATTTAATTTGGCGCACGCGGAAACAGTCCAAATTATTTTGCGTGATTTTGTCAAAAAGTTATGATTGAGCGTGAGTATCAATTTACATTTTATTCAATTACAATATTTATACATACTTATACAATACATATGGACATACATACATATATACGTACGTACATATGCTCTGTACCGAGTACTTATGTACATTTGTATGTACATACACATACTTATGCAGGTGATTAATTTTAGTCGCTATTCAAATGGTAACCTGATAATTTTTTCCTTTTTATAAATATTTATGAACAATATTTTAGTAATTCTTTTTTTTTTTACCATTAGTTTTGGAAAATATTTCTGATAAAAGCTTTAGAAATGTTCTATTTTTTTTTTCTTTTTTATTTTTTTTTTTTTTTTTTTTATTTATTTTTTTTTTATTTTTGTTAATTTTTTTTTTGTTATTGAAAACCAAAAATTTTTTTTTAAAAAAAAAAGTAGTTAATAATGTTTGCCATCTTTTTTTATTTCCATTTTTTCTTTTTTTTTTTTTTTTTTTTATTATTTTTTTTTTTTTTTTTTTTTAATATTAAAACTTTTTTTAAAAAAAAAAACCCAAGAAAGTATCTTTGGTTCACCCATAAAATTTTTTATTAGAAAAGTTTGAAATAGTAACGAATAGCGAATGTTTCAGGCACATAGTGTGAAGGGTATTATCAGTTTGTAACGCATTAAAGGAGGCTTTGGAGACTCCATCCCCATGCCGCCCATCCCGGCATAATTGTCCCGCGGGTCCCGGTGGCCCGCACTCATCGCAAATTTCCACCTTTAAATAGTTAATCTTATGGTCATTGCAATACCTTGGATGGCGTGGTAAAAGCTTTGTATATATATACATATATACTAAGTATATATCTTGAATATACTCCAACATCTTCTGGTTTTTATACCCATACCCATGTTGTTTATTATCTAGATCAGATCGATGGGAAATTGTTTCAGATATGTCCGTCTGTTTGTTTGTTGCAATGCGCTTTACTCGGAAAGTTTTGAAGTTATTCAGTTTAAAATTTGAAACCTAATTTTTTTTTTTTAACACCAAGTACCTCGGACACTGATGTTTCTATATAAACTATGCAAATTTTGGTGTGACAGGTGTTTAAGCTTCGGTTCAACCGAAGTTAACTTTTTTCCTCGTGTTTTTTTTTGTTTGTTGCTCTTTACAAAAACACTAAACTAACTAAAGTGTTCATTGCATTTGCTTTACTCGTACTCCTGAGGCATATCCGGTACCATTCATTGAGTTTACCGAAAAGGCTTTTGCAATTAAAAAATATCTAACGAAACTTTTAAAAACCATAATTTTCTTATCAAATACCCAGAATACCTTTTTCATTTTTAGCTATTATGGCATGGTATGTATGTATATAGCAAAATTTCTTTATATACGCCTCACATAGTGTGAAGGGAATATTCAGTTTGTCTGAAAGTTTGTAACGCGTTGAAGGAGACCTCATAAAGTATATATATTCTCGATCAGCTCGACGAGACGAATCGATCTAGCCATGTCCGTCTGCCCGTTTGTCTGTCTGTATATTTCTAGGCAACTTTTTTGTTGAAGATATAAAGATATTAAGCTAAATTTGGAAGTTAAGCTTTTCTCGGCAACGACTAAGTTAAGCTCGGAAATGCAAGTGCCACGCCCATTTTTAGATGTAGCCATCGTACAAACTTACCGCCCACTTTCGAATGTTTGTATAAAAATAAGCATTATTTATGAATGTATTCACTCCAAATCGGGTAAAAACACTTCTAGTAAAAACACATCTAATGTCAAAACCAAGGTGACACGCCCATTTTTTAGGTGTAGCCCCATACAAACTTACCGCCCATTTTTAAACTTTTGTATGATAATTGGTAGTATTTCTGAATGTATTCACTCCAAATTGGGTAAAAACGCTTTTAGTGTCATCCAATGTCAAAACCAAGGTGCTACGCCCATTTTTAGATATAGCCTCTATACAATGTTACCGCCCATTTTTGATATTTTGTATAAAAATAGGTATTATTTATGAATGCATTCACTCGAAAGTGGGTAAAAACACTTATAATATCATCATATGTACACATCACCGCTATTATAGGATCGGGCCATTTTATATAGACTCACCTCCCATTTTTTTTTTTAAGAAAATGTTTGTTATATCTGTCTTTAGCTTAAAATTTGGTCCTATTATTTTGTCAAAACTTTGGTTATATCGAAGTTATTGACTACCACCCACCCTATCTCCAAATTTTACCTAAGCCACTGATGGTAATAAATAAATTATTCCAAGATTCGTTTGGCGGGTATATGAGCTTCGGTTCCACCGAAGTTAACGTTTTTCCTTGTTTTTTAACTTATTTTGTCCAAACAAGAAAAAACGTTAAGTTTTTATATCCGGTACACGAAACTTTCGTGACAAAAATTCGGAAACTTGTGGTGACTTTGTGTAAGGACTATATAAAATAGTGAACTTTTCTTTATTCAATGTATAAAGTTACCTGATACTAATGAAATGTAAACTGTACATATGGATTACCATAACAAATATTTTTGAAGCAATTAGCTTTATAAATAAGCCTCTTTTTATAAAAAAAAACTTAAATATAAGCTTTTGGTTTGATTGTATGGGGGCTATATTCTTAAGTAGCCCGATTTAAATCTTTTGGGTTGACATGTGCTGGTTTTTTTTCAATTTGGAGTAAATACATTCATAAAAAATAACTACTTTCATTCTAAAACTCGAAAAAAATGGGGTAGATTTGTACGGGGCTATACCTTAAAATGAACGCGGCTT
Source organism: Leucophenga varia (assembly GCA_018903435.1). NCBI lineage: Eukaryota > Metazoa > Arthropoda > Insecta > Diptera > Drosophilidae > Leucophenga > Leucophenga varia. Next base: position 138,949 of record JAEIFJ010001225.1, on the reverse strand, counting down.
TCTGGTTTTAACATACAAACTACCTAGGGCCGAGAAAAGCTTAAGTTTCGATTTTTAGCTCAATGTCTTTTAAACTGAGCGAATAATTCACCCCGCAACAGATCGATTCGTCTAGTCGAGCTGATCAAGAATATATATACTTTATAGGGTCTACGGCGTCTCCATTAATGCGATACAAACTTTCTGACAGAATCATTATACCCTTCACACGATTTGTGAAGAAAACAAGAAAGAACGCTGAAGTCGAGTATGCTCGACTGCAAGATACCCTGTACCCAATCTTCATGTACTTTTAGTTAAGTCATATCTTATTGCCATAATATTGTATTGGATTTTCCTACAAAATCAAAAAAAATGAGATAAATTTGTATGGGGACTAGAGAAAACCCGTTTTCAACTGCACACTTGACGGCTTAGGAGAGTCTAAGTTTCAAATATGATAGCTCTATCTCTTATATTCTCCAAGATATTCTCATACGGCAAACAGCAGGACAGACAAACGAACAGACAGATAGACAGACAGACATAGCTATATCGACTCGCCTCTCAATGCTGATCAATAATATATATACTTTTTTAGGGTCTATCATGCTCCCTTTTACCTGTTACATAAATTTGCACAAACTTAATATACCCTTTTACCCTCTGGGCATAGGGTATAAAAATTCAATAGAAACAAATGAAACATAAATCACAAAATCATTCGTCGAGCTTATTTCTAGAATATTATTTTTAAACCCTGCTTGCCGGCAATCTTCCACAAATTATCCTTAAACATTGCTTGTGTCGTTTCTGTTGTTATCTAATTTATACACCTTTGGTTGTAAAATAATATTAAAATGTTATTTTAATTTTTAACGCTTTCCCAAAATTCTCGAAAATCAAGTTAAACAAAGTTTTGCACTTTACTTCAGCTCCCCTTTTACCATTACCAATCATACTGGCCGGCATTCAGCGTTTCACGTAAATTTAATAAAAGTTTATCAATTCAAGTGATTTTGGGTTGACAACTTTATGTATAAAAATCTATGAAAAAGTTGTGGATGGGTGGAGGAGGAGGAGGAGGAGGAGATGGGCGAATGAATGGGTGTGCGCAATGAAGCAGTCTTTAGCCCTATTAGCTGACTTTTTAACTGTTACGGCTTGGGCCTGTAGGCCCGTACGCCATTTCACCCACTCTTTTCGTTTTGGCAGCACAAGAATGTTTTTGTTACGGCTTATGACATGAACCAACTTAACCTTACTCAATCATTCCCCTCCCTTCAATTCCATAGTATCTTCGTCGTTCGTATCAAAATTTTGTTTTGGCTTATAATGTTGTTAAACTTTTTTTGGGTTTGCTCCGACATCATCGTCGTCGTCTTCGTTGGCATCCATTAATTCTGCGTTCGCCACAGTTGGGATTCGTCTATTAATTATTGCAGAAGTATTTCGGAATAAAAAAAACTCGACGAAAGCTTATCGTTTGGCATTTAGCGTGGGTACAACATACGAAAATATGCAACAGGCATAAAATAATCTCCCAAGCAAAGTACGAAAAGTAAAGACAGAAAATATTTTAGCTTTGGTCAATGTGAAGTTTTAATGCCTTTTAAAAAAAAAAAAAGCAAAATCAAGTAAGAAACAAGGTAAAGCATTAATTTCGGTGGAATCGAAGCTAAAATACCTGTCACACGAATCTTTAAATAGTTTATGTGTGAACATAAGTGGCTTTTATTAAACTTTGAGATGGGATGAGTGGCAATGCTCTTATACAACTCAAGTTTATATACAATTATGGTAACAATTTTTAAGTTCAAATTACAGATATAACAATAATTTTTTTTCAAAATAAAATAAAATGACACGTAAATTTGTATAGCAATACCTGTTTTCAAAAAAAATTCGGTAAGTTTGCACGGGGGCTACAACTAAGAGTGGGCATTCTAATTTTGACATACAAACTGCCTAGGACCGATAAAAAGTTTAGTTTTGAATTTGAGCTCAATATCTTTAAAACTGAGCGAATAAATCACCTTGCAACAGTCAGACGGACGGACATGGTTACAAACTTTCCGGCAAACTGAATAGACCAATTTAACGAGTATAAGAAGATGCACACCTACTTTCGTGTAAAAGATTCGCGTTTCATTTTTTTTTTTTTTTTTGCATAAAAATTAAGTAGTTGCTAAATAGACTCCAGTTCATAGCCAAAGATAGGAGCTTCATTGGAATAATAATTAATAGTCTTTAGCTTTTATGATAAACAAACCCCTCGACAGAATAATCGCTGTAAGAATTTTGTTATACCCTTCACCGAAAGGGTACCCGAAGGGTAAAAGGGTATTCGTATTAATTTTGTAAAAATATGTACATATGTAACAGGAAAAAGGGGGTATTGCAGAAGGCCTAAAGTATATACGAGTATATATCTAGATCAGCATGGAAAGTTGAGTCGATTTATCTATGTCCGTCTATCCGTCTGCCGAATGAATCGGACTATTTAGGTAACCATAATGCAGTGCTACGCACCAACGGAGGAGAAACCTGAGGACGCGAAGGACAGTTTCTACGCTATGCTTGAGACCACCTATAGAAGCATACCAAGAGGAGATATTATCATCGTGATGGGCGATCTTAACGCCAAGGTGGGTCGGAACAACAACTTGCTGAACCATGTAATAGGGAGGCATGGTGTCGGCGACCGCAATGACAATGGCGAGAGGTTGGTGGACTTCTGCAACACCAATCGGCTGGTCATTGGCGGAACCATGTTTCAGCACAAGTTCCACCACAAAATCACCTGAGTATCTCCCGGCGGGAGGGTGGCCAATCAAATTGACCACTTCGCTATTTCCCGTCGATTTAGAAACTGTTTGATGGACGTCCGAAACAGGAGAGGTGCAGACATCGGAAGCTCTCAAGACCATTATCTAATGGTGGCAACTTTGCGCCTTCGTACTGCCGCAGTGAGCCGACCGAACACCACACTGCGTGCTACCAGACTCTGTACTAATAGACTGAAGTCTCCTGAAGTTAAGGCTAACTTCAGGCAGCAGCTCATTGACCGTGCGAGCCACCTTACTGTCCCTGATGGTGCATCGGCGATAGACCGATGGCTTCCTCTCCTGCCGCGCGGCAGGAGAGGAAGCTATCGGCGGACCACCACGAGGACACCGACCGTGGATGTCTGAAGAGACCTGGAGAAGCATCAACGAACGGATAACGCTAAAATCACAGTTATCTGTGGCCACCTCAGTTGAGTAGAGAAGAGATCTCCAAGAGCAATATCGCATAAAGCAAAGAGAAGTCAAGCGTAGCGTAAGACGTGATAAAGAGGGCAGCACATGAAGGTGACAGTGCCACCGTTTACAAGGTCGCCAAGAAATTGGTCGACAGGGACCTTCAAACAAACCACCCATTGAAGGATGTAAACGGTCGCCCACTTAGCTCGGATGAGGAGCAACTAGCCAGGTGGAGGGAGCATTTCTCCACTGTTCTGAACTATGTTCTGACCGAGGATGCCCCCCATTTGGTGAAAACTTGCTCCGCATGGACATCAATTCTCGAATAAGAACCGAAGCCCCCCAGTCGCGCCGAAGTGATTGCTGCTATCAAGTCGCTTCCTAACAAAAAGGCAGCTGGTATTGACGGTATTCCAGCGGAACTGTATAAGGCGGACCCCAACCTTGCCGCTGATCTCCTGCATCCACTTATTCGGACAACATGGGATAACGAAGCCTTTCCCACTGAGTGGACGACAGGAATACTTGTCAAAATACCGAAGAAAGGGGACCGAAAGGAATGCGACAACTGGAGAGGCATATGTGTGCTGCCTGCGATTTCGAAGATTATAGCGAAAATCATTCTGGAGAGAATAAAAGAGCACTTGTACTCGACAATCGGAGACGAACAAGCCGGTTTTCGGCCTTCCTCATCGTGCACCGACCATATAAACACGTTGAGGATGATCATCGAGCAGTGTGCAGAGTTTAAGGTCGGATCTGCACCTGCTTGTTCGTCGATTTCGAGAAGGCATTCGACAGTGTTCACCGGAATTGTATATGGGCTGCCTTACGCCGAAGGAATGTGCCCGAAAAGATTATCGCTATAATCAAAGCAACGTACAATGGCGCGCAATGTCATGTCTTACATCGAGGAAGTCTTTCTGAACCCTTCGACATCCAAAGCGGAGTACGCCAAGGCTGCATCCTCTCACCAATTCTGTTTCTAACAGTAATAGGGGATGTTTTGCTGTCGGCGCTGCAACCACTCCCGAACACCGGAATACGATGGACGATGACTGACAAACTCCAGCACCTCGACTACGCTGACGACATTTGCCTTCTCGCGCATACCATGACGGATTTATCCCGAATGGCCACAGCGCTTGAGAGGGCATCTTCTTCCGCTGGACTAAAAATTAACACGCGGAAAACACAAACCCTTAGCCTCAGTCTTACTGGACCGACCACGAGTAGAGTTGTAATCGACGGACGACAAATCGAGATGGTTGAGAACTACACGTACCTAGGCAGCATTCTTGCAGAAGAAGGCGGAACTGAGCTGGATGTTTGCAGCCGGATCAGCAAAGCCAGAGCTGTTTACGGTATGATGTCTCCCATCTGGCGAAACAACGATTTGAGTACAACTCTTAAGGTCAGACTGTTCAAATCTATCGTGCTTTCTGTGCTACTCTACGGATGTTGCACTTGGAAGGTAACCACAACCATCACCAACAAACTTCAGGTGTTTGTTAACCGCTGCTTGAGGAGCATTCTCCGAATTCATTGGAGGGATAGAATTCCCAATGAGGAGGTGCACCGCAGGGCTAACATCGAGCCGCTCAGCAGAAGGATCATGCATCAGAAGTGGAGATGGATTGGGCATACACTTCGTAAGCCCGTGGGCAACATCACACGAAAAGCCATGCAATGGAATCCTCTTGATGGTAGAGGTCGAAGAAGAGGACGTCCCCGCGAAACATGGAGGAGAACAGTGTCAAGGGAGCGACGAGAAGGACTTCGCATACCAGGGTGGAGTCAACTTGCAGCCCTTGCAGAGAACAGGACGAGGTGGAGAGCAGCTATAGACGCCCTATGACCCATTAGGGTTTCAGGAACCGAAGAAGAAGAAGATTTAGGATATTTTCAAAGATAGAGCCAACATTGAGCAACGTAGTATCATTTTGAGGGGTCTCCTCCATACAAACATGAGCCATTTTTTTTTTAATTTCATGAAACTTCTTTTGTTACCTTATCTAGGAACTCTAAATTTAGTACAGATTTTGCTTATGACAGTCCCAAAAAAAATAACCGTTTTTTTTTTTTTTTTTTGTTTTTTTGGTGATTTATTATCTAAAAACCGCCCCAAATTGTTTGGTTTTTTTTTAAGGGTTTCACAAATTTTTTTATTTGGGTTTTTTTTTTTTTTTTTTTTTATATAACACATAAAGGGGACCCCCAAAAAAGAAAAAAAAGAATTTATTGGGTCGCCTGAAGAAAAGAATTTTACCCCCCGTTTTAAATTTTTTGTATGAAAATAGGTTTTTTTTATGAATATATTCATTCTAAATTGTTTTAAAACACTTCTTTTGTCATCCAATGTCAAAATCAAGGTGCCATCCCACCGACATGATACGGATCGGGCCACTATAACACATAGCCCTATACTAACTTACCTCTCACTTCCTGATATTTTCAAGAAAATTATTGTTATATCAGAATTTTTTGCTTAAAATTTGAGTCCAAACTATTAAAATTATTATTTATGGTTTACACTTTTTACTTAGTTTAGGTATGTAAATTTCAAATATTCAACTTTTAGAGCAGTTGACGGTTGCCACTGGGCCACACCCCCTTGACAAACTAGCGTTTCTAAGCAATTTTATTGCTACCCTGAATCACGACTGGATAACCATACAATAACAATGAAATTTGATTAGTTGGAAAAGTTTGACTTACAAAAATCTATTCGCTGGGTAAAAATAAACATTACATGAATATTTGTTCTGAAAATGTGTGTACTCGTATATGAACATCGAAATATGTATGTATTGCTATCTGACCGACCAGTTCAAAATTTCATTCTTGTATTTAGTTTCCAAGTTAAAAACAATTATAAAATTAAAAAATTAAATTTACTTAAACTATTTATTAATGCTAAAAACTAACACAATAATTAACACATAGGAAACTACTCAGACCCGTTTGAGGTATTTTGACCAGTTGACCGATTGTGCCTCTACTCACAGCTAGGTAAAGTAGTCAGAATAGCCCCACCTAGATTTAATACTTAAATTATTACATAAATTATCATTTTTTCAATTGAAACTAAAAAATTAATGCAAGATTCAACCATCACTCGACTGGAAAAGTTCATAATGTTATTATAATGGGTCGCTAATTAAATAAAATTACAAATAAATCATGAGCAATCGAATAAAAATAAGAAAAAACGTTAACTTCGGTAGAACCGAAGCTTAAATACCCGTCACACGAATCTTTAAATAGTTTATGTGTGATCATCAGTGGTCACCCAAGTTTACATACAATATAATTTCGAATTTTGAGCTAAAAATACAGTTATGTATAACAACATATTTATCGAAAATATCTGGAAATGGGTGCTAAGTTTGTATGGAAGAAACACCTAAAAATGAGCGTGGCACCATGATATTGGAAGATTTTACCCATTGGAGTAAATAAGATAAATAACCATTTTCATACAAACATTTGAAAATGGGCGGAAAGTTTATATGGGGGATATGCCTAAAAGAGGGCGTGGCAGCTTGGTTTTAACACTGGATGACAAAAGAAATGTTTTTACATAATTAGGAGCGAATACATTCATAAATAATTAGTATTTTTATACAAAAAATCGAGAAAAAAACGGTAAGTTTGTATGGGGGCTATACCTAAAAATGGGCGTGGCACTCTGATTCTCGAACTTAACATAGTCGTTGCCGAGAAAAGCTTAAGTTCCAAATTTCAGCTTATTATCTTAATATCTTCAACAAAAAAGATGCCTAGAAATATACAGACAGACGGACAGACGGACAGACGGACATGGCTAGATCGATTCGTCTCGTCGGGCTGATCAAGAATATATATACTTTATGGGGTCTACGACGTCTCCTTCAATGCGTTACAAACTTTCAGACAAACTGAATATACCCTTCACACTATGTGTGGCGGGTATAAACATCATAAAATAATTGTCAACGAGTGAATTTGTGCTACATTTTCGAGGTCATTGAATTTGTGCTTATGTCGTAAAAATCCGTGAATTTTTGATTAATTTTTCGTGAATTTTCGCGAATTTTGGATGAAAAAACAGATTTGTGTCATCGATCACCCTGCGTATTCTCCTGATCTATCACCATGCGACTATTTTCTGTTCCCTTAGATGAAAAGAGCGTCTTACGATGATATTCCAGCCATTTAAGCAGTCGTGACAAAGCACAAAACATACTGTCATTAAAAAGCAAGTAACTTTTTAACCTGTCAACCAATTTACATGGAATTGGCTGCGTTTGAAAGGTGAGACCTGTACCTTTATAACGTTATCAACGTTCAATAAATGGCGTTACGTGTTCCATGATTTAAAAAAAGTCCCCTCATACTGTATATGTATTTCTAATCTTATTAATACTGAATTTCATTTCTGTACCTCAATTAGATGCCTTAATAGGAAGCGATATAATCGTTTTTTGCGATTCATGTTCCATACGTATCTAAAAATTGAGTTGAATATTGGAATATAACGATGCTTTCTGTCCACATCCACATACAAAGTTTGGCCTTTATTTTGCATGAACACAAAGTATCAAAAACATCAGAAACATCAAAGCACTTTGTCCCATATTAAATTAAAATGGACAATAAAAAAAACAAGGAAAAACGTTAACTTGGGTGGAGCCGAAGCTTAAATACCCGTCACACGAATCTTTGAATAGTTTATGTGTGATCATAAGAGACTTTTATACATTTAAAAATATATATTTGAAAATAATTACTTTTTCATACAAATGTTCGAAAATAATCAATAAGTTTGTATGGGTGCTATAGCTAAAAATGGGCGTGGCACCTTGGTTTTGAGTGAATAGTTTCATAAATAATACCTATTTTAATACAAAAATTAGAAAGTGGGCGGTAAGTTTGTATGGGGACTATAGCTAAAAATGGGCGTGGCACCTTGGTTTTGATATTGGATGACATTAGAAGAATTTTTTCCAACTTCGAGAGACTACATTCATAAAGAATAGCTATTTTCATGCAAAAAATTAGGAAAAATCGGTAAGTTTGTATGGGGGCTATACCTTAAAATGGGCGTGGCACTTTGATTTTAACACTTGAACTGCTTAGGACTGAGAAAAGCTTAAGTTCCGAGTTTCAGGTTAATATCTTTAAAACTGAGCGAATGAATCGCATAAATACAGACAGACGGACGGACGGACAGACAGACGGACATGGCTAGATCGACTCGTCTCGTCGTGCTGATCAAGAATATATATACTTTATAGGGTCTACGACGTCTCCTTTAATGCGTTACAAACTTTCTGACAAAATGATAAAACCCTCCACACTATGTGTGGCGGGTATAAAAAAAATTATAAACAAGTAAAAACGTTAACTTCGGTGGAACCGAAGCTTAAATACCCGTCACACGAATCTTTGAATAGTATAGTGTGATCATCAGTGGCTTATATACATTGTATAAATATATATTCGAAAAAATTACATTTAACATTGTGAAAATGATCGATAAGTTTGTGTGGGGACTATAGCTAAAAATAGGCGTGGTAGCTTGGTTTTTTTATTGGATATCATTAGAAGTGTTTTTACATAAATTTGAGTGAATAGTCTATAAATAATACCTATTTTTATACAAAAATTCGAAAACGGGCGTTAAATTTGTATCGAGGCTATAGTTAAAAATGGGCGTGGCAGCTTGGATTTGACATTGGATGACATTAGAAGTATTTTAACCCAACTTGGTGTGACTACATTCATAAATAATAGCTATTTTCATATAAAATTTGAAAATGGGCGGTAAGTTTGTATGGGGGCTATAGCAAAAAATGGGCGTGGCAGCTTGGATTTGACATTGAATGGCCTAAGAAGTATTTTTACCCAACTTGGAGTGACTACATTCATAAAAAATTGCTATTTTCATACAAAAAATCCGACAAAAAACGGAAAATTTGTATGGGGGCTACACCCTAAAATGGGCGTGGCACTTTGATTTTAACACTTGAGCTGCTTAGGACTGAGAAAAGCTTAAGTTCCAAGTTTCAGGTCAATATCTTTAAAACTGAGCGAATGAATCGCATAAATACAGACAGACGGATGAAGACAGACAGACAGAGGACGGACAGACAGACGGCATGGGTAAACCGACTCGTCTCGTCGTGCTGATCAAGAATATATATACTTTATAGGGTCTAAGATGTCTCCTTTATTGCATTACAAACTTTCTGACAAAATGATAATACCCTCCACACTGTGTGTGACGGGTATAAAAATCAATAAATTCGAAAGCGCGTGCATGATTTGCAATAGAAAAGATTTGATTTCACACGCAAATTCTGCATTCTTATATTACGCCAACATTTACAATTGGATTTACCCAAAATGTGTTGGCTTATGTGGGATAAAAGAAAATTGTATACATTGGAAAGAGGGCACAGTGGTTGCCCTTGTATGGAGTGAGCGGCCAAAAATACTTCTAGTAGAGATATCGAGCTAAAATTTTTACTGAAAGGTCTATAAAAGATTGTAACTGTAATATATAAAAATGAATGGATTTGGACAATCGCACTCCCATCTGTTCACCCTCTTCCATCCAAAGAAAGTATTTATTTTTTGTTTTTATTGTAAATTCTATTTTTTAAACTGTGTCTGCGGATGAAGATAGTACCAAGGATATTCATTGACAAGCAGCTTAGCGGTTTCAAAGGCATAGTCCCTGAACTTTTCTTCATTTATTTTGTGTCCCGAAGACATGGCCTGAAGAATTGTTGAGCATCTTATAGTCCTGTAATTTTTGGCAGATACATGTGGATTCTTGAAAATCTTTCTTGCTGTGTTGCCATCATTAGAAGTTCCACTTGCACCAGCTTTTAGCTTGTCGACTATTAATCCCATTAAATTTCGAAAGTCAGACTAAATTTGTTGTTTCCTTTTTAGTAGCATCTGCTTTCCCTCATGTGTGCGAATTTGCGAATTTCGATTGTACTTTTGCCAAAAAGTTACAATTCTTTTGCACATATACGCAATTCGTTTTGATAAATCGTCCAGTTCGGTAAGGTAGCCGTTCTTTTCAATTTCTCCGTGTACAACATCATTTACTGCCTTCAATTTTTGTGCATAGGTACCTTTCTCTGTGCACCAAAGATCAAAAATGTATAGGCGTGGAAGAACACACTTATAAAAATTGTCTGCCAAAATCAAATTAAAATGAAAAACCAAATTAAATTAAAATAATTAATTAAAAAAGGAATGAATGATTTAACAAAGTCATGGACATCAACAATCGACGAAGACAAAACAAAAACAAATGCACGATACGCAAAACAGATGTTTAGCAGGGCCAAGCAGGGTCGCCACGACGCGCCGTCACTTTATTTACGTTTATACACACGTTGGCAGATTTTGGCATCTAAGCTTAACATATTTATTACGTTAAAACCCAGACAATTACAATGACATACAACTCAGTTGTGGAATTTTGTAGGATCACAACTAAAACTCTACCTAAACATGCAAAAGACGTTCACAAAACACATAAAAAAGATTGAATCAAATTAATTAATTTCACAAGAACAATTTAATAAGTTGGTCAATTATTTATACTAGAATTTAAAGTAAATACCTTGAACTTAAAAATTCATGCTAATGAATTAAATCTGTAACACTTAAGCTGACGTCTGACCACTTTGAATTGCAGCTTTGATTTGAAAAAAGCTTACTCAATGCAACAGCTGTGCAAAAATGAACACGTGTTCGCTATTTCAATGCTATTTTTAGAAAACACAGTTACAAATCCAGAAAAATCCGGTTTGTCATCAAGAAGTTTGTCCAAAAAGCTTGTGATGGATTTTTCGATTTTTGGCCTATGGGCGCAACCACAGTGGAGGGGTAAGATTATTTTAGTCAAAATGAAAGTATTCTGAAATGTAATTTGCGACTATAACATTATTGTAGAGCCTTAATGGCAAGTTAACGCACCAACACCAAACTCCGGTACTATCACCTGATGTTGTTATCATTCAAAATTTATATGCATTGCTAGACAATACGATCTGTGAACCCATGATATCTAGCAAGGATTAGCTTAAATATGAGTTATTAAAGGAATGGGCCAAAACAACGCCTGGAAGCCCAAAAAAATGGTGGAATCAATGCCAAATGGGGAGAAACCTGTTTTAAATTATATAGGCTATCATACAAACCATAAAAACAATCTATAACAAGAAAAAACGTTAACTTCGGTAGAACCGAAGCTTAAATACCCGTCACACGAATCTTTAAAGAGTTTATGTGTAATCATCAATGTCACCTAAGTTTACACACAATATTAATTTAAAATTTTGAGCTAAAAATACAGATATGTATAACAACATATTTTTCGAATATATCTGGAAATGGGCGGTAAGGTTGTATGCAAGAAACACCTAAAAATGGGCATGGCACCATGATATTAGAAGAATTTTTACCCAATGTTTAGTAAATACATGAATAAATAATAACCATTTTCATACAACAAATCGAAAATGGTCGGAAAGTTTGTATGGGGGCTATACCAAAAAATGGGCGTGGCACATCTGATTTGACATTGGATGACATTAGAATGTTTTTAGCCAAATTGGAGTGAATATATGCATAAATAATTAGTAATTTTTTTATAAAAAATCGGAAAAATCGGAAAAAAACGGAAAGTTTATATGGGGGCTATGCCTAAAAGAGGACGTGGCATTTTGGTTTTGATACTGGATGACAAAAGAAATGTTTTTACACAATTGGGAGCGAATACATTCATAAATAATTACAATTTTTATACAAAAATCGGAAAAAACGGTAAGTTTGTATGGGGGCTATACCTAAAAATGGGCGTGGCACTCTAATTCTCGAACTCATAATAGTCGTTGCCAAGAAAAGCTTAAGTTCCAAATTTCAGCTTAATATCTTTCTATCTTCAACGAAAAATATGCTTAGAAATATACAGACGGACAGACGGACAGACAGACGGACATGGCTAGATCGATTCGTCTCGTCGAGCTGATCAAGAATATATATACTTTATGGGGTCTGCGACGTCTCCTTCAATGCGTTACAAACTTTCAGACAAACTGAATATACCCTTCACACTATGTGTGACGGGTATAAAAAATTCAAGTTTTTCAAAGCATCGAGTCAATGCATCAAATAAGATGTGATGCATTGACTCTTTGCACTATTTTTATTTTCCAGGGATAACTTGGTCAAATCTAATTTTAATGAAACAATTTTAATAAAAAATTTATCAAAAAATGGCGTTTCACGATTGTGTTGTTTTGAAGATAGAGCGTTTGGAACTTTTATTAAAAAGTGAATCTTTTAAGCTGTGAACCACTGTATGTCTTCTTTTACTGGGACCTTGAATTAATAATGTCCGTATTTTTATAATTTTATAAAATGGTTGCAAATATATTATTCAAAGTATTATCCATCGCTAGCTACAACTTTCTCTCATCTTTCGGACAATTTGCGGGTACCATATCCATATCTTTTGATTTAATCCATTAATCGCCCCATTTTAGGCTATCTTCATAATAAGTGAACTGCTGTTCGGCTAGCTCATGACTTATCGGAAGGAGCGATGTCTGGAGAATACAGCGGGTGGGGTAGGACTTTTTATTTCAGCGTTTTCAAGTGGATATTGACCAGTTTTGCCACATATGGCTGAGCGTTGTCATGCTGAAAAATCACTTTGTCGTTATTTTCTTCGTATTCCGGTTTTGTTTAGTGCGGCTAAACGTATAGTTGAGTCCGATAGAGTTCCCCTATAATCGTTTCATTCGGTTTAAGAAGCTCGTTGTAGATCACGCCACGCTGGTCCCACCAAATAGCTTAATAAGATGAATATTCGGCTTTGCGAAGTATGCTGGTGGCTGGTAGGACAAAACCTATGCCTTTTTGCGTTTGAGCTTATCGCAAATGCAAAAACACCTATCCTTTTCTGCCACTCAAACAGCCGTTTACCCGTGAAAAAACGCCTCCCAACGTCATTTGGCTTCAATACGTACGGCTCCCGATTTTCTGCTTTTGGATCATTCCTAAGCCATTAAAACGCCTGGAAATGATTGCTTGATCAACATCCAATCAATATATCACTTCTTGTTGCGTTTGACATGGGTCTTTAATCGAGTAATGCCTCTAATTCTTCATCTTCAAACTTTTTTTCATATTAAAGTAATGAAGAAGATCTCCCCTCAAAAACACTATATTTGGTACAAAATTCGACATGTTCGAATTGTTGTTGTTTATGTTTCATCCAAATGATAAAGGGTGCAAAAGATGCTTATTAACAATAGGTTTTAGCGGCAAAATGTTGGAAACTAAAATATGGTTGCATATATTCGTGGCGGCCTCTTATGAGAAACGGTCATTATTAACATAATTCAAGGTCCCAATATTTTTTCATAACAATACTGCAAACGACTGGTTGGTTCTTAATTCAGTTCAAAGGTAACGGTCATTAGTTTCATGCACAATGTATTACGCCTCTCTCGCTGTCTTATCTTTCAACACTGATAAGACTGTTAGATTGCTAGCTCATGAGAGACAGAGAGAGAGAGAGAATGATAACATTGTCTACACTCTTCTCAACATAGAATACATGTTTTTACTAAACATGGATCTATTTTGAATTCCGATAGAAGCCAATCCAAGCAAAATTATTTTTGCAAAATTCTGTTAAACCATAAATCGCAATTTTGTGTTCTGAAGACTGCTTACCATGAGTTTCCGAAAATTCGATCATCTAAGAAGTAGTGCCTTTTGATGCCTTTTTTTTTTTTTAAATTTAAAACAAGAAAAAGTTAACTTCGGTGGGACCGAAGCTTATATACCTGTTACATATCATTTGACGTGGATAGATCTTCGTGTGCAGCATTTGTATTAAATTTTATCTTCAAACAGTAAGCAAATTAAAAATATTCTTAAAAAATTAGAAATTTGGGACCAATTTTAAACTGAATATTTGGCATGGTATATGAAGCATTTGTACCATATTTGAAGCCATTCCTTTATAAATACATTTTTTCTTAAAAGAACTTGACAAAATGTTGTACTTTTGTGTGGGAGCTATACCTAAAAGTGGGCGTGGCACATTGATTTTAACATAGAAAGTACACAGGACCTAGAAAAGCTTAAGTTTAAAAAACCGATTCGTCTCGTCGAGGTGATCAAGAATATATATACTTTATAGGGTCTACGATGCCTCCTTTAATGCTTTACAAACTTTCCGACAAACTGAATATACCTGTTTTACACTATGTGTAACAGTCTCACGAAATTTCGAGTTGCTTAAATGCCAAGACAAAATTTTGATTATCAATGACAAAGGATGCTTTTCGCAAAGACGTGATGAGATCCAACGCTCCAATATAAACCCCATTGAAACACTGTTTTCGACAAAAATTCGAACATTTTTGGTGAGTTAGTACAGTGATTCAATCATTATCAAATGCATACTGGACTCAAAATAAATAGCTTCATAAATTTTATTTTGAAACAGCTTGAAACTCGAAATTGGTCGAAAGATTTGAATGTGTGATTTGAACTTTGGATTTGATTTGATATACATATATAAAGTAGTCGTTGAGCGAATAAATTGCGACAAACAGGCAGACGGACAAAACTAGATCGACTCGTCTCGTCGAGCTGATCAATAATATATATACTTTAAATGGACCATGACGCCTGCTTTAATGCATTACATACTTTCCGCCAAACCGATAATCCCCGTTTACACTCTGTGCGACGGGGACAAAAAATTTTGAGTGATTCCGGTAGATGGTAAAATGGAACGATTTTTAGAAATATTTGTACAAAGTGATTAAATGACGAAATAAAATTAATGTCTATCTAGTTTGCTGAACTTTTGTTAATCGCCCTTTAATTAAATATATCATTGTCTCTTTTCCACTCAAACACTCACGCTATTATTAATTAACTTCATCCTTCTCTTTCTTTTTTTACAGAAATCTTTATCAATGAAGAAAAATGAATAGAATGAGAAACCAAAATTGATGCCATTGTAGGCCAAAATAAAAAAAAAAAAAAAACGTTGACGGCAGGAGAAAAAGGACAATTGTCCGTCCAACAAGTCTACCACCACCACCATTAGTTGTAACCATAACAACAACATCAATTAAAGAAGATAAAATACAAAAAAAAATATATATATATAAACGAATAAAATGTCACCTGCCAATACTATCGACTACGACTATCTGCTCAAGTTCCTTGTACTCGGCGATTCCGGAGTGGGCAAAACATGTCTACTCTATCAATATACGGATGGACGGTTTCATGCACAGTTTATATCGACGGTGGGTATTGACTTCCGAGAGAAACGTATGGTGAGTGACACATGCATACATACACATGTATGTATATACGAGTATATAATCTAAATATTTTGAAATCCACTAGATCTACACATCGAACGGACGACGACATCGCATACATCTACAGATTTGGGATACCGCTGGTCAAGAACGTTTTCGTTCGTTGACAACAGCATTCTATCGCGATGCAATGGGTTTTCTGCTTATTTTCGATTTGACTAGTGAAAAATCATTTCTGGAGATTACAAATTGGCTGGAACAGCTACGCATGCATGCATATTCCGAAAATCCGGATGTTGTTTTGTGCGGCAATAAATGTGATTTGGTTGAAATGCGTGTTGTCAGTCATGAACAGGTTACTGCACTCGCAAAACGTTATAATTTGCCCTATATAGAGACGAGTGCCTGCACTGGAGATAATGTAGAAAAAGCTGTGGAAATGCTTGTTGGTCGCGTCATGGAACCGCGTTGAAAATGCAATGGAAAATCAGGAATTATCACTCTTAATGACGCAACCACGTGGTTTACCCAATATGATATTTGGTGTAGATTTTGTGCATTTACCTCGAACAGCAGATGGAGCACCAGCACAGGCAGAACAGCGAGATTTTGAGCAACAGAAGAATTGTCGATGTTAAAAAAAAAAAAAAAACAAAAAATGTGTGTAGCATTTAGTAGCGGCAGAAGTGTAACTTGCGTAATCACATCTATGCACACGCAATGTAACATAAAAAAATTTTACACACATACACACGCATGAAAAACCTCTTTTTTCCATATACACCATACCATAAACACTAGTGTAGAACTCAATACAACTGAATACATACACATTACAAGTTGTTGTTCGTTTTACTTCAATTTACTGCTATAGACACTGTTAAAAAAAAACTGTTATGTACGCTGTTATATCTACGCATTACGCTGTTAGTGAGTTAGCGGAACTTGAGTAAGAAGTTACATTTCGAAAAGAAAATTTTATGAGAATTTTAGGCTTAAGCAAGTTTGTTGAACACTATATTCTTTTTTTTTTTTTTTGCTATTGGTGTAACAATTGTTGTTGCTATTAAGAAAAATTTGAAGATTGATGTTTTAAATCTTTTTTGTGTTGTTCGATTAGTTTAACTTAAGTGGCAAGCGGCTCTGTACACTGCAACGTTGTGTTACTTCATTGTAAGTTGAGTTTATAAGAAACAAAAAATGTATGGTACATTACTTATTGTAATTAAATATTGTAATTTGTTTCGTGTTTGTTGTTTGTTGTAATCAGTTAAATATGTTATATGTTAAATAAACCAGAAATTGCATTAAATTCTTTTGTTTTCTTTGTTAGTTTAATTCATTGACATAGTGATAGTGTATAATATTATCAATGGTAGCAACATTAAACCGTTACTTGCCGTTAACCAAGTAGCGCTATTCCGTTCCATAATCCAATTATAATAGTAGGATACATTAACATAAACACCCGGCAATCCAGGCTCTGCGCAGCCATAACCCCAAGAAACAATACCAATTAATTTATTATCATATACGAGTGGACCACCAGAATCACCCTGGCATGAATCAGTGCCACCTTGCAGACGTCCAGCGCACATCATGCCGTTTAATAAAGACTTTTGATAGATTACTGAACAGGTGCTCTGACGTATAAGGCTGACGTTAGCTGTCAACAATACATCGGATAGCGTGTTCTACATACATAGATGTAAAAAAAATGTTATTGAAGAAAGTATGTATGTGTATGTATGCATTCTTATCTCAAGACTAACTGACTCACCGCGTCTGTTTTACCCCAACCGGAAACTTGACACGTCACACCAGCAGGCGTTGATACATTGCTCATCAGAATTGGTGCCACATTTGGATTTTGTGGATTTACTGTTACTTCGGTTTTTAAAAACATTAAACCAACATCATCGCGCATCGTGCCCGAGTTAAATGTTTGCATGTATGCAATGGAATTAACCTTCGAGACAATTGTATATTCGTTACGTACAAAACGATTCAGTGTGCCCATAACGACAATAAACTCCTTAGCCTTGCGGTAACGTTTCTTATCAGAGCTTTAAAAAAGAAAACAAGAAAGTTAGAGTTAAAAGATATAAAATCTGATATGCACATACAGATACAGATAGATAGACGCTTACTTATAAAGACAATGCGCTGCTGTGAGCACTTTTCTTGTTCCAATTAATGTACCACCACAAATGTGACCACGGCCAAAACTTGATTCGTAACTCTTAAGTCGTATTGAGACTAAATGTTTAGAATAAACTAAATTAGCCAATGTTCCATTAATAATACGCGGCATTGGAACCGCATTGGTATCGCCGGTGGTGGTCGCATTATCATTCGCCGCCGCTGTTTTTACATGTACTGAAATGTTAAATAATAACTATTTAAGTCAAGGTTTCAACGACAACAACGGCGACAACGACAACAAAATAATAATGAGTCAGTAAGTATTTAGCCGAAATTTATGTTTGTACCATATCGGAACACATGTATAGTTTATAGAGCGCAATCAATCTTATCTCATAAACATTCGATTTTCACAATTAAACAGTCAAGAGCGAGAGAAGTTAATTAAAAATGTGAAATTGTTGTGTGTCTAAAGCGGAAGTTTAGGTTTCTTTGATTTAAAAATTTGTATTTTTTTTATAAACAAAAAACTATAAAGTTTAATATTTGCAAAAAAAAAAAATAATAAGAAATTTTGAAAAACCAGTGTTATCTTTTAGTATTTCGTTACTGTAGGAAATAACTAGTAGGGTGCCGTATTTTTCTTGGTTTGTACCGTATGAAAACGATAAGTGTGGTAAGAAGAGAACCGAAAAATATTCACCTCTCTCTCTACCTCTCTTATCACATTATAAGTTACTTTACCATGTTTCTTAACAATGCAAAGAGCACGAGTTAAGGAATGTACGTGCATATAGTACACAGTAAACGTTCCTACTCACTGTACTCATTGTGTTTATCACTTTTACAACAGTTTACGCTTTGTCCTTATTTTTTTATTTAACAAATTTTAAAATTCTGTTATGAATTTGAAGTTTTCATAGGGAGACAGATAGCTTTTTATACCCGCCAAACATAGTGTGAAGGGTATTTTCGGTAGCCATGATCGATGTAGCCATGTGCGTCTCTTTGTTTCCTCGGTCAGTTTAAAAGATAATAATCTGAAATTCAGAACTTAAGCTTTTCACTCTAACGACTAAATCAATTATAAAAATAAAAAAGTGCCAGGTCCATTTTTAGGTACAGCCCCCATACAAAATTACCGTTTTTATTTTAAATTTTTTTGTATGAAAATAGCTTTTATTCATGGATGTATTCACTCCAAATTGGGTAAAAATACTTCTTATGTCTTTCAATGTCAAAACTTAGGTGCCACGCCCATTTTTAGGTGTGGGCCCCATATGAACTTTCCGCCCATTTTGTAATTTTTGTGTGAAAATTGTATTTATTTATGAATATATTCACTTCAAATTGGATAAAACATATCTAATATCATCCTATCTTTACTCTACTGATATTATAAGGATTAGCCTACTATACCATATAGCCCCTAAACATAGTCACCACCCATTTTCTAATTTTTTTCAAGAAAATGTTGATTATTCTGTCCTTTGGCTAATATTTTACCCCACTTTTGTGTCTAAACTTTGGTTGAATCGGACTATTGACTTCAACCCATCCCTTCTCCAAATTTTACCTAAGCCACTGATGATCATAAATTAACTAAATCAATATTTGGCGGGTATTTGAGCTTCGGAGTTAACGTTTTTCCTTGTTTCAATTGAAAAAGAGTAAAATCCCTCTTGGAGTACATATGCGTGTATATATAATTTTCGAAAAGTGTTCGTTCCAGAGTAGTGTCTGTTATTCGAGTTATCATTTTATAGATAATAAAAAAAAATTTAAAAAAAAAAAAAAAAAAAAACTTACAAAAACAACACAAAAAAACTGTTAGAGTATAAAAAAAAATACACTTGGACATATTTCCTGACTTAAATTTAGACGAAATAATAAATAAAATGCCTAAAATTAAAGAAAAACTTCACAAAAACAAAAAACCAACAAAAATTGCGGTGAATATTAAAACGCTTAGAGCGAACGTCTTCGTCGTACTAAAGAAAACCGCGAATATATCAATCATTCAAAACAATTGCCAATCGATGGAAACAACTACATATATCAGTCGCTTATCAATTGCAAGGTAATGAACATTAGATAAAGACCCAATACGCAACAAGAACTCATATTAATAAACGCTCTTAAAAATAACTTAGCCAGCAAACAGAGCCGACGACAGAGAGTTTTCAAGAGCGTAGCGTCGATAAAACAAAAATATAAATACATAAAATACTTTGGAACATTTCGTATAATTGTTAATATAAAATGTTTTCCTTTGGTTTTTTTTTTTGCATACAAAATTTTTAAATATCAAAATTACTATAAATAAACATTTTGTGTATCTGAATGTTACAATATAATTCGATATGAATATAGAGCTCAAAAAAATTTGTTATAAGTAAAAAATAAAAAATTTGAACTACAATTGTAAGGCACAAGTTTATATGTAATTTACAGAAAATATATAGAACAAAAAAGTAATACATGTACGAGACGAGTAGATGCAAATTTTGGACGGCATCATTTACAAAAGTGGCATAAAAAATCTAGATTCACATTGAATATGTCTTAACTAAATACTAAATTTTAAGTGTAACGCAGCGCAACGTACGTTTTTAATTTAAATAAGAAAAATATGTAATTATTTGTTTTGTTTTGTAAATATTCGAAAATTGCATTTTATGTGGAATGCAATGATTTATTTGCTTCCTTTCTTCTAATTTTGTCAAGTCAGTTCATTCGCCTGTTTGCTTATCTGCCTATATGTAACCTTGAAGACTACGCGATTGACTGTGATGATGGCGCGGTGGCTGATAGCCTGGTTCTTGCATTTCCATTTGCATTACAAGATTCTTTTGTTCACCGCGTGCATCGTACGATTGACGCGCTTCGCGATGTAGTATAAGCGCAGCTAGGCCAAGTAGCATGAATGTAACTACAGCAAGTGCATAGGACCATCCGAGTACATTGAATTTTGGATACATAAGCCAATCACGACGATAGGCGCAGCCACCAAAGATGCAGACAGCAAGAAACATGAAAAGCGCTGTGGAAAGATAAAATGAATAAATACTAAAGATTAAAAAATTTTGAAAAGAGAACAATTTAATTTTGATCAAACCGAATTACCAACGAGTTTGTAGAGTTTTGTAGATACTTGTCCAATCAAAATATTTGCCACTTGTAGAACGAGTCATCTCTTACTCACATTTTTTGCAAAATGTCATAGGTTATTTTTACGATTCGAACCAATGCTTACTACTGGATTCGGTTCATGAACCGATTTTTAATACTCTTAAACCCAGGGTTTTAATTCTCAGCTTAGTTTTAGGCATTTTTTAAATATTTAAAATAAAGTAGTATAAATTGTTGTTAAAAAATTTATCTTATCAACAAAAACTAAGCGAAAATATAGTGTGAAATTCTTTATACAATATGTTTGAATGTTCACTGACAGGCATAATTATTTTGACAAGACGAAAAAAAAAACACTCCTGTAGTTGCTATGGATGTTTACTAACGATATAATGCAACACTTCTCGTTATACAATATGCTAGCAATATCTTTTTTTTCTCGAGCCCATTTTAAAGGTTACCCCATACAAATCTATCCCAAAATTTTGAAGTTTTGTGTATATATTATAAATTATGCATAGTCCCAATGAAATATTCATTCCCTCAACGGAGATAAACCACGTATTCCTAGCGAGGTGTACGAACTGAAAGGTAGATATGCTTCTGAATCTTATAGAGGCAATAAACGACCTTAAACACCCAGTCGTAGAAGGTAGTTTCCGAACGAAAGGAGGGCAATGGTCAACTTCTAGTAATAGAGGATGACGACGAGTCAAGGCAGACCCTTGATGATAACGGACGGATTTGTCCCCGTCTACCTAAAGTGCAAGTGGAAGAGGAGGAAACAGCATCATCATCATGATCGAATCTACACCCGAAGACACCCAATATCCGTGAACTCGGACGTCGTCCTGGTCCTTGAGGAGGAGAGTGGAGAGCTCTTCTCCTAAGAAATGCAAGAAGCGGAGGAACCCCTGCGGGACGAGGACTCCACCCTCGTAGCAGAGGAAGTTGAAGCGGATGCAGAAGATGAACGGGCACAATAACCCCGCCACCCAGATAGGCGCAACCCATGTAAACGTCCACCACGCTAAAGCAGCATACGCGATCTTAGCCAAAACGTCTAACAAATAATACCTTGGGGAGCCCTGGAGGCACGAAGGCCGTATTCAAGGCCTACACACTAGGAACACGAAGGTAATATGCTATAATAGGCATGAAAAACCTAGTTTGCGTAATGATTTGGAATGACATTAACTATACTGTACTAATTACCAACGAACTAGTAATAGAAGGAATCATGAAGCAGGTGGTGATAGTCTCCGCCTACTTTGCGGCCGAGAACCCCTCACCACCAGAAAAACTGGAAGGCCTGGTGGAATTCAGACCTCAGAATCATAAGGGGCGAACGACCTGCCACTTATTGAAATAAAACCCCAAAAAAACAATCTGGGAACTATATAGATGTCGACTGTCTAGCATTGCACCTAGAGGGGAGCTCAGTTGCTCCAGACAACTTAACGAAAACAATACTCGGGCATATGAAAATTCCTGCCCACTTGCTAATATCTAGGCGTGAGAATGACGCCCCATGGCGGAACGAACGCCTATAGAAGCAAAGGAAGAGAGTTAGCACGCTTTTTTAATAGAGCCAAAAGCACAGACCCGTGGGAGGAGTACTCAAAGGCATTTATGCTCTATAATAGAGAATTAAGAAGAGCAAAACGCAGAAACTATAGATCTTTCTGCGAAAGCATAACTTCCACTGCCCAGTCCGAAGAAAATATAGTACTTCGCAGGCCAGATAGTACACGAAAAACGAGCAGAGAGTTAGCCTTATATTAGAAATACACATCGCGGGAGCTAGAGTCGTTGAGTCTTAGCACGAGGAGGCGTATAGAGGAACATGTAGGGAAAACCTTATGCTTTCTAAGAAGATAATAACAGCAGGAAAGATAAGGTGAGCAGTATCCATCTTTCAACCTTTTAAATCTCCTAGAGTAGACGGAATCTTCCCTGGGAAATAGTCCTTAGAATTCAAAGGCTAATGACCAGTATATTGGCAACATGCCATCTCCCAACCCAGTGGAGAAGGGTCAGGGTGGTCTTTATCCCCAAGGCAGATGGTCAAGCAAGAAAACTTGGACATCTGAAAGCGAATATAAGATAAAACCACACACCATCAAGTGGTACACAGATGGGACCCTTACCGACGAAGGCGCCGGTTAAGGAGTAGCTGGGTCAAGAACAAAACTTTGGCAACCCGGAGGAAGATACACTAGTATCTTCCAGTCAAAGATATGCGCGTAGATTCGTTGCGCGCAGATCAATATTGACAGGAACTGCAATAACTGCGATATAGCAATACTATCAGACAGCCAAGCAGCTCTTAAGGCGCTAGAGTCTGACACAGTAAAATGCAAACTAGTACAAGAGGCTATAGCCACCATGAATCTACTAGGACAAAACAACAGGTTACAACTGTTGTGGGTGCCGGGGCCCTCAAATATCATAGGTAACGAGCAAGCAGACGAACTAGTCAGGAAGGGAGCTGCAACTCGTTTAATAGGCCCAGAACCTTATTATCCCATTGGGAGCCACACACTTAGTGAGACAATACGTAACAATAGGAAACGAACCAGGGATAAGCACAGGGTCTTAAGGCAGGGCATGCGACAAGCCAAACTGCTAAAACCGAACATATGAAAATTATTAGATAGATTTAAAGACTGGGGTTTGAAGCAGTAATCTAGCCAGTAAGGGTTTACAATATACCTACCTAGGTTGCAGTATAATTGCCCACTTTAGCAATAACAATATTATAAAAGAAATAAATCTATTTAATTAAAATAAATACAATATAATAAACAAAAGGTGAAATATAAAAAAAAAAAAAAGAACGCTGTACCCAATCTTTGTATATACCTTATTGTATTGAATTTTCAAACAAAAACTTGAAAAATTGGGTAAATTTATATGGGGGCTATACCTAAAATTTTGTTGGTTCTACCCCTATTGGGATATTTTATTGGGACTATCATAGACATAATTAATACTAAGTTTGAATTTCCTAGAATAAAAAACAATGACGTTTTTATGCAAAAACTTAAAATTTTGGGGTATATTTGTATGGGGGCTATACCCAAAACTTTGTTGGTGCTACCCCTATTGGAATTTTTTATTGGGACTATCATAGACATAATTAATACTAAGTTTGAACTTCCTAGAATAAAAAACAATGACGTTTTTATGCAAAAACCTAAAATTTTTGGGTATATTTGTATGGGGGCTATACCTAAAATTTTGTTGGTCCTACCCATATTGGGATATTTTCTTAGGACTATCATAGACATAATTAATACTAAGTTTGAACTTCCTAGAATAAAAAACAATGACGTTTTTATGCAAAAACCCAAAATTTTGGGGTACATTTGTATGGGGGTACCCCTTAAAATGGATCTAGAGAAAAACCGTGAAAAAAACAAGTGAACACTTGACGCCTTAGGAGAGTCTAAGTTTCAAATATGGTGGCCCTATCTCTTATAGTCTCAGAGATAATCTCTCTCATACGGCAGACAGCAGGACAGACAGACGGACGGACGGACAGACAGACATAGCTAGTTCGACTCCCCTTCCAATGCTGATCAAGAATATATATACTTTATATGGTCTATCTTGGCTCCTTCTGCCTGTTACATACATTCGCACAAACTTAATATACCCTTTTACCCTTTGGGTAAAAAAAAAAAAAAAAAAAAAAAAATTTGAATACATAAAACTTTTTTTTTAAAGTATCGAAAATTTGACTTATCGCATACATTACGGAAGTAATTTTTTCCCCCCGGTGGGTGTCACTTTCGAGATTGTAAAACGATTTGTACTATTTCGAGGTTTTCGTTCGAAAGCGCCTGAAGTTTTGTTTACAATGTCGTTAAATACGAGAATATGAAATCTTGACTGCATCTGTTGACATTAAATTATTGTATTTTTCATAAATTCTGTGGTAAAAAGGAAAAACTACTTAAGTCTGATTTTACCGTTTTGCAGGAGAGCGCTACCTAAGTTAAAAATAATTTGAAATTGTACGCAAAAGTGAGATTAAGAAAAAATTACTTTGTCATAACTTTCTGAAAAATCGTAAAAAAAAATTAAAAATTTTGCATGTAGGTACTTTTCAAAACGGAGATCAGCGTAGTATTCTATTTTCTTAAACAAACTTTCAAAGTTGTTATAATTTAGATCACTTACAAAGTCCACGCCATAAAGCATGCATTGTAATTTTCGTGATTTGCGTCAGAAAATTTGAGGTTGATGTTCTTTTTTATTGAAAGAATATAGTAGACCATCATCTTCAGTTTTTATACCCGCCACACATAGAGTGGAGGGTATATACGGTTGTATGAAAGTTTGTAACGCATTAAAGGAAACATCGTAGACGCTATAAAGTACATATATTCTTGATCAGCTCGACAAATCGATCTAGCTATGTTTCCGTCCTCCTTAATATTTTAAGGTATAGCTCTCATACAAACTCACCTAATCACCCATACAAACTCGAATTTTTTTTCAAGAAAATGTTTGTTATATCTGTCCTTACGTTAAAATAGTATCGGACCATAGACTAATCCATTTTCTAAATTTTACCGAAGCCAATGAAGATCAAAAATAAACTATTCAATAATACGAGTGACGGGTATTTGAGCTTCGGTTTTACCGAAGTTAACGTTTTTTCTTGTTTTTTAGCTAGAAGACTTGGATAGACGTAGCTAAAATTTTTTCCATAGGAAGTTGGAAACTTAACCTTTTATTCGCATTTCATTTCGCACATTTCTATGGAACCACTTACGTTACACGTATGCGCTTTATTTTAAATTGAAGAGAAAGTGCTATTTGCTATATATAATATATATAATCGCAAAAATTTTAACTTCAAATATTTAAATTTTTTGCAGTAGAATCTTTCAGTGAATTTACTCGGTCAATTCTATGACAAAATATTATGTTTACAGGAAACAAATTGTTTATTCGTCTTAGTAAAACAATTCTCTACCAAATCATTCGATTTTTAAAATTCATTTAACGAAAATTTGTTTTTTGCCACCAAATTACCACTCTGCGACGTACCGCTCGGTACCTTTTAATGACATCCCAACGTAAAAGTAGTTCAGCAAATACAAGGCTAGTCGTCAGTCTAGTCGTTAGTATACATTCCAGAGACCTAGTGAAAACGTTAGTGTAGAACCGGTGCAACAGAACTACAGGGATGACTTTTGATTAATATGTACGCAATTTATAGCTTTTTCGATCTATTGTACTGAATACGCATTTTTAATGTAAAGTTTTATGAAAAATGCAAAAAAAAAAAAATCCGATTATTATCTTAGTCGCACGGTTTTGAAGAGATTGTTGTTGTTTTTTCGGATTTTTAAAGAAAAAAAAATAATAACGTTAACTTCGGTGGAAGCCGAAATACCCGTTACATAACACTTTTAATATTTGATATGTTCACCAGGTTCTTAGATTAAATTTCACGATGAATTTGGTCAAATTTGCATGGAGGCTTTATGTTATATTAGTCCGATCCTTACCAAATCGATAGTGTTCACTAAGGTGGACATTGGAATTGATTTTACAAAATTTTAATTGGATTCATTCAGAAAAAATAAATATTTTCATACAAAAACTCGAAAATGGGCGATAAGTTTGTATGGGGGCTATACCTAAAAATGGGAGTGGCCCCTTGTATTTGACATTGGATTACATTAAAAGTATTTATACCCAATTTAGAGCGAATGTATTCATAAATAATACCTATCTTCATTCAATAACTCGAAAATGGGCGGTAAATTTGTATGGGGGCTATGCCTTAAAAACCAAATTACCACGCCCATTTTTAGTTATAGCCCCATTACAAACTTACCGCCCGTTTTCGAATTTTTGTATGAAAATAGGTATTATTTATTCTCTTCAAATTGGGTAGAAACTCATATAATATCATCCTAAGTAAACATCACCTATATGGTACGGATCGGGCCTCTATAAGGTGTAGCCCTATGCAAACTTTACTCTAATTTCCTGATGTTATCATGACATTATTGCTATATCGGTATTTGTAGCTTAAAATTTGATACCAATATTGTGTATAAACTTGAGTTGACCCTGACCATTGATATTCACCAAAACTATTTAAAGATTTTTCTGACGGGTATTTAAGCTTAGGATTTTCTAAAAAGAAATCAGTCTGAAATCAGATTATTTCTATCACATCTCAATTTAACAATTTTTAAAAATAATTTTTTTCTGAATGGATTGGTGGTGTGGTTAAATTTTACACAATTGTTTCGGTTGAAGGTTATGTTCAAGGCATCACATATATTGAAGTATCTAGATTTGAATTGCTTTCCAGCCCTTGTTGTAAGTTTGTACTTCAATGGTGCAACTAAACAACTGATTGACACTCTTGACAAATTTAAGGCTGATATTACAGTCATCCAGGTTATGCAAAACCTCGGATGCAAACTTGGTACGATGAGGAATATAATTGCTACGGCAATGCAATCGGGAAGAACACGAATTGTTGATGAGCGATATCGAGAAAAACGGAGAGAGTAAAAACGCCTTTTCAAACGCAAAAAGAAAGTTCTATCAAAGGATCAAGCGTTAGACCAAAGGTTAAAAACCCGGAGCATCATTCTGTAAAAATGAGCATGCAAACGTGGTGACAGATATCCAGGAATCACTTATGTTATGGAGGAACCACTACTCTATCCTACTTGGGACCGAGGACGAGAACAACAACGAAAATATGATGGACCTCCTGTGGAGCGACCAGACTATGACTAGGTCTTAGAAGCTATACAATGGCTTAAAAATAACAAAATGGCAGGCGCACACGAACTTCCCGCAGTTATTTAAGACCGGTTCGATCTATGCATCAACTCTTATGCACGTAAGCCTGCTCTGTCCAATCCTCAAGAAAGGAGACCCCGCAATCAGCGTAAATTATAGCGGTATAAGTCTCATACCAATCGCTAATAAAGTCCTCATAAAATCCAATCCAGGCGTATTGTGTAATTGACTGAAACCGTACGTAAGAAGTATAGTTGGACAGTCAAGCAAATCGACACACACCACCTATTTGTCGACTTCAAGGCCGTTTTCGACACGCCAATAACAAGTTCTCTCAAACCTGACTGAACTTCGTATTCCTGCAAATTGCCTCTGAGAAAAATCTCTCCGACCCCATTGACACCAAAAGAGGCTTCAGACATGGCGATGCGTTGTTGTTGTGCGATTTCTTCAATTTCCTTTTGGAGTATGTACTACGCCAATGCAAACACGTCGATTTGAACAAGAAACTATGGCAAAAATCTACGTGCAGTGAGCTGGGCTTTCAAAGATATATTGAAGAGAATTCCAGCAAAATGGGACTAGCGGTGAACGAAAGTAAGACGAAGTACTTGGTATCTACTCGCAGATCATCAACACGACCTTAAGATTCTGTGTGGTTGTAGAAAACTTCGTCTACTTGGGATTAGAAACAAACAAGACCAATAACACCAGCTTAGATATTAGACGAAGAACTACTCTGGCTAACCGATGCTACTTTGGCCTTGGTAAGCAAATGCGATGTAAAGTCTTATCCAGAACAACGAAAATCAAACTGTACAAGACGCTGATCATCCCAGTCCTTATGTATGGCGCAAAAACATGGGACATGTCAGAGGGGGACAAATCAGCGTTGGGAACGTTTGAGAGGAAGCTTCAATCGCTTAAATTGAAAAGGTGTATCGGTTGAAATTATGAGAATTCGAGGAATAAAAACATTCACCTTTGAATGTACCCGTCAATATTATTGCTTCCACTACATTGTTCATCAATTTCTTGACTGCGTGTTGCGTGCCGTTGCAGAGTTTCGGTTGATTGATGCTCAGCAACAGGATAATTTGTACACCTATCTTCAATTTCAGTATGTGTGGTGGCATCCACGGCAGATCAAGTGAATTCAAAAATTCCGTTGGGTAATTGACGGCTTCCTCTTTTGTTTGAATAATAAATATAACCTATACCAAAAATACGATCGGGAACACGCGATTCCTCGTGCCCTTGGCAATATTCGTGTCCCTACTCGTGCGCCTGCAGGTGGCGCAGCAGAAGGGGAGGGGAAACGCGAAAATATTTATACATACATATATAACTAAACGGAAAGTTTAGATATTTTTCAGAGTTTGAATAAATTGTTTGTTAAATTTACAGTTTGTTAATTTGATGTTTAACTTTAAAATGATTTTTTAAAATGATAAAAAAAAAATTCTTTATATATTGTAGAATCTGTTATAATGAAAAATTAACGAATCTTAGACTGGCACATATTAGCTGACAAAAAAAAATAATAATAATTTTACCAGAAACTTTTAAACATGACATTCTCGAATTTAACGACTATCAGTAATGTTTTTGTTAATCTTAGAAGCGAATTTTAAACATCGAAAAAGGCAAAGCAATATAATCGGATATCGTTTCCATTTGACTCATCTTTTAGAGATGCTATTTTTCAAGGCTCAATTATGTTGTGACGAATGTATGTACATAAAAACTGAATAGATATTTTATTGTTTGCAACTTACATGATATTGCGGTGCCCAAATATGATAGTCGCACCAGCAACCATTCGTATTGCAGCACAATTTTAATCGGCAGACGAATAATAGTCAACGCAAGTATAACCAAAACGCCAAATACAATGATGAAAGACATGGTCACAAAGGCTTGTACAGACATTAGCCAGCCGGGCAGCAAATACTCACGTATCACATAATATTCCTGTGTGTATTAAAATTTTATAAATAAATTAAATAAAACATTTTCCGCAGCTGTTTTATTTCTATTGAAATTCATTTGAACTTACGTGTGAGAATATATTGTGGCAGCCGGTGAATTGTCGCGGAAATTGATAACGTGGATAGACAAAATTCTTAAAACAATACTGCCATAGGCCCATGTTCTTAAAGCTGCTGCGTGTCTCTTCGTAAGACTCAATCCAATACGGCGAACAGAAGGACATCATGAGCACAAAGAAACCAACGAATGTAACAATGGCACCAAAAACAACGCCATCTGCAGGAAAAAACGAAAAAATTATACATGTGTTGCATATATTTAATTCAAGTTTATTAACTTTTGCAAATGAAATTTTAAAAAATCGGAAATCAGAAATTAGAGCGCTGGCCCTTTAAATTACTCTGCGTGACTTCATTGTGGAACAATTTACTTACTTGTCGCTCTTGGATAGTCGCCCTTTTCCACGCCATTGTCGGTAGTATCCTGTGATTGCTGTTTGCCTAAGTTATGCATTTCGTATAATATAGTGCACTAGTTGTGCTGCTTTTGTTATTCGTAGCGCTTTTGATTTATTTTCAATAATAAACAAATCGAACGTGCAGAGTGCAGCAAGCAACAACAAAAATCAACACAACACACCCAAAGGTGGGGCGATAAACGTCAGAAATCAAACTTGCGTACCGATAGACTGTTATCGGTTGCATCTGACAATCGATTTTAAAGTAATCGGTTTGAGTTGTAAACAATTTTGATTCGTAATAAATGGCGTTTATTTTATATTGTTTAGATACATATTGTATGTACATACATATATCGTATATCTGTTCCTGAAGAGCCAATGTCTGACTAAAACTTAGGACAATTCGAGGATGAAAAGGTATTCCGTCTTTTGAATATATGCAACTTAAGCGACTGGTGAAATGTTTAAGGATGCCCGTTACACAAAGTGTATACGAGTATATTCAGTTTGTCCGAAAGTTTGTAATGCATTAAAGAAGGCATCGTAGACCCTATAAAGTATGTATATTCTTGATCAGCGAGACGAATATATCTAGCCATGTCTGTCTGTCTGTTTTTCTTATGCGATCCGTTTTACTCAGAATGTTTTAAGATATTCTCCTGAAATTTTAAACTTAAACTTTTCTTGGTGCTAGGCATTTTGTATATTAGAACTAAGGTGCCACGCCCATGTTTAGGTATAGCCCCCATACAAGCTAACCGCCCATTTTCGAAGATTGGTATGAAAATACGAATTATTTATTAATGTATTTATTTATTTTGTTATTAAGTCAAAATTGGGTAAAAATACTTTCTATGTCATCCCATGTCAAAAACAAGGTGCCACACTCATTTTTATGTTTAGCCCAAACCTACCGCTCATTTTAGAGTTTTTGTATGAAAACATTTAATATTTCTGATTGAATTAAATTAAAATTTGGTAAAATCAATTTCAATGTCAACCTAAGTGAACACTAGCGAAATGGTAAAGATCGGACTAATCTAACATAAAGCCTCCATACAAATTTGACCAGTTTAGCTCGGATTGACGAAAAGCACTTTCAGGAACAGAAGTTGAAATAGAATGCACATTTTATGTGTTGCATTAAGGTGATACACTTGACACTTTAGTGTCCTGTGCCCAGTTTTTAAGAAAGGAGACCATGCAGTCTGCGCAAACTATCGCGGAATAAGCCTTCTTCAAATCGCTTTTAAAATCCGCTTTTGAATTTAAAAACCGTACGTAGGAAGAATAATTGGACAGTACCAGTGTGGTTTCTAGCCGAAGAAGTAGACCATTGACCCGATATTCACACTACGCCAAATCCTGGATAAGACCAAAGAAAAACAAATCGAGACACACCACCTATTTGTCGACTTCAAAGCCGCTTTCGACATGCCAATATGATCAAAGTTCTTCAAACCACTGACTGAACTTGGCATCCCTGCAAACCCGTTCGCCTCTGTATAATGACGCTGATAATCACCCACAACGTTTTAAGTTTCGAGAAAGATCTCTCCGAACCCTTTAATACCAAGAGAGGCATCAGACAGGGCGATGTGTTGTCGTGCGACATTTTCAATGTCCTTATGCAATACATAGTGAAATAATACCCAAACGTTGACCTGAAGGGCAATATTTTCTACCAAGCTACTATGCTGCTCGCATATGCCGACGACATAGACATAATCGTCAAAAATGGTCGTGCAGTCACCGGGGCTTTCTTAGACATAGAAAAAAAGTCCTGACAACAACACCAGCCCGGAAATTTAACGAAGAATCACTCTTGCTAACCGTAGCTTTTTTGGTCTCGGTAAGCAAATGCGAATTTGAGTTCTGTCTAGAGAAACAAAAATCAAACTCTTTAAGACGCTGATAATGTCTATTCTAATGTATGGCCCAGAAGCATTGGTTATGACAGAATCGGAAGAGTCGGCGTTGGGCGTGTTTGAGAGAAAGATACTTTGGAGAATCTTTAGTCCAGTTAGAGTAGGAAATGACATCCTTATACGCACGAACGATGAGCTGTACGATCTTTATACTAACATCGACATAGTCAAGAAAATCCAATACAAAAGGCTGTCCTGGGCTGGTCACCTGTGTCGGATGAAGACAGAGGCTCCGGCAAGAAAAGTTTACAAGCAAGACGTGAATCAAATCGAAAGGGCGTGGCAGAAAGGACGTTCGCCGCTGTGTTTGGAGGACCAGATCTTGGAAGACATCCGCAAGACCGGTATCCCAAACTGGTATATTTTAGCACCAGATTACTACCGCTTGTGCGAAACATTGCGTGCTACCAAGGCCAACAACCGTCTGTAGCGCAATTTATATATATACAACAGATAGATAGACATAGCTAAATCGACTCTCTCTAAAATGCTGATCAAGAATATATATTTACATTATAGGGTCTATCACGCCACCTCCTCCAGAGTAACAAAATAGGAAAAAGAAAAATAAATATAAGGAAAAACGTTAACTTCGGTGGAACCGTAGCTGAAATACCCATTACACTAAACTTTTAATAGTTTATATGTTCACTGAGCGCTTAGATTAAATTTCACGATGAATTTGATCAAATTTGTATGGAGGCTTTTTGTGATATTAGCCCGACTTTACCATATGATGGAGTTGACATTAGAATTGATTTTACCAAATTTTAATTGAATTTATTCAGAATAAATAAATGTTTTCATACAAAAATTCGAAATGGGCATGGCGTCTTGGTTTTGACCCTGGATGACAAAAGAAATGTTTTTACCCAATTGGGAGCGAGTACATTCATAAATTATTACTATTTTAAAACAAAAAATCGAAAAAAAATCGATAAGTTTGTATGGGGGCTATACCTAAAAATGAGCGTGGCACTCTCATTTTCGAACTTAACCCTAGTCGTTGCCGAGAAAAGCTTAAGTTTAAAATTTCAGTTCAATATCTTATATCTTCATCGAATAAATCGCATAGCAACAAACAGACGGACAGACAGACGGACATGGCTAGATCGATTCGTCTCATCGAGCTGGTCAAGAATATATATAGCTTTATACTTTTACCCGTTTACACTATGTGTAACGGGTATAAAAAATAAAAAAAGAAAAGTGCGCAGCAACAGCCTTCCTCGTCGACAAACTATATACTAGTGAGGCTGGTGCGCATCAAATTGAGAGAGAAAGAGCCCTTGACATAACCTGGTACGTGATAAAATTACTTAAGGTGGTAGCATGATACAATTAATTGTATCATGGGTGGTAGCAAGCGGTCATTTCGAACCAAGTTATGAAACATATGAGAACGAAATGAGATGGCAGATTTTCTCTATTTACTCAGTTGAAAAAGGAAAAAATCTGGCGATGACGAAATTTGTATGTACATTAATACAATAATGTATTTTTATTTTAAATAACACTAGTTTACACCAAAACTAAGATTCTTTCTAACCTTCCTATTTCCATGTATTTTGGGGCGTAGATTTCAAAAATGGCTACCACGATATGCTATTTGTGAAAATCGAATGAATACTTTTTGTGTACCAAGCGTCGAAACAAAAAAAAGAAAAACTATTTTTATACCCGCCACACATAGTGTGAAAGGTATTATCAGTTTGTCGGAAAGTTTGTAACGCATTAAAGGAGGCATCGGAGACCCTATAAAGTATATATATTATTGATCAGCTCGACGAGACGAATCGATTTAGCCATGTCCGTCTGTCTGTCTGTTGCAATGCGTTTTTCTCGGAAAGTTTCAAAGATATTGACCTGAAACTTTAAACTTAAGCTTTTGTGCTCCTAGTCAGTTTGTATGTCAGAACCAAGGTGCCACGCCCATTTGTGGATATAGCCCCCATACAAACTTACCATTTTTATACCTGTTACACTTGTGTAAACAGGTATATTCAGTTTGTCGGAAAGTTTGTAACGCATTAAAGGAGGCATCGTAGACCCTATAAAGTATATATATTCTTGATCACCTCAACGAGACGAATCGATTTATCCATGTCCGTCTGTCTGTCCGTCTGTCTGTGTGTTGCTGCGCGATTTATTCGCTCAGTTTTAAAGATATTGGGCTGAAATTTTAAACTTAAGCTTTTCTAGGTCCTGTGTTCTATGTTTAAACTCAATTTGCCACGCCCACTTTTAGATATTGCTCCCATACAAAAGTACAACATTTTGTCAAGTTCTTATAAGAAAAAAATTTATTTATAAAGCGAATGGCTTCAAATATGGTTCAAATGTCTTTTATACCATGCCAAATCTTCAGTTTAAAATTGGTCCAAATAGGACCGCGAATTCCTAAATTTTTAAGAATATATTTAATTTGTTTAGTATTTTTAAATAAAATTTAATACAAATGCTGCACACGAAGGTCTATCAACGTCAAATGATGTGTAACAGGTATATAGTATAAGCTTCGGTCGAACCGAAGTTAACTTTTTCCTTGTTTTATTTATTTTTCAAATTTGTAAATTAAGACATCATTGCGAATATATGAAGCCTACAAGTGTCCAAATCGGATAAAAAATGTGGAAGTTGAAGCGTCTAAAGTAAAATTAGACAAATATATTTTAAGTGATACTTCTTTGTTTTAAAGTAAAATCAGACATATTTATTCTTATACAAATTGTATTGCTCCAGCTTCTTCGTTTATGTTCTGTGGAATCTTCACGAATTTGTAACCAACAAAAGGCAGCCATCATACCACCATCCCAAAACCCTTCATATCGCTTTTCAATTGTTGCAATATGCAGCTGTGAGCAGTTCAGATTTATCTTTAGACAAGTTAAGAACACGACATATGTACATAGGTCGCTTAAGCAATAAAACGTTTTTTATACCAATGAAATTGTCTTAATTTACAAATTTTAAAAATAAATAAAAATAGTTTTTCTCTCCTTCAAAATTGGTAATAAAAATTAAATTGTTTCAAAAAGCATGATAAATACAAATTTTCTGTGTTTCGACGCTTGGTACAGAAAAACTATTCATTCGATTTTCACATATCGATTGCATATCGCCGTGTAGATGAAGAAAATGTCTTCCAACCCATGAAAAGTTCAGCTTTATAAATTTGTCTATTCTTAAAATTTTTAGTAATAACTGAAAAAAGTCCGCAAAAAACGTTTTTTTTTTTTGAAGATATCTTCTAAACTGTTCTTAAGAAAAATTTTTGGTGGCCATTTTTGAAATCTACGCCCCAAAAATACAAGAAAATAGGTTGGTTAGAAAGAATCCCACGAGATGTTGCGATTATTTGTAAACTAGTGTAAATATAAAGGTTTTTTTACATGTGGTGCAATTGACCATTAAAAATGGTCGAGGAGAACAACACCAGCTCAAAATTTTACTTTACCCAACCTTAACTTTGAAATGAGAAGAGATAGAAAGTTGCTACTTTCTAGAAAAATGTAGGCAAACAATCGTTACACATTGGGTAATACCGAAATCTCAGAGTTTTGATGTAATGGTTATGGTTCAAAGACTGGAAAATTTAAACCATTACACCGATATTTCGAGGGTTTTCATTGATTCCATAGAGTAGCCAATTTTTTTAAATATTTTGAATTTCAAAACTAAAAATTCAAATTTGCGACTCGCCACACTGAAACGAAACCTTTCAACTCGATTTAAAATGTAAAATTCAAAACTCTCGTGTAAGTGTTTTCGATGTCATCCCTGATATTGTAAATTTATTTATTTTTATCTTAAAAATATACATACATACATGCACAAGTATATGTGTTTGTACTAAGTACGAGAATTTTTTTTTAATATTGCTACAATTTCAAGCACTAAACTCTAATTTAGATTTCATGTAACTGATCAACCTGATGATGTTCCAAGTGTTTCATATAAGCTAAGAAACAAGTCCACAACAAACTGCAAACGCTAATAAATGGCACTCGATTGCGTTCCGGTATAACTGAAAAATTAATTGTTGCCACAATAGGCCAAACAGACAATGCCACCTGTAAGTGTGAAGTAAAATACTTATACAATAAATACCAAAATAAAAATAAATCTAATTGTAATACGCACCTTATAGGTTGGTATGAACTTCTTGCTGACCTCTGCAGCAGCCTCACCAACTGTTTTCATCTCTAAAAGACTCATGATGAAGTAGAAACAGGTCATTGCTGCTGGTGTATAGGATACTGACTCAACGGCAGCCTTCATCATAGCGGTGCGCAACGATGTTTGTGGCCACATTGCAGTGGATAGCTACATTAAAAAAAGTTAGGGAAAGGAAATCTTAAAATATGTATGTACATATGTATGTACAAGAATTTTACCTTAATCCAGCTGTATAGTGTCGGCGCAACAAAACATCCACCATACAAACTGAAACGTAAGACACGCCACCAATCAAAATTACCTAAAATTTGCAAAAAAAAAAAAAAAAAAAAAAATATTTAAATTAAAAAAAAAACAAAATGAGTTTATATTCCGTAAACTATTGAACTATACTTTATCCGACTTACCCCAACTCTTTCCCTCAATTGTCTGCTGTATAAGGCTGCTTGTCGGCCAGATAAGACTATACGATATCATGCCACGCACCATTGGATATTTGGTCAATAATACTTTAGTGTTTTGCCACAACATGGACGACATGCTTTACGAATCACAGCTGTACGAGTATAATGTAGACGCCCCAATGCCCCAATGGAGGCACGGTGCAGAATGGAGCAATAACATTGATTAATTTAAAATACATTAAAACCGATAAATTGGAAAATGTGTGCCACCTGCATGGTTCTTGAGCCATAGATATGAAAAAATGCATTCTTTTTCAGACATTGACATTGCAAACTTTTCCCCGGAAACGTTGCTTGTTTCGATTCGATATTTCCTTGACGTCTCTCGATAAAAATTGTTCTATTATTTGATTTGCAGTTACAGCTACGATGCGAAACGCGTGTGAACGTGAATGAACCTCATTATTATTATTACTTTATGGGGTAATTGTACTTCTACCTGAAAGATATATTGTACACCCTTACTTGCTAAATTTCAGAATCTAGCCCTATTCTTTAAATGGTTCGGTTTTCCTAACCTGCTCTTAGGAGAGTGTGTGCCCTCCTAACAATGACATTCTGCTTCTGGACGTAGCTACACATTCTGATAGAATATGGATAGGTGTTTCCTCCATACTACCACAGAATCTGCACTCAGAAGAGCTTGCTTGTGAATGAACCTTAATTTAGCTAAATGTTTTATAGGAGTCTAAATTAAATTCTTCATCCACACAATTGTTTGTGGATAACCTTAATTTAAAACGTGGTACACCAACGCTAATTGAAGTCGTCGTTTCAGTGTTTTTTTGTGTTTTTTCAATTTTTTTTTAATAAATAAATGCGCTTTTTCGCTACATATGTACATACAATAATTTTTCAAAAATATTTTGCTAACAAACAAACAAACAATTAACGCTTAAATAACTTTGTACCTTAGTGTCTCAATTTTTCAAGAGTTATGTTAAAACAATTTATTTGACTATTTTGTTATTGCATCTTCGTCTGTGTGCTCTGAGTACTGCTTGGTTTTCATGTAAGCCAAAAAACATGTCCAGATGAGACTGCAAATACTTACAAATATAAGCCGATTATGTTCCGGTATCACTGAGAAATTAATTGTTTGTAAAAACGGCCAAACACAAATACCGACCTGAAAAAACGAAGAAAATTTATTTGTTTAATAAAGAAAAGTACAAGTATATTGTACATACTATATACGAGTACATAGATATAGTATATAGAGATTTGCTTACTTTATAAGTCGGTGCAAATTTCTCTTTGACCTCGTCAATAGCTTCACTAAAAGTTTTCATCTCGAGCAGACTCATGCCGGCAAAGAAGCTAGCGCAAGCAAATGGCCCATATGACACTTGTTCCGTAATGGCC
Source organism: Leucophenga varia (assembly GCA_018903435.1). NCBI lineage: Eukaryota > Metazoa > Arthropoda > Insecta > Diptera > Drosophilidae > Leucophenga > Leucophenga varia. The sequence goes on along the minus strand of JAEIFJ010001225.1, from coordinate 100,900 downwards.
TAAATTAATCAAAAAAAAAAAAAAAAAAAAACAGTTAAAACGTTAACTTCGGTAGAACCGAAGCTTAAATACCCGTAACACGATGATTAGACTATTTTTTCTTGAATGAATATGTGCGTTCTGTTTGTAAAGGGGTTATGTGCTACACATAGTGATCCTACTTTAATCATGTGTCCAAATGACTGCTTCAACAATTAATTTGAGTATATTTAAAATAAATCGCTTTATAAATTACTATTTTTTCATGAAAATACTCAAAAATTTTAGGTAATTTTCTATAAGAGTTATATGTTACAGTGACCCCCCTCAACCACGAGTCCTTTTCTAGACATGGGTTGATGTAAGAAGTATTTTTTACCATATTTGATACAAATCACTTCATAAATAACGCATATTTCATATAAAAACTCAAAAATTGGTGGTAAATTTGTATGTATAACTAAAAAACTCTAAAATTTGTATGCGGGCTATGCCTAAAAATGGGCGTGGCACTTTGGTTTAAGCACTTTAACTGTGTAGGACCGAGAAAAGCTAAAGTTTTGAATTTCATCTCAATATCTTTAAAACTGAGTAAATGAAACGTGTAACTACAGACAGACGGACATGGCTAGATCGACTCGTCTCGTCGAGCTGATCAAGAATATATGGGTTCTACGACATCTTCTTCAATGCGTTACAAACTTTTTGACAAACTGAATATAGCCTTCACACTATGTGTAACGGGTATAAAAAAGTAAATACAAAATTTACTTAAAATAAAAATGTTTAAAATAATATGAAACTCACTTTAACGATACCAATACGTAGATTTGTCTGTGGCCACATAGCGCTGCTCAGACGCACCCAACCGTAAAGTGTTGGTGCCACGTAAAGTCCTCCAAATAAGCTAAAGCGCAGGCAACGTGCCCAGTCGTAGTTCTCTACAAATAAAGAGAAAATTAAGTACAATTCAACCAAATTAATTGGGAAAGATTCTGTCAAAAAAAAAAAGCTATTTGCAAGTGGGACTCCGACTTTTTCCAAATCATTTTTTGTTTGACAGAGTCTTGCCCAATTATTAAAAACAACTTACTGAAATTTCTACCCTCGAATGTTTGTTGGATTAAACTTCCCGTAGGCCACATTATGGCGTAACTGATTATGCCCTTCGTCATTGGATGCATTTTGGCTAAATGAAGCCGCGTTAATGTTAACAATTTCACAGTTTGTAGCACCATTTTTTTTATGCTTTAATTTTTTTTTTTTTTGATTATTTTCTTTAATTCACAGCCACTGAATATTGCAAGATAAAAATATTATTGTAATATATGTATATAATTTATATATATATCCAAAAACTTGCATGTCTCCAAAGTGTTAAACGATTTTAAGCATACTTAGAACAATAACAACAACAAGATTGAGCAGCTTAGAAATAATTATCGACAAATTTCGAATTACTTTGAGGATCATTTGAAAAAACTTTATCAGATATATTATAATAAAAACACGAATAGCTTTTAGAATTATATTGGATAACGTACGAGCACTTCCCTGAAAAAATATTGTAGTTAGGATGCTTTTTAAAGATCTCAACAGAAATATATATATTTTTTTCAATAAAATTCGAATTGTTATGCCCCGAGAGGTATACCCATATGCATGGACGTAGCCAGGTATTGGCAAATTATTATGATGACGTCCATATAATCAGCACATGTATTTAATTTAAACTTAAATTATTAAACAAACTATAAAATGTTCTTAATAGTTTCGATATTTGCGGTCCGATATCAATCAATTTTATACTAAAGATTTGGCTTGCACTTGTATCAAATTTGAAGCCAGTAGCACACTGATTTTAACAAAGTACATAGGGCCTAGAAAAGCTTAGGTTAAAAATTCAGCTCGACATTTTTAAAACTGAGCAAATAAATCGCACAGCACCAAATAGACAAACGGACAGATCACCAGATCAATCCGTCTCGTCTGATCAAGAATATATGCGTTACAAGCATTCCGACAAACTGAGTATACCTGTTTTGCTTTATGGAGCTGTTAATAGCTGCACTTTTTTCACCAGTTCCTGGAAGTGTACGTGGAGTATTGGGATCATTCATGATTCGTCCCTTTATAAAATTTAAATACATACTTGAAGACTGCAAAAGGCTTGCTTCCTCAAAACTTTATATGACTGGAAGCGCAGCAGCGATGATGTACCCGTTGAAATTGTCACGAGAAAACCGTAGTAAACAACAAAAAAATTTTAAGAATTTCCAATCGATGTGCAATGTGGATGTGGGCGGAGAATTCAATTTGTGGTACAATTTGTGCAAGAAAAAGAATTTGTGAAAAAAATTTGTAGAACATTGAAGTTGTTGACCAATGTAAGGAAGCAAACAAATTTGTATCAACGATTAATAAATGTATGCCGATTTTGAGTGCGTTGTCATACACAACAGCGACTGACGAGCGATCTTTTAGTAGAAGAAAGGCTTTCCGGGCTATGCCTTATGAGCGTGCATAGAACAATAGTTAATGAAAACCGAGACATGATTGTAAAAAATAATTTATAAATTTGCAAAAAAATCCAAAGCGTTTTTTTTGTAACAAAAAAAAAAAAAATTTTCTTTCTGCATTTAAACCGAATTGCAAACCGGTTTTGAACCGAACTGGTTTTTGAACCGAACCACATCATTTTCGATCGTTTGCTCCGAGCCATGAACCGAACCAGTTCTTCTGAAAAAAATGGTTTTGAACCAAAAACCGGTTCTCTATTTCTTTGAAATATCTTTATATTAATATAAATATTATAATATCCTGTAATTTACTTGAGTGAGGATGTTGCTTGAAAAAGTTGAAAATGATAAACGTAATAATATTAAAACCAATAGATAGGGGTGGTCTATAAATTTAAAGTGGTCCTTTTTCCGATCGTCAGTTCATCTCAGCAAAAAAAAAAAACAATAATATTCAGTTTTTGCTCTAAATTCGCCTTGTTAACATTAAAGGGAAATCAATTACAGAATCTGAATGTCATGTTGGAAACTGTGAAGAGCGTTAAGTAAGATGATTTTACCAGAAGATGTAATTAACACAGCCCGATCACAAATATTTTACATACTACTGTTCAATAAAATAGGTGCTCATATCAAGTAGGCAAAATTTTATTAGTTTTGTGAGCCTTTTTTTAACATTTTCATTACTTAAACAATTTGAACCGAACCGAACTGTGGTTCGATATTGACTAAAAACCGGTTCGTGAACCTATTCAGCAGTTCAAAGGCATCGCGAACCGCTGAACCGACACGCTGCCAATTTTTTAATGGGTTGCAGCCATGATTCAAACTTACTTCAATTTTTTTTAAGCTTTTGTATGAAATACTTTTTATACCCTGTTCCGAAAGGGAAAACGTACGTAAACGATTATCTCGGAGACTACAAGAGATAGGGCCACCATATTCGAAACTTAGACTCTCCTAAGGCGTCAAGTGATCACTTAAAAACGGTTTTTTTTCTAACCCCAATGTTACAAATTTTCCCAATTAATTTCTTTTTATATAAAAATCTAATACAATAAGGTATATAAAAATTGGGAACAGGGTATCCTGGAGTCGAGCAAACTCGTCTTCAGTGTTCTTTCTTGTTTCTACTTAATCTAGGAGAAATTTGGTTTCACATCGAACTGAGGTGTGCTCACTTACAAATTTATGTTTGAACACCCGCCAAATTTGGGCCGCATATTTTACTTTTGAACCTAATAAGCCAAAAAATGGCATGAAGGGAAAACAATAAAAACTCTATTATAAAGCTATAATGAGCTAGCATTGCTTGCCCTTATATGGTCCATGTGAAAATTAATGTTAAAGGAGAAACGATAATATGCACATGCTTCTGCAACTCATTTCCCATTTGATGTCTTATCATCCAATGGTTGAACATAGCAATTTATTTCGCTATGATTTTCATATTTACATTTTTATATTTATGTCCATATTTGTATGTATATTTCAAGCTACGTAGTAGTACTTTAGGCGCTATAACTTTCACATTATCCAATTTGGACACTTGTAGGCTTCATATTTTCGCAATGAAATTATCTAATTTACAAATTTTAAAAATAAATAAAAATAGTTTTTCTCTCCTGCAAAAATGGGATTAAACAAGAAAAAACGTTAACTTCGGTAGAACCGAAGCTCAAATACCTGCCACACGAAACTTTACTCATTTTCTTGAAAAAATAAAAAAATGGAAGGTGAGTTTGTATGGGGTCTATATGTCATAGTGGCACGATCATTGTCATATCGATAGCATATTCATAGGATACCAGTATAAGTGATTTTACCCAGATTGGAGTGAATTTATCCATAAATAAGAACTAGGTTTGTATGGAGGCCATATCAAAAAATGGGCGTGGCACCTTTTTTTTATATTAGATGCCATAAAGAAGTGTTTTTACCCAATTTGTAGTAAATACATTCATTATTAATAACTATTTTCGTACAAAAAATTGAAAAAAGTGGTAAGTTTGTATGGGGGCTATATCTAAAAATGGGCGTGGCACCTTGGTTCAGACATACAAACTACCTAAGAAAAAGCTTATGTTGAAAATTTCAGGTCAATATCTTTAAAATTTTCCGATAAAACGCATTGCAAAAGACAGACGGACTGACAGACGGACATGTCAAAATCGATTCGTCTCGTCGAGCTGATCAATAATATATATATTTTATGGGGTCTCCGATGCCTCCTTTAATGCGTTACAAAATTTCCGACAAACTGATAATACCCTTCACACTATGTGTGGTGAGTATAAAAATTAAAATTTTTAAAAAAGCATGAAAAATACAATTTTTTTCTGTGTTTCGACGCTTGGTACCCAAAAAATATTCATTTGATTTTTACAAATAGCATATCGTCGTGTAGACGAAGAAAATATCTTCCAGCCCATATATGTATATATATATATATATATATATATATATATATATATATATATATATTTATATATATATACATACATACTAAAAAAAATATTTGTCATTTTTTTTTCATCCGATATCTCGAAAACTAAGCGAGATATCGAAAAATTTTACTCTTTCATTTCGTTTTCTTTTGTTGAGTTCTATAAGAATCCGCCATTCGATTGCGGCGCCACGGAAACAGCAGTATTGCCGAGTTGTCGTGTCTATGTGCGCTATGGACGTTGAAACCAACCAAACGATCCAAACGATGGGTCATAAACAGGTTTCATTTGAAAGACAACAATGGAAGTAAATCAAAATTCTACTAAAACAATGCATTAGGCACATTCAGTTCATTTCAGAAGTCGAGTTTCTACTTTCCCCATACAAAAATGTTATGCGATTTTATGTTTTTATTATATTAGCCCCAAACTTTTTTTGAACTCGCTGCAATTAAAAAACAAAGAACAAAAACAAAAAAAACAAGTAAAAACGTTAACTTCGGTGGAACCGAAACTTAAATACCGTCACACGAATCTGAATAGTTTAGGTGATCATCAGTGGCTATATACATTTATAAATATATATTCGAAAATAATTACTTCAACATTTGGTGGAAAATAATCGAAAAGTTTGTGTGGGAACTATAGCTAAAAATAGGCGTGGCACTGGTTTTGTTATTGGATATCATTAATAGAAATGTTTTTACATAAATTTGAGTGAATAGTCTCATAAATAATACCTATTTTTATACAAAAATTCGAAAACGGGCCTTAAATTTGTATGGGGGCTATAGTTAAAAATGGGCGTGGCAGCTTGGATTTGACATTGGATGACATTAGAAGTATTTTTACCCAACTTGGTGTGACTACATTAATAATAGCTATTCTCATATAAAATTGAAAATGGGCGGTAGTTTGTATGGGGCTATAGCTAAAAATGGGCGTGGCAGATTGGATTTGACATGGATGACCTAAGAAGTATTTTACCCAACTTGGAGTGACTACATTCATAAATAATTGCTATTTTCATACAAAAATCCGAAAAAGAAATTTGTATGGGGGCTACACCTTAAAATGGGCGTGGCACTTTGATTTTAACACTTGAGCTGCTTAGGACTGAGAAAAGCTTAAGTTCCGAGTTTCAGGTCAATATCTTTAAAACTAAGCGAATGAACCGCATAAATACAGACAGACAGACAGACAGACGGACAGACGGACATGGCTAGATCGACTCGTCTCGTCGTGCTGATCAAGAATATATATACTTTATTGGGTCTAAGAAGTCTCCTTTAATGCGTTACAAACTTTCTGACAAAATGATAATACCCTCCACACTGTGTGTGACGGGTATAAAAATAAATTAAAAAAAAACAGATGAATTAAGCATTCTCCAACATTTTTTAGTGACGCAGAACAGAAACTGGTAATTTTTAATATGTTTTTATACTAGCGATGCAATAAAAAAAAATAAATAATAATAAAAATGTCATCGAAAAGAACTGCAATTTCACAAAAAATAGCAGATGCGAGAGAGAAAAGAGCCGAAAGAGAGCGGGTATCCGCTAGTAGGTAATATTTATGCATATAGTCACTCCAAATTGGGAAAACCCTTCTTATGTCATCTAATGTCAAAACCAGGTTGCCACGCCCATTTTTCGATACAAATTGGCCAAAAAACGTCTGCCATCCAATGACAAATCGAACGTACTCCGCCAATTTTTAGGTATAGCCCCCATACAACATTACCGCCTATTTTTCGAATTTTTGTATGAAAATAGGTATTATTTACGAATGTTTTTACAAAAATTGGGAAAAAAAACACGTCTAATATCATCCTAAGTTCACACCACCGATATGATACGGATCGGGCCACTATAACGTACAGCCCTTTACTAACTTACATCTCATTTTCTGATATTTTCAAGAAAATTATTGTCATAATTTTATTTATTGCTTAAAATTTAGTATTTATTTTGTGTATAAATATAAATCCATTCCATCTCGGGTTTTTAAGCTTCGGTTCTATCGAAGTTAACGGTTTTCCTTATTTTGGTTCATTTGAATATCACCCCCTAATACAATTCTTTTTTTGAAGATAACTCAGGCATTAGGAGGCTTGAAGTATTTATATTCTTGATTAACATCGAAAGCTAAGTCGATCTAACTATATGAATAAATCAACGCCTTTCGTAGTGGCTTCAGGCAAAGAGATTTAATAAACAGTCACTTCAGGACGGTTTCGTTATTAAAAAGTATTTAAAACAAAGTGGACGTTTAATAAGGTTTCCTTTGCTACGACTAGCTTTAAGTTCCGACAGTTTTTAGCTACATAACAACACTTCAGTTTAGAGTTTCAAATCTTTGCAAACTAGTTTTTAAAATAAACTGACTTGTTTAAATTTGGTGAGGGTTCAAATAAAATTTCTAGGTGGACGACACACTCTATTGCCCTCATGCATACTTTTCTATCATTCAAATTTAAATTTTTTTATAGTTCCCATATCCAGGGATTATAAAAAAGCCAAGCTTTGTAGGTATTTAAGGAACAAGGTGGAAAAGTGTACGGTATATGTGTACAACATGGACACTATTATGTTCTCGTGTGTGGATAAGCTGCATAGCCTCTAAAAAATCCGAGAATAACAATAAAAATGAAGTGAATAAAATTTTATATAATATGACTTAAACAAATGTTTACACTCAATCTAATATTTTATCCTCAAATTCTGTTCTGTTCTCTTTTAAAATTATTTAATGTCAAGGTCGCTTGACGTTTAAAAAACGTTTTTCTGGTTCACATGGGCAATGCCAATGTCTGAAATGGTTCAAATTTGACCTACATATTTTTTTTTTTTTTTTTTGCTTACTTTTTAAATAGGAAGAATTTCTTAAAATTGCACACGTTATATATATATATAGAATATAAATAAAAAGAAAGATGCACTTTTTGCTTATTTTTAGCTCTTTTTATCTTATTTTTCTAAACACCGAACTAAATGCCACAGATGCTATATTCGCACTAAATTCTCAGAGATCACTTTCGAAATTGCAGCAATATAAAATTCATTATACCCTGTACCCAAGGGCAAAAGGGTATATTAAGTTTGTGCGAATGTATGTAACAGATAGAAGGAGGCTAGATAGACCCTATAAAGTATATATATATATATATATATCTTTGATCAGCATTGGAAGGGGAGTCGATCCAGCTATGTCTGTCTGTCTGTCCTGCTGTCCGCCGTATGAGAGGGATTATCTCGGAGACTATAAAAGATAGGGCTACCGTATTTGAAACTAAGACTCTCCTAAGTCGTAAAGTGTGCACTTGCAAACGGGGTTTCTCTAGTCCCATTAGGGGTAGCTCCCATACAATTCTATTCCAAAATTTTCGGTTTTTGCTTAACAACTTTTTTGTTTATTATTCTAGGAACTTTATTTAGTACAAATTATGCCTATGATAGTGCCAATGAAATAGCCCACATACAAATTTAACCCATTTTTTTGAGTTTTTGTATGAAAACCCAATAAAATAGTATGGTACTAAGATAAGACTTAACTCACAAGATTGGGTACAGGGTGTCTTGCAGTCGAGCATACTCGACTTCAGCGTTCTTTCTTGTTTTTTTTTTTTTTTTCTATTTTACAAATATGTATTTGAATGCATTTGATGCATTTAATAGTTTCTCTTTTGAAAGCAAAACAATGTTTTAAACAGCTTCTCTCTCGCTCTTTGCTGCATATTTTCTCTTTCTTTCTTACTTTAACATATCAAGGTGAAAAAATCGTCAAAAAAAAAAAAAACTTTTTACGGAAATAAACTTGAATTTGAATCGGAAAAATAGATTATCAAGAATTTAAACGGTCCCAGATGGTGCCAAATCGATCGATACATATGAGGTACAATTTTATATGAATAAAAACACCTCAAAAACTGTTTGAGTCGAATTTTAAAGTCTGATGATCCAAACAATAAATAGGAGTCTTTACAAATTTGCCGACCCACCCAAATAGCGTCGTACCTATTTGATATCAGCTTTAAAAGTCAAATCAATATATGGGTACCTATTCTTTCTTATAAAGACCCCTCAGGCATAGATTTTTTTCACAATTTAGAAACCCCAGCTACCTTTCAAATCAACTGAACATGTTTAAGTCGCATGGAAAATTTGTTTATTTACCTAAGAAGTTTAAGGGCCAGTTTCACAATTTGTTGCTAAAAGCTGTCAACTTTGCCAATACTTAAATTTATCAACTGTTAAAATGGACTGGATGGTTAAGCCCTAACCACAATAAGTTGATACCCCTAAAAATTCTACTCGCTTTTTTTTCACTATTGATGTCACTCTTTTTTTGAAACTACAATATGTAGCTTAGAATCTACAAGGTTCAAATAGGATGTTTCGTTGTTCAAAAGAAATGTTTTTGGACTTTTTGTCAAAGTTCTTGAGAATTAAGCAGGGACTGTCAATATAAATTATATTATAAAAATTACAAGGCTATGCTTATATGTATATCCTTTTTATTACGTTTTTCTTCAAGAATTACACAGCCACACAAAAAAAAAGTCATGTCATGTGTAAATGTATTTTGGGTCGCTGAATCCGAATCTAAAGTAAAATGTTGGCTCGCGTTTTGAAGGTAAAGCGTAAATTTTTCCAACTTCTGGTCTTATGCGGTTCACAAGAGTAGTGAATTCTAATGTATTTTGGGACTCTGAATCCAAATCTGAAGTCGGAATTTAAAAATGAAATAACAGTGCCGTATAATACCTATTATAATTAGTTTATCGATTAACCGAAATCGGAAATAACCAATAAATGTTTTTTCTTAGTTTTTTGCAAATAGGGAGGGGGTTTTATAAGGGTGGCATAATGAAGTTGCCTTCTAAATGGCGAACAAAACGGTGCATATTTGACTTAAATCGAATAATTCTATGTATGTTAAATAAAGCGTCAAAATTCGATTAAAGATACGACATTACTTATTGAACAACCCGACAATTAGTATCTCTCAAAATAATTTGTTGTGAAACTTATGACTCGAAATATTTTTTGCAGAAGTGTACTGTCCTGCTATTATGAAACGCACTTTAGTTCCATTAAAATTTTATGGAATGTAAGCGAAAATGATTTTTTCTTTTATTTATTTTTTTTTTCTCTAAAGGTTTTTTGAACTTCGTACAAAAATTATCAAGGAAAATATTCGGCTAGACAATTCGTTTGATAAGGCTAAGCACAAGAAACAATAACAACAAATAATGACGTACACATCGTTACGTGTGTATATACATATGTGTGTCATTGAGTGTGTATGTACATTTGTTGTCTGTACCCAATGGGATTTTGTTGCGTGCAAAATGTACTTTTTCCACACTTCGCTTTCTTACTTTAAGAAGTTCCAAAAACTTTCAATTCTCCATTGTTTTTATACGAAGACGAGACATTAAAGAACTGTTCTTTTGGAAGTGAAAGTTTCCGATGGAAACGAGCGTTTCACTAGGTACGCAAAACTTTTCGGAAGCGAGCGTTAAACTAGAGACGGAATCGTTAGCTTCCCAAAGAACACAAATGAAACGCAATTTTTTTATTTTTATAAAAATTAATAATTATTTAAAAAGAAAGAAATATGAACAACAAGTAGTATTGTTGTTTGTTTAATATTTAAAAATTAAGGTAACTGGAGAGATCTGCTGTTTGCCAGCGTCAGTCTTTGACTGTTGCTATTTTCGTCTTTAGAGCGTCACTTGCGTCATGATTCTTACTCTTCTCAAAACTGAAAAAATCACTAATTCACGTGTCACACAAATAAATCTAAATTTTCCTGCAGCAAAATTATGTAGTATACAAAGTTAGTGAAATGACCAGCAACTGAAATGTACTTCTGAGTACAGCCTCGTTCTTACAAATCCGATTGGGTAAACGCGCGCAATTTAGTAATCAATGAAAAGCACGAAATAAAATCACAAAATTCCAATAATTGCTTTTGTATTGCTGCTCTTAATATCAAGTTGTTGTTCATTCACAATTACGCACCTCGGAAAAAATCATTTTAAATAATTTTTCTCCTTTGTACTAAAAAAAAAAACACAATTTTAGAACGAGACACAATTACGCAAAAGTTTATATAAATTGAATAATCGCGGAAATTTGTTTACATGCGTATTTTCAACGCAAGTCAGCTGACATAATATGCATGTATGTTTGTATGTGTTGTATTTATTTATTGTATGTACAGACGTGTGTATTTGTTTGTTTGTTTGTATGTATCTATAACTTACAACTATATACTTTGAATTTATAATTCTTATAATAAAATTTTGTACTACTTGTTTACAATAAAATTTATAGAAACACAAATTTACGCGTAAAATTGAAAAAAAAAAAAACGTGCAATCGCCGTTTACGAAACATTTGCGCGTAACGCGAATAACTGTGACGAAAGTGTATGACTGATTTGAGATGGCGGGGATATTAAGAGAGTCTCGGTAATTCTAATTAGAATACAGCGTGTACAGCTGACGCACAGCTGTTTTTATTTGTTATAAAGCTCTGGAGCTTTACGATTACGTTAGCAATAAAGCTTTATGCAAATGGGGCGGAAATTTATTTTAATGCAGTTTGACGTCCAATTTCAGATATGACCTTGCGTTTTGTTAGTCAGTAACAGATTTTACTTTGTGTGACAAAAAAATTGCTTTCAAGTCTTATAGTAGCGGTTGTAGGTCTGGTCGAGTAAAAAAGAAATATATACTTGGAATTTTCATAAGAACCCCAAAACCACACGTACAACCTCTACTAAAAGACTTCCGAGCAATTTCAACCTTCGTTTTTTTGTCGCTCAGTGTTATTTGAGACAAGGTATTTTTTTAAGGAGGGCATTTGCAGCTCATATGTTCGTTTACATTGGATGTTGGAAGTTGTCGCGTCTAGCACGAATGCTGTAATATTTTTGTGGTTTTTTAACGGGTGCTATCAGTTTGTTGGAAAGATTATAACGTATTAAGGGAGACAACAATTTCTTGGGGTATTCTTCCGACAGCGATATTCCTCAATTTTTTTTTAAACTTTAAGCATTTGGTTTACCGAAGTAAACGTTTATTTTGTTTTAAGAATATGGTAAGAATTTTAGTTGGGGAGACCCAGGTTATTCAAAACAAGTTTTGTTTCGGACGCACTGGTAGCTAGATGTAAACGATTTCAATTCGATTCGATTATATAATATTATTGGAAATTTAATGCATCGCAAATACGTGTTCTTGAGCCATTATATAATAAAATTTTCCATTTCGATTAGTCCCACGGTGGGTCTAATAAAAACATGTGGGGCTATTCGGTACATATTATTATACACTGTACCCAATGGGTAAAAGAGCATATTATGTTTGAGGCAGTATGTAGAAGGACGCATGGTAGATGCTATAAAGTATACATACACAGTATGTTTAATACATAAGGGGACTTTTTGTTTAAAGCATGGGACACGTAACGCCATCTACTGAACGTTGATAACATTAGAAAGGTAGAGGTCTCACCTTTCAAACGCAGTCAACTTCATGTGAATTGGTTGACAAGTTAAAAAGTTACTTGCTTTTTAATGTTTTGTTCGTGTCTCACGGCTCCTTGAATGGCTGGAATTTCATCGTAAAACGCTCCTTCATGGCAGTTTTCAGTTTAGGGAACAAAAAAAGTCACATGGTTATAGATCAGGAGAATACGGAGAACTCACGAAAAATTCATCAAAAATTCACGTATTTTTACGACACAAGCACAAAACATACTGTCATTAAAAAAGCGAGTAACTTTACAACCTGTCAACCAATTTACATGAAGTTGGCTGCGTTTGAAAGGTGAGACCTGTACCTTTCTAATGTTATCAACGTTACTGTGTATACTGTGTATACTGTGTATACTCTTAGCATCGAAATCCGAGTTGATATACTCCGTCTGTCCGCTGTTCCGAACGTCCGTCTGTATGACTGTATGCCGAATGAAACCAACCAAAGCCTTTTTACGCTAAAAGGTGCAAACCATATTAAAACAAATAAAAATCAATACAACCAAAAAAAAAAAAAAAAAAAAAAAAGGAGAACAACTTTAAAACACACGTAAAATACATGTTCCGAATAGTTCCATTCAAAATGTACCGAAAAGCCCCACACCCAGTTTTTGCACTCAAATGCGCGTATAATATTAATAAACGAATTTATAAATAAAACTAAATTTTATTCCAAAAGAGCTCATATGAGTCACCTTATGTACAAACAAATTTCGAAACTAGACCACGATTATCGAAACTTCCGAAGCATAAAATATTTTAGAAAACATTCCAAAAAATAAAACAAAAACAAGAAAAAACGTTAACTTCGGTGGAACCGAAGCTTAAATACCCGTCACACGAATCTTTGAATAGTTTATGTGTGATCATCAGTGGCTTAAATACATTTATAAATATACATATATTCGAAAATAATTACTTTTTCATACATTTGTTCGAAAATAATCGATAAGTTTGTATGGGGACTATGGCTAAAAATGGGCGTGGCACCTTGGTTTTATTATTGGATGTCATTAGAAGTGTTTTTACCCAAATTTGAGTGAATATTCTCATAAATAATACCTATTTTTATACAAAAATTCGAAAACGGGCCTAACTTTGTATGGGGGCTATAGTTAAAAATGGGTGGCAGCTTGGATTTGACATTGGATGACATTAGAAGTATTTTTACCCAACTTGGGTGACTACATTCGTAAAAATAGCTATTCTCATATAAAATTCGAAAATGGGCGGTAAGTTTGTATGGGGGCTATAGCTAAAAATGGGCGTGGCAGCTTGGATTTAACATTAGATGACATTGAAGTATTTTTACCCAACTTGGAGTGACTATATTCATAAATAATAGCTATTTTCATAGAAAAAATCCGAAAAAACGGTAACTTTGTATGGGGGCTATACCTTAAAATGGGCGTGGCACTTTGATTTTAACACTTGAACTGCTTAAGACTGAGAAAAGCTTAAGTTCCAAGTTTCAGGTCAATATCTTTAAAACTGAGCGAATGAAACGCATAAATACAGACAGACGGACGGAGGACAGACAGACGGACATGGCTAGATCGACTCGTCTCGTCGAGCTGATCAAGAATATATATACTTTATAGGGTCTAAGATGTCTCCTTTAATGCGTTACAAACTTTCTGACAAAATGATAATACCCTCTACACTGTGTGTGGCGGGTATAAAAATGATTTGCATTGCCGAAATGCAAAACACGTTTAATGGCCAAGAACCCCTATTAAATTCAGCGTCAGTTTATCACCAAGGAGAAATAAATAAAATCTTTTACCAAAAGCCCAGGTCCACCTATTCAATACATATAGACAACCCGCCAACATGTTTCACATTCGGGCATATTTTCGTTTAACCAGCAAATGTTCGTCAACACGCTTAGAATACATCAAAATAAGAACATTACATACAAAAACTTCAAAATGGGCTTAAGTTGTATGGCTATACCTAAAAATGGGCGGGCGTCTGGTTTGATATTTGATATTGTAGTAAATACCTTCATAAAAAAACTTTTCATAAAATCTATCAAAAATGGTAAGTTTGTATGGGGGTTGTACCCAAAAATGAGCGTGACACCATCGTTCCCACATACAAACTGCCAAGGATAAAAAAAAATAAGTTTAATATTTCATGGCAATATATTTTAAACTTTCCGAGTTAAACACATTGCAACAGACGGACAGACAGACGAACTGGCAGACGGATTTAACTTGTCGATCTGATCAATATATATACTTTATGGGGTCTCCGATGCCTCCTTTAATGCGTTACAAACTTTACGACAAACTAATAATACCCTTCACACTTTTCCCATGAAAAAAACATGCTAAACTTCAGGGGCTTGGCGGCACCATTAAATGTTATCTGATTTAAAAATATATATAAAAATATATATATTCAAAAACAAGTCGTTCAAATGACAATATCGAAGCAGTACGTGAGAGTGTCGGTGACAATCCAGCAACCTCAATATATATATATATATATAATTACTCAGGCACTGCTTCGATATTGTCATTTGAACGACTAGACACTCTCAGGCACTGCTTCGATATTGTCATTTGAACGACTAGTTTGTTTGGCGTCTACAACGGATCCTGTATCCCGAAATTGTTCAATTAATCTTTCAACATAATTCCGACCATATTGTGTATAAAATTTTCGAACTGCGGCCGCCAAATTTTTTTATTTATAAAATATTGTTCAAAAATAAAGACATGTTGTTCTGTCAAGTATCGCTCCATTTTTACTAACCTTAAACTATCAGCTGTCGATTCGATTTTATTTTAAGGTTCTTGCGTAACTTTTGGGACTTCTTTATAAGGGTGGTCCAAAAAAAAAAAAAAAAAAAAAATGCGCTCACTGCCTAGGATTGTTCTATATCGAAAATAACAAGATTTTTATTTTTTTTTTAATTTTATAATATATACCTAATTGTGCCGAAAAGCCCCTGAAGTTTCCCATGTATTTTATATGAGAAACTAACACTATTTCGTTAATTTAGTGTAGAAACCTGGAAAATGAATATTTTTTAACCGGATAACTATATTTCTCTACAAAAACGATCGTAGAATAACATCCAATCATTCATTTTTTAATTTTTAAATATTTTTAAATAAAATTAAAAAAAGTAAAAATAAGAAGAAAACGAAAAACAATACTTTTTATTACTTTTACAAAAAAAAATTAATTCTAACAAGTAAAAAGTTGGGGAGAACTAACACGATCTTGAAGTAGGATCACGGCAATACATTAAAATATATATCGAAATAATTACTTTTCATACATTGAAAATAATCGAAAAGTGGGAACACCAAAAATAGGCGGGCACCTGGTTTGTTATGGAATCATTAATAGAGTTTTACATAAATGAGGAGTCCATAAATAATACCTATTTTTAACAAAATGAAAACGGGCCAACTGGGGGCATAGTTAAAAGGGCGTGGCAGCGGTGCATAGACATAGTATACCCAACGGACACATTCGTAAAAACATCATAAAAATGAAAGGCGGTAAGTAGGGGCAACAAAGCGATATAAATTTTCACAAAAACTATTTAAAAAAAACGGTAAATTTTAAGGCGACATTAACACTTAAACAAGAAGGAAAAAAACAAAAAAAAAAAAAAAAAGACGGACAAACAAACAGACGGACATGGCTAGATCGACCTCGCGTGCTGATCAATATATACTTATGGGTCTAAGAAGTCTCCTTTAAGTTACAAACTTCACATAATCACACTGAATAAAAATTAGATAATAAATGGTTGAATGTTATCTTATGACCGTTTATAAAAAGAAACATCGTTATCTGGTTAAAAAATAGTCTACGAAACACTGATATTTCCCCATGTATAGTATAATACATGAAAACTTTAGAGGCAACTCGGCATCATTAAATATTATCCGATTAAAAAAATACGGGTATTCTTATTTTCGATATGGAACAATCCTAGTCCTAATTCAAATTTTGCATGAAGGTACTTTTCATTCTTTCAATTCTTATCTCAATTTTTGTTTAAGTCAACTTAAGCACTTTTTCCTCCGTATTGAAAAGTACCTCCATGCAAATTCGAATTACTTTTTCCGATTTTTTAGGAAGTTATAGACAAAGTAATTTTTGCTTAATCTCACTTTTGCGTACAATATAATTTATTTTAAACTAGCAGGTACCCGCGGCTTTGCTCTCGTTTTTCTTTTTGCTTCTCTTTGGAGCTAAATATAAATTGTTCAAAAAATTTGGGTTTAAATTTTGGAAATCCCCTAAACACGACTAACCATCATTCAAATGTGCCCAGTTTCAAGTCTCTACGTCTATTCAATCCAAATGTATGACTTTTTTTCAAGGCTCCCACTAGGCCCCAGGTCAAATTTTCTAAAATCCTGTCTAAGTGATCACCTGTAATAAAAAAAAAATTGGTCAAAAATTAAATATATTGGGTCCACATATGGGTCCCAGGTCCAAATTCCAGAAATGCCTTGAACACCTTGAACGCAAAAAATGTTTTTTAACCATCTTTCAAATAAGCCCTGTTTCAAGTCTCTACGTCTATTCACTCCAATCATATGGCTTTTCCGGTTTCAAGGCCCCCATTAGGCCACGGGTCAAAATTTTCCAAAATATAAACCTTTTTCTTCAATCACTCTATTAAAAAATCCGCATGAAAA
Source organism: Leucophenga varia (assembly GCA_018903435.1). Taxonomy (NCBI): domain Eukaryota; kingdom Metazoa; phylum Arthropoda; class Insecta; order Diptera; family Drosophilidae; genus Leucophenga; species Leucophenga varia. Next base: position 83,725 of record JAEIFJ010001225.1, on the reverse strand, counting down.
TCCGTTGTGTAGTTTTAAAGATTTAAGCATACAAAGGGAGAAATCTACTTTGTTTTATACTATGTGGTGACTTAAATAGTGCTCTCCTGCAAAACGGTAAAATCAGACCTAAACAGTTTTTCCTTTTTCCCACAAATATATATACAGACGTACTCACGTAATTAGGCCAGTGGTATTCAATGTGATATTTATTGGAAAAATTAATCTTAATTTTTTTTATTGATTCTCTTATTATAATACTGTAATGAACTTATTAGTAAACAACAAATTACAGCTATAAAAAAAAAGAAAGAAAAAAGTCAGCGTTTGATAAAAAAATGAATAGAAATTGAGAATTGTTGAAAAAGCCTCGCTCACATAATTAGGCCACCTGAAATAAATTAATTTAAATCGTAAAAATTTCGGATTGAATGGTGTTTTTTTTTAACGCTTACATTAACTTTAAGTCGGATAACCTTTTTGTTTCAAAACTGCGCATTGCTCCGGAGTAATCTGACACCATTCTTCTTAGATTACTTTCCATAATTCTGCCTTATTCACCGTTTTTCTGGCTGCAACGGCTCTCCTAATTATGCCCCACAAGTTCTCTATCGGATTTAGGTCCCGACTCTGTGGCGGCCACTCCAGAACATTGATTTGCTGTTGCTCTAACCACGACTTGACAAGCTTACTAGTGTCCTTTGGGTCATTATCGTGTTGAAAAACGCATGCAAGTCGCAAATCATCGGCGTAGTCGTTGACCAAATGTTCGTTGAGTATGTTTTTTGACAATAGGACCTACTCCAAATGCGGAAAAGCAGCCCCAAACCATTACTGATGCACCGCCGTACTTAACAGTCTTTTTGGTATATTTTGGATCCAGTTTTTTTCCGGGTGGACGGGGAAACCCATTTTTTTTCTTATGATTTTTTACTCATGTCAGCTTCGGACAAAACAGGGTTGCAAAAAAATTGTAAGGTAAAAATCTGGGGAAAAAGGAAACCAAATTTTTCCTAAAACTATAAGATTTAAAACTACTGGCCTAATTACGTGAGCACGTCTGTATATACAGTGCACTCGGGAAAACGTCAACACTAGTTTACGCCAACATCCCAAAACGTCAACCCTTAATTTTTTACATTGTCTACTCTAAAACGTCAACCTAACTACAAAGCTCTAAAACGTCAACCAAACTACAAAGCTCTAAAATGTCAACTTAAATAAATAAAAATTTTGAATTTAGCAACAGTTAAATTACACAGTTTTGATCACACACACACACACATTTATTTTATGAAATCAGTCACTTAGATGGATATTGGAATTGATTTTCAAAAAACTCGAAAATGGGTAGAGGTTTGTATGGGGGCTAAACCTAAAAATGTGCATTGCACCTTGATTCTGACATGCAAACTGCCTAGGACTTAAACAAATTTTAAGTTTAAAATTTCAGGTCTTAAAAACATTTTGAGTTAAACGCATCGCAACAGACAGACATGGCTAAGTCAATTCGTTTCATCGAGCTGATCAATAATATATGTATATACTTTACTAGCATGTACCCGCGGCTTTGCTCGCGTTTTCGAGGCTCCCATTAGGCCCCAGGTCAACATTTTCTAAAATCCCGTCTAAGTGCTCACCTGTAATAAAAAAAAATTGGTCAAAAAATGTATATTGGGTCCACATATGGGTCCCAGGTCCAAATTTCGGAAACCACTTGAACACCTTGAAAGCCAAAAATCTTTAAAATGATCCCTGTTTCAAGTCTCTACGTCTATTCACTCCAAAGATATGGCTTTTCCGGTTTCAAGGCCTCCATTAGGCCCTGGTCAAAATTTTCCAAAATCTCGTCTTGTTGCTCACCTGAATTCTAAAAAAAAAAAAAAAAATAAATAATTTTTAAAACGTCTTATTGTTCCAAATATTTGGCTTTCCAGTCTCAAGGAGCCCATTAGGCCCCGGGTCAAAATTTTTCAAGATATAAACCTTCCTCTTCAATCACTCTATCTATTTAAAAAAACCGTATCAAAATCCGTTGCGTAGTTTTAAAGACTTAAGCATACATAGGGAAAAAGGGACAGAAAAAGGGATTTTATTTTATATTATTCAAGTTTTAGTAAACATCCCTAATTTTTTTGAAAATTAAACATAGCCCATGTCACTCGGGAATAGTGTAGCATGCCAACGGTAAATCGGTCCAGTAGTTTTGGAGCTTATTCATTTCAAACAAACAAACAAAAAATCAAATCTTTCCTCTTTATAATATTAGTATAGATATGGTCTCCGTGCCTCATTTAACGCGTTTCAAACTTTCGGACAAACTGAGTTTACATGTTTACACTATGTGTAACGGGTATAAAAATAATAATTTCTGATTACATTACGCTCAAAAAATATACATACATACATATGTAAGCGAAATGGAGCTTATGAGATTTTGATTTTACGGTTTTATTTTTGTAGTTATGCTTTGAAAGCGACACCCTGCTTAATCCAGGCAGTCTTCGTTAAATTTAATGATATTCCCTTTCGGAATACAATTTAAAGAAAAAACATAGGAAAAAAAAACAATACTTCTAGAAATTCCTAGTCATTTATTTTGTTGTTGTCTGTAAAAATGTATTTCATTTATTTGTCATCGGAGTTAGTTGTTTTTCAAGAGTCGGAAGTTAGTTGAATCTTATAGCTTCTAATTGTAGTTGATGGAAACAGTAAAAATTATTGTAAAGTTCAGTGGTTCTTTTAGTATTATTATTTGATATTCCCTTTCGGAATACAATTTAAAAAAAACATAGGAAAAAAAAACAATACTTCTAGAAATTCCTAGTCATTTATTTTGTTGTTGTCTGTAAAAATGTATTTCATTTATTTGTCATCGGAGTTAGTTGTTTTTCAAGAGTCGGAAGTTAGTTGAATCTTATAGCTTCTAATTGTAGTTTGATGGAAACAGTAAAAATTATTGTAAAGTTCAGTGGTTCTTTTAGTATTATTATATTTTGTGTTAAATATATATTCTCGAATTCACACAAACACACCGAACGCGGTCTGGTCAACCAAGCCGATACGCAATAATGGGCGCAAGTAATACTAAGCCACAAACTGTGGAAATGCATAACACGGCACCATTTCAAATAACACGAGAAGTAGTTGAACGTCTTGAGTTAATGGCAAGTCCGCATGCTAATAATCTTGATAGGGTAACCTTTTGTGGAAATTGCAAACGTACACGGTGCAGTACATCAAATATGATACCATTGGCAACCTCAACAGCAACGAATGCATCGTCTTCGCCGTTGAAGATTTCGGAAGTCGAAGAAATACAATTCGATAAGACTTTCGATCGTATCAACAAACTTTTTGGGAACCCTGTAAATTCGCCCAAGCCATGTTCCGGAGATATTGACCTATTAAAACAACGCGTTATCAATTGTTATCGCGAATATCGCCAAGAACCGCTTATGTGTGCTAAAATTGCTAGACAATATCATAGTTATATCTTCAATAAGCACTTTGAGACCCTAATCAATATGAGAACTGGAAAAAACAACACCAATCCAAGTTTTGGTGATGACTGCGGCTTGGGTGGTGTTAGCGACAGTCAGAGCGGTAGCAGCACTGGTACACCTGATATTAAATTTATTAACAAACATAAAAACCAATCCAACGATGATCTATGAAAATATTTGACAATGACAGTTTGAAACAGTTACAAAATCCAACAGAATCAAGTCTAAAGTATTTTTGAGTAAATATGCTGGAAGAGCATGTTTTTTTATTATCATATCAACTAAAATTATGATAGATTTAATTTTTGTCATTTCTTATTGTAATTTTGGACCTGTGGAATAGAAGAAAAATAAACAACAAAACCACCGATTACATCACAAGAGAAAAACTTAGTTTGGGATGTATGGGATTGGATGGACTAAAATTTTTTAGTCCGCGTTTATCTGTAATTTATACTTAAAATAAAATAATGTTGCAAACACGTTAGTATCTAAGTTCACAAAAACCTTGCCTTTTTGCACTGCGCAACTACAAGAAAAAAAACTCCTTGTAATAATATTTGCCTTTTTTTTTTTTTTTTGCCAAATTCAACTTAGGGTATTTTGACATTAAAATGTTAAATAGTAATAATCAAACGGAGCATACACGCTGAGTTGCTGAGTTAACTAAAAAATATTTTTTCAATTTCAATTAAACTGAATTTACAATTGCCTATTTGACTAGCTCTGCACTGCTCGCACTGACAGCGACAACGTAAGTACAAATGAGATTGTACTTATAAAAGCAGTAAACACTAAAAACAAGAAAAAGAAGAAGCAAAAAAAAAAAAACGCGTTTGTCAGCCGCCATTTTTGCAAAAACTGTCTGATTTACTTAAATAATATCAAATATAAATAAGAAGTGTTAATTTAATATTCGTTCACAACATGAGTCTTGACGAAAGCATAAATGCTTATTTTGTAACAACGACAAATAGCAACGAAAGCGCTTTGGACACAGTAACAAATGCAAATTTATTCGATAAGGCTTTAGTTTTGCTAAAAAGTCATATTCCCGAAAATAATATACGACAACTGAAGACAAGCGAAGGATTCGCACTCATAGCATCTGGCAGTCTTACTAGAAAGGATGTCTTCATAATCGATTATTTTGAAGGTGAATTTTTTACGCAATTGCAAAAGACGAAAGCGTTAATTGTAGGCCCGTCATGCTTGGTGTCATGCGTATTGCAACAGAAGCCGATACCGCTTGGCACAAGTCCCGTGTACACAACAGCCATGCGCAATCTACATGTGTCGGCCACAAGCATTAGTGTTGCAGAAAAAGAGCGCATACGCACCTTAATTATGTGGATGGGTGGACATTATCTACAAAATTTAGGACGTTCCGCGACGCATCTGATTTCGACAAGCATTAAGTCTAATAAATACGAACATGCCACACTCAATGGAATACCGGTGATGCATGTCGATTGGGTGCAAAATGTATGGGAACGCAGCAGTTGTGGCGATGAAAATGTTTGCGCCACGGATTCCGAATTTGATAAATTTAGTTTGCCAACATTCTACGGTGCGAATATCACATGCACTGGCCTAGCATCGGATAAGAAAAATCGTGTATTGCGCTTAGTTAATGAAAACGGTGGCACATATCATCGTGCATTTCGTTCGCAATGCGTCGATATCGTCATAACGGAGCAGAGCGCAACTAATTCAGAAAAGTATAAAGCAGCTTTACGCTTCAATAAGGATATATTGTTGCCTGAGTGGATTTTTGATAGTGTAGAGAAAGGCTATGCACTGCCGACGAAAGGTTATGTGGTACGTGCACGCAAAGATGCATCGACGCCGACCAAAAGTTGTCCACAGTCAGCCGATCAAACGCAGTTATCGGAGATTTCACGCATTAACTGTGTAGCTGGTGCACAGCGCATGGGCAGTGATATGACAACTTTGGATGAGACTGTCTCATCAACGCTAAATGCTTCAACTGCAAGTAATGCGATTGGACCATTTGTAACACCTGCAGCACCCTCATCAGTTGGCGTACAGCAGGCAAAATCATCTAGAGATCTTTTAAAGAAAGCCACAACTTCAAACGCAGCAATGCATTATCGTCATGCTTTCGAAGAGATTAGTACACGGCAGGCGAAAAAAGCAGGCAATTTTCTAGATGGTTGCTGTGTCTATTTGAGCGGTTTCCTACCGGATGAACGTGAGAAACTTAATCGAATATTGAATGCTGGCGGCGCCACTCGTTTCGACGAACCCAATCACGAGTTGACACACATCATTATCGGACAAATGGACGATAACGAATTTCGCACTTGGCAAAAGGATGGTTTAACTTCTACATTACACATTGTTCGTTTGGATTGGCTATTGGAGAGTATACGTGCCGGTCATATAGTCAATGAAGCCATTTACCGTGTACCGTTACCGTCCACTGGTGAGCCTGATATGCCGTCGCCATCTAGCAAGCGTACATTGCGTTCAATGAACCATAGTTTTAAACAGCCAGAAAAACCACAGAAAACAAAAAAGAAATTATTCGAAACAAAGGATGCAATTGAATGTAGCACACCATTAACAAACGAATCTATTGCAGTGGCCTTACCTATTGCCAATTCCACCGAAATGCCATTAGACGAATGTGATCATAATTTGTTAGCACAATATTCGCAGGATCATGAGGCGGCAGCTGGTGTTCCATTGCCGCCGCCACCGCAAGCAACTAAGACACTGGCAAAGAATACTCTGCCGGCAGAAGCAGCACCACCACAAACACTGACACCAGCGGAATTGCAAGCCGAGCTAACAGCGTGTGGCATGAGCTCCATTGACTTTGATAAACTTGACTATTTTCAGGGCGCCATAGTTTATGTTGACAAGGCGCATTTTGGCGGTGAATATTATACTCAAATGATAAGCGAATGCGAAGCGGCGCATGGTAATCTTGTTTCGCCAACATTTAGCGATCCTGTTGATTATGTTATTGTGTCATTTGAGCGTACATTGGATGAATCAACACTTAAAGTTAAAGGTCGTTACATTGTCACCGAATTATATGTGGTAAGTGAGACGCCAATAAAAATTGATGACTCATCTTGAAAACTATTTGACTGCGTAAACACTTTGTGTAAATTGAAAATTTATATTTAAGAAGCGTATATATGCAAGAAGTATATGTTATCTCCTATATTAAATGTGCTGGCAATATGTGGGTGTTAGGAAATCTAATTCACATTTGGATCCTAAATTCATAATTGTTTATATGTTTAGTTCATATTATTTATAGACGCCAAGACACTATATAGTCGTGTCCGTTTGTCCGCTGGCCATACGAACGTAATGATCTCGCAATCTATAATAAAAAGAGTAATAAAATTCTTCAGAGCAAACGTGATATATTGAATAGAAAATATTACTTTTAACTTTATTAGAGAAGGTATGTAGCTCCCATATATAGCTCCAATGATCAGAATAGCTCCAAATGATGCCTGAAGTGCTTTTTTAAAGTTACCATTTGAATAATTAAATCGTACTCAATGAATTTGTGAACAGTTTCTAAACCAAGTATCTGGCGACAAAATGTTTAGATAAGTGATAGGGACAGCAATAAATACATACTTAAAAAAATTTAGACTTTTTACTTAAAAATTTTTCTAATGCTATTTTTTTACTCATCTCAGCTACCTCATTATGACTTTTTTTCTAGACTTTAACACAAATTTTATAGGTTCCTTCATTTTCTTTTTGGTGCTCCTTGCATATTGTATATGCAAAATTTAATCAATCAAGTCGATATTGAACTATGACGATTTTTCTTATGTAGTGCCGGTGTCATATGTTTATTTTTCGCTTAGAGAGACCAAGCTTATACTGCTCCAATCCGAGTTTAGAATTTGAAGAAATGTTTCTTGCAATTAAAACTTTTTTTTATACCCGCCACACATAGTGTGAAGGGTATTATCAGTTTGTCGGAAAGTTTGTAACGCATTAAAGGATGCATCGGAGACCCCATAAAGTATATATATTATTGATCAGCTCGACGAAACGAATCGATTTAGCCATGTCCGTCTGTCTGTTTATTTCAACACGACTTACTCGGAGACTACTCGAGATACTTAGCTGAAATTTAAAACTTAAGCTTTTCTCGGCAACGACCAGGTCAAGTTTGAATATGAAAGTGCCACGCCCATTTTTAGGTACCCATACTAACTTACCGTTTTTTTTTTCGATCTTTTGTATGAAAATAGTTATTATTTATGCATATATTTACTCCAAATTGGGTAAAAACACTTCTACTGTCATCCAATGTCAAACCAAATGTGCCACGCCCATTTTTAGATATATCCCCCATACAAGCTTACCGCCCATTTTGAATTTTTGTATGAATATAGTTACTATTTAGGAATGTACTCACTCCAAATGGCTTAAAAACACATCTTATATCATCCAATATCAAAAGCAAGGTGCCACAACCATTTTTAGCTATAGTCCCCATACAAACTTACCACCCATTTTCGACTTTTTGTATGAAAATAGTTATTTTTTAGTAATTTATTGACTCCAAATTGGGTAAAAACACTTTTAATATCGTCCAATATCAAATCCAATGTGCCACGCCCATTTTTTGACATAGGCTTTACACAACGTGAGTTGTATCAGATCGTTGACTCCGTCCTATCCCATCTCAAAGTTCTATGAAAGCCAGTGATGATAACACATTAACAATTTAAAAATATATATAAGCTTCGGTTCCACCGAAGTTAACGTTTTATATACGCTTGATCAGTGTTGAATTGTGTATCGATCTAGCTATGCACGTCCTGCTGTACGGGGCGGAAAACTGATTGTATTGGAGATTACAAAAGATAGACCCATCAGATCTGACACAAAGATCCTAAAAGCAAGCCTCCTGAAGGATCTTAACTCAAAATATATCTCTATCTATCTATTTTTTCTAATAACACAGCGCAAAAAAAAAGGGCTAAATACACACGACTTTCTACAATATTTTTTTATGTTCTTCAGACATTTTTGGACCGATTTTGATGTTTTGGAAAGGTATACTATTAAAACCATATACCCACATGTAAAATTTTCTCAACTGGCCCAGCCAAAATAAAATTGTTTGCGATTTACTTGAAACTTTGTTAAAATGATGTCCTATACGATAGTAACAAAAATCCATTATATTAACTTATTAAAAAAAAAATATATATAAAAACTAGAGGGACATGAAGATTTAATATTTTCGATAAAGCTGTGTTTATGGATTTTTATGATTTAATAGTAAATTTATAAGTATTTTTATGAAGTTTTTAATAGTCACAATAAAAATTAAAAATAAAATTTTAACCATTTCCGGTATTTTTAATTTTATTTATTAAGTCTAATTGAAAAACTGAGAAAATTTACTTCAAAAAAGTTTTCAGGAAAAAAGTGGGATGAGTCCTTTTTACTGGAATCTATGCCTAAAAATGTGCGTGCCACTTTGATTCTAACTTACAAACTGGCTAGGACCTAAAAAAGCTTAAGTTTAAAATTTCGTGTCAATATCTTAGAAACATTCTAAGTAAAACGCATCACAACAGACAGACAGACGGACATGGCTAAATCGATTCATCTTATCGAGCTGATCAATAAGATAATGTCCGAAAGTTTGTAACGCATTAAGGGAGGCATCATAGAACCCATAAAGTAGCTAAATAGGTATTTATTAATAAAAAAGAACATAAAATTACTCATTAGCAAGGAAATTTTCTTTTAAGGGTCTCTTTTTACAAATCTGGATTCAGATTTGTTCTTCCTTTGCAGTGATCAAACCAGGGAAATCTTGCATAAGTTTTACAGCTCTTTCAGCTGTATTATTCACTGCCCTCAGAGAAAGAACCTTCCGTTTTGCCTGTAAATAGCTAACTTCTTCTTCCCACGTAGATACGGGTATTTTCAAGAAGTTTTCATCAATTGTTAAACGAGAAAACAAATATTTGCTCTTTACAGACACAAAATCACTTAATGATTTTCCAGAAACAAAAGAAAAGACAACATTATAATATGTTTATTAAATACTGTGGAAGATATACAACTTACCATACAAATAATCAGACATATCTTCCTTCGTTGGAATGTATCTCTTCCCAGAATCATATAAACTCTCTTTGTAAGTTCACTACTATATTTCCTTTGGTTTGTTCATCAACTTCTTCATCAAAAAGTGATAATACAGTTATTTCTTCTGACAAGTACCAAAGATGTTTACTAAACTTGTTTAGGGCTGCTTTGGAGATCTCTTTGTCGATACTTTCATATTCCTTAAGCCTTTTTAAAAAGCGCGAATCTTGGTTTGGTGCCTTCACCGCCAGACTAAATTGAAGCCATGCTTTCACATATATAACCGCAATGAATAAACAAACGTCTTGAAGTGATCGTTTACCCTGGCGATAATTTTGAACTGAGATTGCAACAAACATATTTTCAAAAAGTAAATAGCTCTAGCCATCCACCTTGCTTGATGCATTGCTCCGGAGGTCTTATTTTAATTTTTTTTAGTATCTCCTCCTAAGAAAATAATAAATAGTTCAATCAGTTCCCGATAATCGTCGCGGACAATTGATTTTTGCAGTTCTTGATTATAAAATGTCAACAATTGTTCTATTATTGTATTAAAAAAATGTTGTGAGACGATGTCGGTGTATGTCTCAAGAGCATCAGGATTAATAGTGATCCAGTTGTCTCTAAACTTTTTAAATATCGGTATATCAGGGCTACTTGTGATTTGGTGGATTTTTATTTTAAATGCACATTTTATAACCAGTTCATAAACTGGATGGCGGCAAACAAAGAGTAATAATTCCCTGTCTAACTTTTGTTCCAAATCAAAAATTGAAAATCTGATTTTATAGATTCCGCTCTATCTTTTCGACTCTGTATGCGAATGCGCTGAATAGACGATTTGTTTATCGGAAAATCATCACAACTTAGATCTAGTGCTTCTACTGCAGCCTGAAGTATATAGACAGAATCCCTAATGCTTAATTGGCATCTATCTAAAGCAGCAACTAACTTAGGAGTGATGAAGTCTTTCCTTCCTCTTTTTGTTGTAGTTCCAGAAATTACCGTTTGAGATGTCGATGGCAAGGGTTCCTCAAGGCTTTCATCAGAGCTGGTAGGTTAATCGGAATGTCCTTGATTTTTAATACAATCTTGTGTAGTTTGCGATGACGATAAACTCTCGGAATACATTTGCTCATATGTATCTTTGTTTCTCTTCTTTTAATTTTCTCTGTCTTGCTCTTTCTTCTTTCTCGTCTAACTTTTTATTTACACCCGCTAAACATCCTGGACGTCCTATAGTTCTATTTTTTTTTTTTATAAAAAGATTTTTTTCTTCTATTTTTATCCATTCCAAAGCATTAGCGTGTGCTATATCGAATATATTATTCAAATTGTTTTGAAAGTCCTCCTCACTGCGCTTGTAAACATCTTGTGTTTTTTTGGCATTTTTTTTTTTTTGCAACTCTTTCCAAACATGGTTAAGATCCACAAAGTTAGGGATGGCTCTGGTAGGGATTCTAGCTTTTTCCCAGAATATAATACACTCTTGAATGACGAGATTTGCACTTTCACTAACAGTCAATTTAACTTCGCTAATGTTGAAAAAGAGGACTGCAAGAACTTGCCAGCTAGACGGTAACTTAGCTCCAGCTATTTGATGGTTCATGTCACTAACTAAGAAAATACTTTTTTTAGTGCTTCTTAATTCCAACTTGTATGAACATGATTCGATGCAAGTCGGCACGGGTTATTGTTCTCCAAATGCGGTAAAAATTTAAATTCGAGTGTTTTAAGCACTAATGAACAAATTTAAGACATATGCGTTAAAAATAAAATCTTTAAAGAAATATGGGACACCCTAATATATATTCTTGATGATCAGTTCGATGAGATGAGTCGACCTAGCCATGTCCGTTTGTCTGTCTGTAGTTATGCGATTCATTCGCCTAACTATAAAGATATTGACCTGAAATTCAGAACTTAAGCTTTTCTCATCTTTATGTCATTTAAAATAAATGAGCCACGCCCATTTTTAGGCATAGCTCCCATACAAATCGACCGCCCATTTTCGAATTTTTGTATGAAGATAGATATTATTTATGCATATATTCAATAAAAATTTGGTAAAAACACTTCCTATAACATCTAATGTCAAAAAAAGGTACCACGCCCATTTATATATATATATATATATCTATCTATAAAGATATATATATATATATCTATATATATATATCTATAAAGATATATATATATATATATATATATATATATATCTATCTATAAAGATATATATATATATATATAAAGACTTATCGGTCATTTTCGAAATTTCGTATGAAAAGAGGTATTATTTATAAATACATATATTCACTCTAAATTGGATAAAGACACATCTAATATCGTTCTATTTACACACCACCGATATGATAAGGATCGGGCCACTATAACATATAGCCCTACACAAACTCATTTTCTCATATTTTCAAGAAAATTAAATGTATAAACTTGAGATGTATCAGACCATTGACCCTTATCCATCCATCTCAAAGTTGTATCTAAGCCACTGATGATCACACATAAACTATTTTAAAATTCGTGTGACGGGCGGTGGAACCATTAAATCGAAAATTACTGAAAATAAAAGAGTTTTGAGTTATTTGAAAAACTAAGAGATCTCTCTCTGAAGCTGGGATAGATGCTTATGCTTTTCCAGGTTTGATACCATTTACATGCAGTTTCCAAGCGTTCACCATCATATTACCAAGCTAATTTATAAACAACGGCTACCACCACTTTTTTGATCGCACTGAAATTCGATAGTTAGCCAAAGCAGGTCTACACGGCCCATATGCTGATTATATTCAGCTATCGTGTTTGGTTTTTTTACGGTTATGTGGGTTTTTTTTTGATCTGTCATAACGTTTGAGATGAATTACCAGTAGCAAAGAATTCTTTTCTGTTTAGTAAGCACATAAGCTTATGAGAAGTAAATAAATTATCAAAGTAAATTCGATGACAAAATGGAGACTTTACAGCTTTCATTAAGGTTACGATCGTATCAGCTCCCAAGATACATATGTTTTGTCATAGGGCGTTGATGCACTCCCCATATAGTCTTAGTCAGTGATGCCATTTTAGCATTCTTTATTTTTTTTCACACTCATTCATGGTAAACTGTATAGAAGTTTGAAACAGTACACCATATCTGTGTGAGAAAGAGAAAGAAGAAAGCTTAACTGGCATCACTGGTCTAAGTTGGTACAAATATACATTCGATGCAGTAAGACACCACGCTTCGAATCTAAATAGCTTTCCTTAATGAGTGCTTCCAAAATATGAAATCATTTTCTCATCAATACAAAGGTTGTGCGCAAACACACCAAATGGCATAACACGAGCGCTGCTCAGATTAACAAATGGTTTAATTTAAGCAAATTTGTCATAAACAATTAGTTTAATAATATTAGCCAAATGTAGATATCGTTTTATCAATTCAACACGCAGTCTGGGAAAAGAATTATACACAATTTGAACACCAAATGATGGATCGACCGACCGACCAGTATTTTTTCCATACTGAATTTTGTAATATCCAGTAAAGAACAGAAATTCAATAAAGCGACGTATTTCGTAAGGCTAAACGATAAAGCAAGCATTTTGTTGTAATGCATTAAGATTTTTTGCTCAACTATCAGAATTACAATTTCATTGTCTAGAAATAAACTAAAAATTTCAAATGACGATTTTCCAAATAATAAAGAAATAAATACAAAGATCAGAATTAAATTAAATCAACTATCTTATTTAAGTTTTCTACAACAGCACGAACACGTTCAACCTCAATATCCACTGGCGTCTTCTCATAAGATCGAACTTTTTTTTCCATCTTGGGACTTCGATTTTTTTTTACATGGTGTAACTCGTATTCCAGCTCGATTTCCCCTGAAATGTTCAAACCAACTGCTGCATCTTCATCTATAATGTCGCCATCAATTTGTTCAGCATCACTGACTTCATCAGCTTTAGATAAAATATAAACGCAATTTACTTCTGATGATTATTCGCAAATAGTGTAAGCAGCCATCGATAAAGTCGAAAATTGTGGAAAAAAAAGAAACAAAAAAATCGCGTTTGCCTTTAAAATACACAAAGATAGGATCGGAAATGTTATAACATGTAATACACCATTGAAAATGTGTTCTTTTTCTCTTTACAAAGACGTATTGAAGTAGGATGTATAATTTAAGACATATAGTTTTTTAACACTATTAACCTCGAAAAAAACAAATTTTTACCGTTATTTTGAAATTTCGATGTGCAAGAAAAACTTCTAGTATGCCAAAAAGATCTATTTGACTGTACCTACAACCTACACTTAGTCCCATCAATAAATTTTGTTTCGATTTTTATTGTCGCATGAATATCAAAAATTCAAAAAGTACGTTTAATTTACCAATAAAACATGTGTTAAATAAGCCAATTCGTGGAGCTTTACGGAAATTGATCATACAGGTCATATTTAGACATTAGCAAAATTTCCATCAAAAATATTCAAACATTATATCGTAAAAATATACCCAGTGAGCTTATTTAAAGTGCTGCTAGCTGAAATTGCTATTAGAAATAATAAAATTGAAATTAAATTGTATCTCTTAATATTTTGATGTATTAATCTAAACTCTTTACTTTTTTTTAGGAATGTTGTATGAAACAAAACAAGCTGGTACCCATCGAATATTACCACAAGCACGTGCCGCACACTGCCGACAGTATGCCGCTACAAGACATGACCATTGTTATATCCGTCTATAGTGGCCTGGAAAGAGATTTTATTGATTCAATTTCAAAACTGCTGGGTGCTAAAGTGAACAAGACGTTTATAAAAAAAGAAAAGCCATTACTTGTATGTTCTGGACCGGAAGGTTCCAAGTATGAAGGCGCCATAAAATGGGGCTATCCGGTAGTAAATTCAAATTGGCTAGTGCAATGCGCTGCAACTGGAACAAAATTGCCATATCGAGATTATTTAGTTGGTGATAGTCCACAAGATTTTCCGAGTTCACCAAATTCTGGAAAGGAACAGAGCACAAAAATTAAACGAATAACACCAACAACGCCAATGCAACCATTAAACAATGATGATGATACTGATCAACCAATTGAAAATGAAATTGTACAGCATATTAAGAGTTCGTCTGCTACGTCAGCGACTTCCACAACAACACCAACTGAGTATACACCACTGCGCAATAAGCGTGTCTCCGAACTAGTTGGTGGTGTACGACATGGGCGGAACTCAATTTCGTGTAACCATAGTCCAAATACAGCGAATTCTCCAGAATCACCACATACACCTATAAATAACTTTGCGCGCGCTACTTATAATTTTGATTTTATGGAGCAAATCGCTGCAAATATGGATAGCGAAGAGGAACGCCAATGCGTACGCGAAGTCATCGAAGAAATGCGTAGAAATCAAACACCCGAACTGGAACGCATACGCAGGCAGGCCTGCACGCCGCTAAATAGCAAAGTACGCAAACCAACTGGTATACCGGATTTCTGCCTTACACCGGAATATCATAAACGCATGGCAGACGACTTTGAACGCCGTTGGCGTTTACCAATGAAAAAACTTAAACCGAACACTCCAATCGATGAGATACGACGTCGTGTTATGCGCATAACATGTGAAACACTTGGCATTCCTTACGAAGGCGCACCTGATGAGGCTACAAGCAATAATGGCAATGAGTCAAATAACATATCGCGATCACACGCAAATGAGTTAACAACACAACAAACGACTATTAAAACACCACAAATTTTTACACCA
Source organism: Leucophenga varia (assembly GCA_018903435.1). Classification (NCBI taxonomy): domain Eukaryota; kingdom Metazoa; phylum Arthropoda; class Insecta; order Diptera; family Drosophilidae; genus Leucophenga; species Leucophenga varia. The sequence continues at coordinate 68,338 of JAEIFJ010001225.1, read as the reverse complement.
ATGTTGCATAAATCGCCCACAAATGCAGGACGTACGCTCTTTACGCCAGTTGGCAATAGTAATACGCACATTACACCGCGTACATCTATTTCACCGGGACATAATAACAGTGGAAACACATCCGACACCTTTGTGCCCAACACCCAAAGCCCTGGTGGCGTAAGTGGCATGGGCGAACGTGCTTCATTGGGTCGCAGTACTATTAATTTTGATAAAATCAGTTTTGAAGAGACAGGAGCTGCCACAACAACAAACCGTCCTTCGGTAACATCAAATGCGACTGCATTGACGACGACGGCAACATCATCACCGCAGACTAAACAAATTCAAGATTATCTTAAGATTAGCGAATCAAGACGACAAAGTCTAAAACGCACTCACACGTCGAAAGCTGAGGGAGATGCTGCCGACATCGACGCCGATATACAAATTGTGCAGCCATTCGATTCAGAGCAATTCGGAGTCGGTACAGAACAAATGGTTGGTTGGCGTGATCCAGCCGATTGCAGTGCACGACGACGTTCACGCTTATCACCAGGAATGCAATATCAGGGGACTCCACGCTTTAGCATCTCATGCAGTGATACTGTACGAGATGAACTAATTGAAAAGATTATACAGCTTGGTGGATCGGTAAGAGAATTTAAGAATTTAGCTTTTTAAATTCTTAAATTTAATGTTTCTTCTAGGTTTGCGAGAACTTAGCCAACTATGATGCCGAATGTACGCATTTTATCTGTGAGCGTCCTAATCGTGGCGAAAAGATGTTAGGTTGCATTGCATCTGGTAAATGGATACTCAGCACGAAGTACATCGATGAATGTCACGTCAAAGAGATCTTCATCGATGAAGAACTCTTTGAGTGGGGTAACACAAAGGCGCTTAATCTGCCACCGCTCGCTGCAGAGGAACAGCTAATTGCTAGTGCAGCATATCGCTGGCGTAAAAAATTATGTGGGAATACGACAAGCAACGGTAAAACAACGGGCGCATTTAGCGGTTTTCGCGCACTGCTCAGCATGTCGGAACGGAACGTAGACGCAATTAAAGCAGTGCTTAAGGCTGGTTGCGGCGAAATTATTGAAGCCAAGTCACCTTTTGGTACTCAAAATGGCGCAAACGAAGCAACGCACTGTTTTGTAGATGTGAAAAAGGCTCCACTTAGTGCACAGGACTATCGTTTTCTTAAAGATCATGGAGTACAAATTTTATCACAGATGTACATAAATTCATATTTAATGAATGGTCATGGCGTTGATCAGCAGCGATTCCTATTGCAAATGTAAACGTTGCAATGTCTGATGAGAAGCAAACAGTCTGAAATAGAAAATATTTTATAATTTTTTTTTTTATTAAATATAATTTTTTTTAATGTTATTGATAGTTGTCAAAATCTTCAATGTATAATTAAACCGCAATTAATAGCTCACGCAGTTTTCACTAAAAAAACAACTTTCTCACAATATTGAGAAACATAAAAATATACGGCATGGACTTTTGGGACCTTGTAGATTTTCAAAGCTAGAAATACATTCTCTGTAATTTGTAGCGAGAGTCGAAGTATACAATAGAAAACAAGTATTTTTTTTTTTTTTTTTTTTCAAAATGAGTTTTTGAAAAAACGGCTCCACAAGTTATGGGCTTTAGTTTTTTAACACGTTGATTATGCCCTATATTTTTATTTACAAGAAAGAACGCTTAAGTCAAGTATGCTCAACTGCAAAATACCATGTACCCAATCTTTATATACCTTAGGTTAAGTCCTATCTTACCACACTTCATAGTGGGGTATAATTGTATGGGGGTGCACAGTTGATGGCATAGGCGAGTCTAAAGGTCTATCTCTTATAGTCTCCGAAATAATCGTTTTCATGCGGCAGACACCATGAAAAACGAACAGACGGACGGACGGACATAGCTAGTTCGAATCCCCTTCCAATGCTGATCAAGAATATATAAACTTTATAGGGTCTATCTAGGCTCCTCCTGTCTGTAACATACATTCACAAAACTTAATTTATTATTTATAAATGTATTTACTAAAAATTGGTTAAAAATACTTCTTATGTCATTCAATATCAAAACCAAGATACCACGTCCATTTCTATGTCCCCACATATATCTACAGCCCATTTTTGTGTTTTTGTATGGGTAAAATTCCTTCTACTGTCATTCTTTGAATATACTACCGATAAGACAAGAATCGGGTCACTATACATACACACCCCATACAAACTTAACTTCCATTTTTGTATTTTTTTCCATTTTTGTATTTTTTGTATTAAAAGAAACAACACCAAAGAGGAAAACAAAAAAATATTCTATCTTCTTTAAATTTGTAGAACTACACGAAACTGAGTAAATAGAGAAAATCTGTCTTCTCTTTCGTACTCATATGTTTCATAACTTGGTTACAAATGAACGCTTACCGCTACCCTTAGTAATTGTATCATGGGTAGACCCAGAATTTTTTTTAAAGTATTCAAATGTGTCCACTGCTAGTTTTTTAAATATTACATACACATTTAAAATAAGTTGAATGAATATTTAATTTTTTTATTTAAGATAATTGAATATATTAAATTAATTTGTATTGCGTTTAGTTGTTTGCTTCCGTTTTATTTATTTATAATTTTATTGTATTGTAGTAACTAATAAAGCATAAATTAAATGTATATAAAATATACTATATATGTATAAGGTGGTTAAGCCTATCAAATTACCGCTTAGGCATTTTCGACACGTGGCTCATGCTCATCATTTGCCGTACGATTGCGGTTGCGAGAGCGTATTGTATGTATGCCAGTTAATAGGCGCATCAACATTGGTGCGGGTACAGTGATTGTGTCCATAGTCTCCATTAACATGACAGCGTTACGTTGTATTAACTGTAATTATATTTGAAAATAGATTAATTCTGCTTTATATTGTATACATATGTAATATTTTTTGCATATGACTGCTATCGTAAAACATACTGTATCTGCATATTCCTGATCGAATTGGTGTTTATAGTCGATAGGCGCCCAAAGCTTTATATCGTAATCAATGCCGGAACTGGCAAGGTATGGTAAGTGCGGATGCGGGACTACACGATTAACAACATGTTTATCTGCCTCAAGTAATTTGACTAGTTTTCCAGTTTCACGTTCCCAAATAAAAATGTGTCCACAATCCGAGCCAGACATAATGTACTGATTGCCCCAGAAGCAAGCCGATTTTATCATTGTACGCGAATTTCGATGTCCCGTATATTTCATACGCACATAACTTTGATCGTCTGGTGGAGCGACGATGTCCGTAGCTGATTCGACATTGGCGCCATTATCCGGTGTAAGTGGATCAGATTCATCGGACTCATCGTCAATGGCTGCGATTACAAACAAAAAAAAAAAAAAATAAATAAATAAATAATTCATAATATTGTATTTCTGTTAACAGAGAGAAAGTATTTTGAAAACGTACACGCTTCGGTTTCCAATTTAAGTGCCTGCACCTGACTAGTTGCATTTGCTGTTTCCTCGTCGGCTGGTGCAGCTGTAACTGTCTCAATGTCTGCTGGTTGTTCACGTGGCGGTGCCAGATCCTCTATGGTTCGCATTATAGCACGACGCCAAACACGTGAAGCAACCGATTGACGCGCAGCTGGCGTGCGAGCTGTTGGCAGTTGTTCAGCAACAGATTCGTTATTTGCATTATCGCTGCCAACGTGAACTGGTGGTGCTTGCGGTTGTGGCATTGATGTATCACCAACACCCAACATTCCTATTCGGACTTGCGGATTAGTAAATGATCGTGATATAAGCTCCGCAATGCGCGTCATTAACGCATCCTGTAGTGCTGGACGTACTTGTCCAATTTCAATACGACTTTGCAATTCGTTGTCCGGACGTGCGTTCGGTCCCGTATCAGACCAATCGCCACGCAAACGCAAACGTGGACCTGTGCCATCCGAGCGATTCGGTCGTGTCATTTTAGACATGTAACGTCCGCTAGCTAACAGCTTGACGGCATCAAAGCCAGAGTGCTTAAGATCATATAGGTACAAATAGTCAGATGAATAGCTAGCGAGCAATTTAGATTCATCGGGGCTAAAGCGTACACATGTGGTGCGGTATAGACGTCGCTCCGGCACCGGAATGGGATACGAACGCAGACAAGGAGTCTGATAGTTTGTTTTCGATGTGCAAGTCTCTTTTGAGTCTATCACAGATAATTGTCGGCGATCGTAGATGCGCACAATTGAATCGGCGCAACCTACAGCCAGCTGATAATGGTTAATGGGTGCTATGTCCATAGCATTAACGGCCGACGGGCTAAGTACGAGCATATTGCGACGACATTGACGTTCAGTACAGCGTGAAATGGTGCGTAGATCGTAAAAGCGTACCGTACCATCTTCACCGCAACTGAGAAAGCAGCGTGGCTCGTGTGGCAGCGTCAGTACATCGTATGCGGTGCCAGTCTTATGACATGAGAAATAACTTTCATTGACATCATGCTCATACCGCAGCACAGTGTTCGTGGGATCATAATTCTTTGAGGACGGTAAATTAGCATACGGAGCCAGGAATTCGGTGTGCAGTACAACTCCATCACCAGAGCACGATACCACCGCATGATCTTGACTGTGTGGCATAAAGCGACAACTGAAGATATTCACATAGTGCGCCGTTTTATAACGAAGCAATACGCGACTGGTGTGCGGATTTGTTATCACTAAATTCTGATCATCGGAGCCAGAAAGCAAATACTCACCGGTTGCATTCCAATTTACTGAATTAACGCAACCGTCATGTACATCAAGTTTACGTAATAATCCCAAACGTTGTACAAAATCAGCGGAATCTAGCAAAGAGCAACAAAACATTAACAATAAACTAATAAAGTTAATTAAAGCAATTCTCGTACAAACCTTTACAACTGGCCTCTAGGTTACGCTGCGTACGTCGATTATCACAATAATTGTGGCTGTTATAGATGCTGCGAAAGACACTGCGCCGGTGAAAATCTTGGTTTTTATGACCCATATTTGGCATAAGACGTCTTGTACTACGTTCGAAGATTAGAAATGTTAACGCTGCAAATTGAATAGATTGAAAAAAAATTAATTAAATACAATACATTAAATATATATTTTTAATACTCGTTACACATTGTGTGTGACGCATTAAAGGAAGCATCGTAACCTAATAAAGTATATAAAGATTCCCCCATCCCGACATCCACAAAGCAACAAGTATCCGCACCCAAATAGATTACGTGGCGATCAGACCATTGCCTTGTTCTAGCCAAGGTACGTACTAAACTCAGCACGGCGCACGCCAAGCGAGCTACCATACAACAAAAGCTAGATGTTGGTAGATTAAAGTCACAGCAGACTGCTGCTGTCTCAACAAGGGTCTCCCATCTACTTCGAAAGAATTCTCCGGCCTCCGACTGTATAAACGATCACTGAAAGCTTATCTCAAACTCATTAGCTTCGGCAGCCAAAGAGGTTATTGGCTATACAAAACCTCAAAGGAGATATGGTACGATGAGGAATGTCGCATTGCTTCTGAAGAGAAGAATACAGCACGACAACGAACTCTGCAGACGCGAGCAACACTAGCTATTGTTGAGCGATATAGGGAGAAACGGATTAGAAACGGTTAGCAGTCTGCAGTCTGCTACCCATCATCTCAATCTCATCCATTTCACACATTTCTAGTTCTCTTTTCTTCCGTCTGATCAGGCGTTTTCCTCTCTCCGTTTCTCCCTACATCGCTCAACAACAGCTGCTACTAGCAGAAACGAGGCCCGCGGATTTTACCAAAAAATTAAGCGTTTGACCGAAGGTTAAAAGCAAGGAACTTCGTTCTGCAAGGATGAACAAGGAAACATGGTAACAGATGTCCAGGAACCACTATTCTACCCTACTTGGAGGCGATGAGGGAAACAATACCGCCAGCTGAGATGATGAATATCTGGGTCGCCCGGCGATGATGGGATCCCTGTGGAGCCACCAGACTATGACGAGAAGTTATTTAACTTAGAAGATTTGATTGGATGTATGCATAAAATGTTGTGCAAAATATGGACTAGTGAGCGTATGCCTAATGACTGGAACCTAAGTGTTCTGTGCCCAGTTTTTAAGAAAGGAGACATTGCAGTCTGTGCAAACTGTCGCGGAATAGATTTCCTTCCAATCGCTTATAAATCCTATCTGGCATATTGAGTAATAGACTGAAACCGTACGTGGGAAGTATTGTAGTAGAGTACCAGTGTGGTTTCAGGCCGAAGAAGTCGACCATTGAGAAAAAAAAGAAAAACAAATCGAGACACACCACCTATTCGTCGATTTCAAAGCCGCTTTCGACACGCCAATCAGATCAAAGTTCTTCAAAGCACTAAATGAACATGGTATTTCTGCAAAAACCGTTCGCCTCTGTATGATGACGCTGAAAAACACCCAAAGCGATGTCAGAGTCGGTAAAAATCTCTCCGACCCCTTTGACACCAAAAGAGGCTTCAGACGGGGGGGATGCGTTGTCGTGCGACTTTTTCAATCTCCTGATGGAATACATACTGAAATAATGCCCAAACGTTGACCTGAAGGGCAATATTTTCTAACCGGGGCTTTCTCAGACATAGAAAGTCCCGGCCAATGGGATAACCAGTGAATGAGACAAATCAAAGTACTTGGTATACACCTGCAGCAGTCAACACGAAGTGGACAGTCTTTGAGGATAGAGAACTTCAACTTCAACTGTAGAAAACTTCGACTACCTGGGCACAGATATAAACAACGCCAACAACACCAGTCAGGAAATTAAACGAAGAATCATCTTTGCTAACCGTAACTATTTTGGTCTCGGTAAGCAAGTAAAGTTCTTTCCAGCGAAAAAAAAATTTTACTCTACAAGACGCTGGTAATGCCTGTCCTGATGTATGGCTCAGAAGCATGGTTCATGACAGAATCGGATAAATCGGTGTTGGGCGTGATTAAGAGGAAGATTCTTTGGAGAATCTTTGGTCGAGTTAGAGTGGGAAATGACATCCGTATGCGCACGAACGATGAGATGTACGAGCTTTATACCGACATCGACATTGTCAGGAACATCCAATACAAAAGGCTGTCCTGGGCTGGTCACCTGTGTCGGATTGATTTAGAGGCTCTGGCAAGAAAAGTTTATAAGCAAGACGTGAATCAAATCGGAGGGGCGCGGCAGAGAGGACTTCCGCAGCTGCTTTGGGAGGAGCAGATCCTGAAACACTTCTGATGTCATCCAATGTTAAAACCAAGTTGCCACGCCCATTTTTAGGTAAAGCCCCCATTCAAACTTACTGCCCATTTTCGAATTTTTTATGAAATTAGATTTTATTTATAAATGTATTCACTTAATTTAAGATAAAAACACATCTAGTATAACCGATATAATAAGGATCGTACCACTATAATATATAGCCCCATACAAACTCACGTCTCATTTCTAAAATTTTTAAGAAAGTTATTGTTATATCTGTATTTTTACTTTAAAATTTGATACCAATATTGTGTCTAAACTTGAGATGTATCAGGCTACCTAAGCCAATGATGATCAGACATAAACTATTTAAAGATTCGTGTAACGGGTATCTAAGCTTCGGTTTAAACGAAGTTAACGTTTTTCCTTGGTTTTAATTGAACACAGAGAAAGTACCCTGCAGAAAAAGTGACTACTTTGCATACCGACATGTACTAGTTGCGTCGACCCTAAACTGGTTTTGCTTCTATCTCATTTCAATGCAACGAACTAGAATGTTTAATATTGGCATGTCATAGGCGTGTGTGTGCTAATTGTCTCCTGTTGCACCCATTTGTATATAGTTGCAGTATAGTTTGTTTGTGTACAGTTGCATACCAGTTTGCCCGTATACAATTTTATTCTAGTTGCGTTTTATATAGAACAATACTAGCTCATTTTACTATATAGTTGTATTAAATATATTTGTATTATTTCATTTGTTTAAATTTATTTCAAATACATACATATGTGTTCAATATTTTAAAAATGATTTCCATCAAAAAAATTAATCTGCGACGATTCATTCTAACTCAGACTTAGACTTGGTTGAGTGTTTAGTAATCTGCTGCTCCTGTCGCTTTTGCTGCAAATATGTCTTTTCTACTGTAAAATAAATAAAAAAGGATAAATATATATTTATGATAATAATAAATTAAATGCTATAAAAGCAATAAACGTACCGCCCTTATGCACATATTTACATTCTTAAATATGATTATATTTTTTAGCTGCTCCCAAACGGATTTTTTTAGAACGAGGTTTTAGTCAGAAGTACATTTCAGTTGCAGGTCATTTCACAAACTTTGTATACTACATAATTTTGTTGCAGGAAAAATTTAGATATTTGCGTGACAACGTAAATTAGTGACTTTTCAGTTTGAGAAGGGTAAAAATCACTATCACGAAAAACTTCACTGCACAAATCACTAAATATGTAAGTATTTTTTTGGCCATTCGTTTTAACGAAGTTTTACGAAGTTAAATTACAACAACCACACCAAGTTCGCAATTTTCACTTAATATGTGCATGCAGCTTTCTATGAAGCGACGCTCTAAAGACGAAAATAGCAACAGTCAAAGACTGGTGCTGGCAAACAACAGATCTCTTCAGTTAAAAACAAATCAACAATACTTGTCAAAGTATTTTAAGATACATAAAATTATGTAAATACATTTATTAGATAGTTATTCATTTTTATAAAAATAAATAAATAAAAAATTCTGTTCCATTTCACGAATTCCAGGTGCGTTCTTTGGAAAGCGAACGTTTCCGTACCTAGTGAAACACTCGCTTCCGAAAATTCAATTTAGAAGCCTGAAGAAGAAAGAAAGCCGAAGTATTACGAATAAGAATTCCCCCTTCTAAATTGTATTTTCCAAAGCGAGCGTTTCAGTTGGCACGGAAACGTTCACTTCCAAAAGAACAGTTCTTTCAATGACTTGCCCTCGTATAAAAACAATAGAGAATTGAAAGTTTTTGGAGCTTCCTAAAAGAAGAAAGCGAAGTGTGAAAAAAGTACATTTTGTAGCTACCAAGTTTCTAATTACATTTATAAAATAATTTAAAGCTCAATTTATTACCTCGTCCGGGGTTTAAACTCGAAAGAAAGCCTTCTCCGACTCTGAAGCACTTGCGCCAAGCCTTATGTTTAAAGGACACTGTTTAAGTTTTTAATATGTACATATGTACATGCATTGTAAATGGGCTGTAATACGGAAAATAAGCGAGAAAGACATACGCCGTCCGAATACTTTTTATCTCGTCCTTGACTGGTATTTTAAATCTTTAGAAATACATCAGACTGTAATGTTAAACTCGCATACCAACAATGTTAAAATAAACAAAAACATTAAAGATACCAGGTATGAAAAACAGCAGTTCCAACGAAAAGTAGGTAAAGTTGAAACTAGATTCTTGTTCGCAATGCAAACCAGGCTCGTAGCAAGAACTGAATTATCGATCTCATAAAATAAAAAATAGTTTTATATACATATTTTTGTTTCTTTCTCTTGTTCCAAGGACGTTTAAATTTTTATCTAATGCTTTAACAGAATATCATGCACATAGTTGCTACAAAATGACCCATTTTTCTTTAATTGTTAGTAAGGTAAAATTTTGTTTTAGCATTTTGCAGTGAATGACATAAACAGTATGTTCAATAAATAAGGGGACTTTTTGTTTAAACATACTGTCATTAAAAAGCGATTAACTTTTTAACCTGTCAACCAATTTGCATGAAGTTGGCTACGTTTGATGTTATCAACGTTCAATAGATGGCGTTACGTGTTCCATGTTTTAAACAAAAAGTTCCCTTATTTATTGAACATACTGTGTAGATGTGCGTACAATGTGCGTGTGTGGCAAACAATTATTTTACTTTACGGGGACTGACCCGAACTATATTTACGAAATGCACACATTACACGCTTTGAAGAATAAGATTCAAACAAAAAATTTACACTGCAGAAACACATGCGAAAGAATCGTGCTAGTTTTGAGGTCCAAATGGTTAAAAGCTGCAACTACTGAGTACGTAATAAGAAAAATTTTCGTTTCGCAAGAATCGAGGTGTGCAACTAGCAAGTATGTGCAAGAATCGAATTTCTACTGTACTTATATTTATCGATATTTTCTAAGAATATAAAGTTCAAATTTAAAAACAAAAAACTTTAAAAAAAAAAAGTTGCAATCAAATATTTATATCTGTGGTGGCTTGTATTATGTGGTAGAAGAGTTAAGTTATATAAATTCCGCGTATTAGGAGAAATAAATATTGAGTTTTAAATTAAACTACCAAAGATACCATATACCGTATAGTAGATCCCTAATTCGGTTACTGTCTAATAAAGAAATAAATTCAAAAGGCAAATGGTACACAAGTGAAGTTCCGAGGAGTTTTCATGAAAATTAGTTAGGAGGATCGGATACGATTTTTCTTCGATAAAATTTTGTTTATTTGAGTCAAAAGGTATCAAAATTCGCAACCAACTTTTTTCTCGTCCAAGTGTATAGGTGGTGGCATCAAAATATTATGTTCCTAAATCAAATCAAACAAACAAAAAACAACAAAAAGGTTAACTTCTATTATACCGAAGCTTATATACCTGTCACACATTATTTGAAGTAGATAGATCTTCATATTCAGTATTTGTATTAAATTTTATCTTAAAATACTAATCGATTCAAAAATGTAAGAAATTCGCGGTCCCATCACAACCAATTTTAAATTGAAAATTTTTCTTGATTTAAGAAGCATATTTGAAGCCATTAGTTTTATAAATAGAATTTTTATACTTTATGAAATCTGCCATCAGAATATTAAACTTTAGTTTTATTTAATTGCAAATCATTTTTAGTGAAAGTAATACAATTTTCTTATCTTTTGCTAGATCTAAGGTAACTTTTACTTTGTAGAGTCAATAATTTTGAATGGGGGATTCTTAATTTTATTGCTAATATTTTCAAGAGTTATATTTTTAAAACATTTAAAACATATTCACATGCTTACCTTAATTTTTAAAAGCAATTTTAGTTTTGAAAATTCCACCTAGCAACATAAAAGTAACTAAAATTTGAATGAAAAAAATGTTCAGTTTAAATGATGAATTATTTCGATTAAAACAGCAAAAACCGGTTTTTTTTTTTGATCCGACTGCCTTTCGTAATATATCAGTACTGTATTTCTATAAGCATGAGAACCTATGCGAAAATTCGCAAACTATTTGTCGTTTCTTAGACTTAATCAGCTGTTCCGTATGATTAGCTTTCGATGCAGAAAAAGGCACTGCGTTTGCGTTTCAGATAAGATTAACGTTCGAATGTCGACAAGTCGAATAGATTCGTATATTATTTGTTAAGACAACAAACACAGCAATGACATTAAAAAAAACAGAGCTGAGAACTAATAAAACGAAGTGCAAAAATTTTCAAAATAAAACAAAAAAAAAAAATCAAAACAATATTTTATTGTAAATAAAAGTCTATAAATAAATATTCATAATATTGCACAATACACATACATTTTATGAACGTTTAGTTTAGTTTAGTTTGATTGCAAAGTGGTAAAGTGGTAAACTTTTGCTGCGATGCGATTTGGTTTTATACAAGTATACAAGTACATATCGTATTAATACTAGTTCACTCGAATATAAATTACAATATAATCTTGATATACAATATAATCGAGCAATACATCTGCATATACTCGTACCTTAGGCATGTGAAAATATTTTAAAATAATAATTGTTAATGTTGAGAAGAAGTCATTCTGCATTGTGCTGGCTATAAGCAGTTTTGAAATGACTATGGAATTAGTTCTATTTGAATTTTATTCTCAAATGGCAGTCGCTTTTAGACTGTATAACGTTCTCATTTTGAATCTGTGGAATTTCAGTACCAGAGAAATCGGTACAAAAAACCAATAAAAGTATATTTATCCACGGTTTTGATGTAAAAAATTATTATTTGACAAAGTTGGAAAACTTTTTCGTTATTTTCGATAAAGAATCGGAGTATGGAAGCTGACGGTTTCGGGTTCTTCATTCCCTCAATTTGATACACCCCCAAAACACTTTAGAGGAGTGAATGTATTGCTCCACCCAATTTTTCGATCTTAAAACTCTTTTTATTTGCTAAACGTTTTACGTTGTATACTGACCGGTGTTTCACAGAAATTGGCACTGGTGCCAATCGATTGCCATGGGTGTCTGGCCCACGGGTTTTCAATCAGAGATCCACGCCATTGAAGTCTGCGCCCTCCACTTTTCGTCCAAGGGTCCAATAGTCCAAGGGGGGCTTCTATCACTATCTTTTTGGACACCATTTTTCCTGCTTAGGAAGCCCGCCATAACTGTATTCCAGCCTTAGTACTGTGTGTAGACATTTGAAGGCTTTATGCGTTTTCAACTTCGCTCTGACCACTTGCGACCGCGGTCCAGACACTAAGTCAAGCTCTTTATGGTTATGGTTACACGTTTAAAGTTTTCTCTATCGCTCCTGAGCCCTGCATATTTAACTAAAAGAGCCGATATTTGGTCAAAAGTAAAAAGTTATGTAAATGTATCTGCTTAAAAATTGTATGTTAGGGGTTTATATACATATATTGTCTTATAGCCAATGATTGGCCTAGTGCAAGTTGATACCACTTGGGGATTGCAATACATCGAATGCCTTTCAAGATATTGCGCTCCCAACGCAGCGGCAGAGTTCCGCGATGGCACGAATCTTCCTCTCAAACATGCCGAACGCCAAATTATCTACTTCTGACATGAAGCATGCAGCTGAGTCATACATAAGGACTGGCATTATCAGCGTCTTGTACAGTTAAATTATTCTCTGGACAGAACTCTACTTCGCATTTGTTTACTTGGTCTCTGTAATAGCATAGTTTAGCAAGAGTAATTTTCCGTTAAATTTCCTGGCTGGTGTAATTGCCGTCGAAATTAAAATTCTCTATCCTCACAGTTTGTCTAAGATGTGCTGATGGTCTGCGGGTGGATACCAAGTATTTCGTGTTACACAAGTTCAATGCTAGTCCCATGGTGACTGCACGTTAATTTTTGCCCATTATGTGGATGTCATCAGCATACACGTGCGGCATATTTTCTTTATAGATAATCGTGCCCAGAAATCGGAAGACAACGTATCGCCCTGTCTAAAGCCTCTTTTTGGAGTCAAAGGGTTCGATAGATTTTTACCTACCCTGATAACGCTTTGGGTATTTGAGACTAACGATGTTTGCAGGGATACCCAGTTTAGTTAACACGTTGTATAATTTCGAACTTATTGGCGTGTCGAAAGCGGATTTGTAGTCGACAAATAGGTGGTGTGTGTTAAACTGTTTGTCTTTCATTTTCTCCACGATTTATCCTAGTGTGATTATTGGGTCTATCGACGACTTCTTTGCCTAGAAACCACACTAGTACTATACAACTACATCTTCTATGTTTAGTTTTAGTTTATTATACAATACGCTGGACAGGATTCTTTTTGGTAATTGGAAGGCTACTAATTCTGCAGTAGTTTGCACAGACTGCAAAGACTCTTTGGCCACGGGACACTAATGTATCAAGCGCTGGGCATGCTGGGCTCGTCACCGATCGGAGGAAGTACTTATTTTTAATATTTTGAGTAGAATATTAATTTAACCTTTCTTTTCCTTTTACTGAAGTTAAAAATCATTTGAATTGATTTGACAAAATATATTGTACAAAGAACATTGTTCCATACATTTTGGACTAACCTAATGACATATAGTACATAAATACGATTACCAAGCATACGAATTGAGACAGAAATGTATCATCAATCATATTTCGGCGGAGGAAAAACAATTGCGAAGAGTTTAGGAAAATCTGTCGCAAATTACGAATTGTTTCTGTTTGTCTGCAACAGCAGCAGCACGCTTTAAATATTCTTTTTTTATACCCTGTACCCAAAGGGTAAAAGGGTATATTAAGCTTGTGGGAATGTATGTAACAGACAGAAGAAGGCTATATAGACCCTATAAAGTATATATATTCTTGATCAGCATTGGAAGGGGAGTCGAACAAGCTATGTATGTCTGACTGTCCTTCTGTCTGTCTCGCTGTCTGTTGTATGAGAGAGATTATCTCGGAGACTATAAAAGATATTTGAAACTAAAACTCTTCTAAGTCGTCAAGTGTGCACTTGCAAACGGTTTTTCTCTCGACCCATTTTGAGGGGTACCCCTCACAGTCCCAATAAAATATTCCAAAATGGATAGGACCAACTAAATTTTAGGTATAGCCCCCATACAAATACTTACCTAATGTACATAATGATTGGGTACAGGGTATCTTGCAGTCGAGTATACTCGATTTCAGCGTTCTTTCTTGTCTTTGTAATAATTTTCAAATTTTTGTAAGCAGTCAGTCAAATTATATTGCCAACATATTGAAAAAAAAGACGGGGCGGATTGGCGGACGAACAATTTGTCTTGTCAAGTAAAGTTTGTCAAGATTTTCTTTGAATTTTATAATGCAAAATACACAAAATGTGCTGTCTTTTTTTATTATTTCTGTGCAGAGATCTTTGTTATTTATTTAATTATTTATTTATTATATTTAATTTTATTTATTTATATTTAAATTTATCTAATTTTCTTTAATTTTATATAATTTCCTTTAGTTTCATTAAGTTTCATTTAGTTTCATTAAATTTAATTTAATTTCATATAGTTCTATTTAATTTATTTTCATTTAATTTCATTGAATATCATTTAGTTGTATTTAATTGTATTTAATTTTATATAATTTTATTTTATTTTATTCATTTTATTTAATTTAGTAATATACCATGTAGTGTGCGGGCTGTCAAGAATACCATCACAGCAGGCTCAGCTTGCCGTAAGAGGCGTCTAAAGAGACAACCCTCAGGAAGAGGTTGGTTTCGCAGGGTGTTGGTCCCCTCAACTGGAAATTAACCTAAAACCATAAGAACACACGAACCATGGATAAGACGGCTAGAAGAAATAAAACTACTCCAGGTGGCAGACACAGAAGTGAAAATCCACCCTCGATGAACTCCGCGGCAGGGTCATGGATTCTGGAAGCCCCAACTACCGTTAAATCTGCTACTCACCATAACAAACCCTGGAAAAGATTTAAGGAACACGACTTAAAAATATGCATCTGGAACGTCCGATCCCTTAACAGGGATGGTGCAACTGAACAACTGATTGACACTCTTGACAGATTTAAGGCTGATATTACAGCCATCCAGGAAATGCGATGGGTTGGAAACGGACACCTGGAAAAAGCAACTACAGTGGCCATGAGAGTCAACGCATATTTGGATGTGGCTTCGTGGTTAGTAGGAAACTACATGGTCTTGTCTACAAATTTACAGCAGTAGACGAGCGCCTTGCCTCGATACGCATCCAAGCTAAGTTCTTCAACATTAGCTTAATATGTGTACACGCCCCGACATTGGATAAAGATGATGCGAAGAAAGATGAATTCTATGAGCGGTTAGAACAACTTTACGAGCGCTGCCCCAAGCATGACATCAAAATTGTCATCGGTGATTTTAACACCCAAATTGGGAGAGAAGAAATCTTTCGCCCAACCATCGGACAATTCAGCCTACATAACACCACCAATAATAATGGAGAAAGGCTAATCGACTTTGACGCGGGCCGTAACATGGTCATAAGTAGCACCAGATTTCAACACCTCGATATCCACAAGGCAACTTCGCGCGGTGGGATCCCAGGCGTCCGCACCCAAATAGACCACGTGCTAATCGATGCCAGACATGCATCGAGTGTGATTAATGTACGAGCAAACAGAGGTCCCAACATCGACTCGGACCACTATCTTGTTCTAGCCAAGGTACGTACCAGACTTAGTAGACAGCACATGCCAAGCGAGCTACCATACAACGAAAGCTAGATGTTGGTTAGGCTAAACTCGCAGCAGACCGCCGCTGCCTTCTCAACAAGGGTCTCTCAACTGCTTAGAGAGACCACTCCGGCATCCGACTGACTAAACGATCAGTGGAAGCATATCTCCAACTCATTAAGTACGGCGGCCAAAGAGGTTGTTGGTTATACTAAACCTCGGAGGCAAACTTGGTATGATGAGGAATGTCGCACTGCTACGGTAGAAAAGAACATTGCCTATAAGCGAACCCTGCAATCGGGAGCAACACGAGCTGTTGTTGAGCGATATCGAGAAAAACGGAGAGAAGAAAAACGCCTTTTCAAACGCAAAAAAAAAAAAAGGAACCCCAATATGCAAACTATCGCGGTATAAGTCTCATACAAATCGTGTAAAAATATCGGTTACGGCAATAGGCTGAAACCGTACGTAGCAAGCACTGTTGGACAATACCAGTGCGGTTTTAGACCGAAGAAGTCGACCACCGACTCCATATTCACGCTGAGCCAGATCCTGGAAAAGACCAAGGAGAAGCATATCGACACACACCACCTATTTGTCGATTTCAAAGCCGCTTCAACGCCAATCAGATCAAAGTTTTAAACATTGACTGAACTTAAGATCCCTCAAAAATCGTTCGCCTCGTATGAACCTGACAAACACTCAAAGCGTTGTCAGGGTCGGTAAACATCTCTCTGACCCCTTTGACACCAAGAGAGGCTTCAGACAGGGAGATGCTTTGTCGTACGACTTCTTCAATCTCTTGTTGGAATTTATACTACTCCAATGCCCACACGTCGATTTGACGCGCAACATTTTCTTACAAGAAACTATGCTGCTCGCGTATGCCGATGATATCGAAATAATCGGCCAAAATCCACGTACAGTGAGCTGGGCTTTCAACGATATTGAAGAGAATTCCCGCAAGATGGGACTGGCGGTGAACGAAAGTAAGACGAAGTACTTGGTATCCTCTCGCAAATCAATAACACGACCTAAGGATTCTGTGACTATGGGGAATTTCACCTTCGACGTTGTAGAAAACTTCGTCTACTTGGACCTTCAAAGAAACAAGAGCAATAACACCAGCCTAGAAATTAGACGAAGAATTACTCTAACTATTACCGATGCTACTTTGGTCTCGGTAAGCAAATGAGGAGTAGAGTATTATCCAGAAAAACGAAAAAAATTAAAAATTATCCCAGTCCTGATGTATGGCGCAGAAACATGGGTCATGTCAGAGGCTGACAAATCGGCGTTGGGAACATTTGAGAGAAAAATTCTTCATAAAATCTTGGTCCTGTCAGAGTGGATAACGATAACCGTATTCGCATGAATCACGAGCTGTACCAGCTATATAATGACATCAATATAGTCATTTATATTTAATATATTTGATACATTTAATGTATTTTAATTAATTCATATATTTCATTTAATTAATTTTGTAACAACAACAATTTAGATAATAGTTTAGATTTAATTTTAAATATAACGAACTTTAAGAAAAGCGCCCTCTGCGCAAGAATATTTTAAAATTAACGATCTTGTAAAAAGCGCCCTCTGCGCAAGTAAACATATAACATCATCAGCTGATGGCGTTGAGTGTAAATGCGCCCATCAGCTGATTAATTTGAAATTAACGATCATTTGGTCGCATTTTATCTTTACAAAAACAATGCTAGCAAAAGGAAATCGTATAAAAGGGCAGCCAAATGCTGAATAAAGTCAGTCGTCTGATGAACGCCAACGGGGTAAGTTCATCTGCCTAGTATGCCAAGTGCATACTAATAGGCAATTTTGGACTCTTGAGTGCAAACTCAATTGAGACCAATACGCCGGCGCGGCGCTGTCACCAGCAACCCACAATAGATGGTCGAGGCTGGTTAGATAGTGCCCCGGCTGGGACTGACGCCGGCGCGGCGCTGTCACCACCATCAAGGCTGGTTAGATAGTGCCCCGGCTAGGACTGACGCCGGCGCGGCGCTGTCACCAGCATCAAGGCTGGTTAGATAGTGCCCCGGCTAGAGATGACGCGTGGTCGCAGGTAATGGACGCGATGGTGGACAGCCTGCACCACAATGCGCCTTTTGGAAGGATGCCCCACCAGAAGGTGGCCACCACGTAGCCGCGATAGTGGCTGGTGTGGACACCGATGGCGGGCATCCAATAAATATTGCTGACCATTGTAGATGGCCACCACGTAGCCGCGATAGTGGCTGGTGTGGACACCAATGGCAAGCATTTTGGTAAACTGCGGACCATTGTAGATGGCCACTACGTAGCCGCGATAGTGGCTGGTGTGGACACCAATGGCCTGCAGTGAATGAATTGCTAGTTTCTGGGATGCACTACCAGGTGTGGGACGCTACTAAGCCGCGATAGTGGCCGGTGCGTTCACTCCTGGTGGGCATCCCAAGTATATTTAATAACCCCCTAATATTATATCTTATTGTTCTTTCTTTTATTTTAAGTTTTTACGTTTTACTCTTAAATATACAAATAAATAAATATATAATTAAAAATATTCGTTATAAATTGGCGCCCAACGTGGGGCCACACACTACAAGTGACGCCCAACCTAGTGGGTTGACGTTATAATTTCAATTATTTCATTAATTTCATCTATTTCACTTATTTATTTAATCAACTTTCTTTACTTTAATTTATTTAATTTGTTTAACTTCTTTAATTTATTTAAAAACCTCCCAAATAAAGGGCTTGAAAAGTTTTCGAGCAATAAATAATGCTATTTTCGGTAAGAAATTTATAATCACCATACTTTAGGTTTAACTTTTTGGAGAGTATTAAAACTTCGGTATCAACAATTTAACTTTCTTTTTAATTATATACTACGAGTATTTACTAATTATTTACTAAATTTCATTGTTTTCTTTTTAGAAGCCACCAAGAAAGAGGGGTATGCATTGAATGAGTATGTAAAGGATATGCGCACTAGCTTTAAATTGTATAAAGCTAAATATTACAAGAAAGTTTTCGAGGCCAAGAAGCGAGATACGACCTCATCCCAGGCGCTTAATAATACGAATATTTGTGCTGCTAATGCTCTTTATTAATTTTTTATAAACAATATGTAAAAAAAAGTAAGAGTTTGATTGAAAAGACATATATTTAAATTAAATTAAAAAAAAGAAATAAACTTTAAATAGAATTTAAAAATCTGTAATTTGTATTTTTATTTATAATTATAGCATATTATATATATATATATATATATATATATATATATATATATATATATATATATATATTTTTCAACGAAGAATTACTCTAACTAACCGATCCTACTTTGGTCTCGGTAAGCAAATGAGGAGTGGAGTATTATCCAAAAAAAAAGTGCTTCCTTTAACATCTTTTTGGAATGACAGAGGCCTCCGTTCTTGCCTACATTTTGTAAAGTAAATTTGGTATAAGGTTCATTCTAAATGGCCTTAGGAAATAAGGCACGAATGGAATGTTAACATGAATGATATATCGTTCGTGCTCACATTTCATTCTTGCCTTATTTCGTAAGGTCATTTAGAATGAATAGCATACCGAATTGGCCTTACAAAGGCTTCATACTGTCGACCGGCCATGCTCTTTGTAAAAGGATGGGAGTTCGACATGAGAAAACGGAGGCCTCCCCACTTCCAAAAGATGTAGTTATAAGCGCTCTTCGGAGCACTTTGTTTCCTACTGGGATCATCCAATGACAAAACAAATGTACCGCCCATTTTAAAATTTTTGTATGAAAATAGCTGTTATTTATGAATGTATTGACATCAAATTGGGTAAAAAACTTTAATTGTCGTTCTATGTTCCGGTATCTATATTAAGAATCGGGCTACTATAACATATAGCCCCATACAAACTAACCCCCCTCTTTTCCGATATTTTTAAGAAAATTTTTGTTATATTTTTATTTTTGGCTTAAAATTTGATATCAATATTGTGTTTAGACTTGGGTTGTATCAGACCGTTGACCCTGTCCATTCTATTGTATTTCCAAATTTTATCTAAGCCACTGATAACACATAAACTATTCAAAGATTCGTGTGACATGTACATATGTATCGTATATGTATGTATAAATGAAAATAATTTTTTACGCATACATATATACATACACACATATGTACTCATGGGAATATGAATTCACTTGAGAAATGATTTGTTTGCATGGATGTGTGTGCATGAGGGTATATGTGTGTTTGAGTTTTACAAAGAATTGAAATCAAAACAAAAAGCAAAAAAAAAAAAAAAAAAAAAAATTCAATATTTTCATCGTCACTTTCTATCGTTCCACCTAGCCCCTTTAGCAATCACTTAAACTATGCAAGCCAAATGCGGCGGCCGTCTTAACTCTGTCATTCGTTTGACATTGATTTTTATCGTTCGCGCGTTGGTCTAAAAACTTTTGCTAAATCTATTTATTTATTTGTTTTAATTAATGCGCACAGCACTAGAAGAATAAATAAAAACATAAAAATAAACTAAAAAAAATGATAAATGAAAGAATGAACGGGTTGAAGGTCTGACGAAAGAAGGGAAGAACTGAAGGCGCAAACTTTTAGTTTCACGGTTTTTTAAAATATTTTTTTGTGTGTCGAAAGATTTTTATTTTATTTTTAATATTTATACATAGATGTGCATGCATGTATATTATACTTCTTTTGTTATATAAATATTTAAATTAAATTGTATTTTAATTTAATAATTAAAAAAAAAAAACTCACAATCAATAATTAGAACAAAAAACTTTAACGGTTTAACATTCTTTTATTTCACTGCCGCACATTTGTCTTTGATTTTCAAATTTTGTGGTAAAAAAAAAATCGTCTTGTTTTTTTTAATTGAATTATTTTTCATTAAATACAAAATGTACGCACGCGAAACACTCTCGAATTAATTTCGCAAACAAATATACGCGACCAAAAATCGACAAATGCAAAATGCAATTTGTTATTTATTTCGAACTTTGTTGTTTGACATTGTAGGCGGCGCTGGCAAACAGCTGTTCGGCTCAGCTGCGGCTTTTTTGTTAGTGATTATGATTGTGACTAATTTTTTATTTTGTGTGATTGGCAATGTGCAAGCGAGATAGCATATGTTATCTTTTTCATTCACATTCGTACTTCTGTACAAAAATATAATTTTTTCCTGGAAACAGCGTTGTCGGAGAGTAGGTAATCGTGCTACACAAATAAACAGTAAACAGTGATTGCATAGCCGGCCAAAAAATGTGTAAAAAGCTTGAAATTGGTTTCGTTTGTTTTTCTTGTCACCAAAAGTATTCTAAATGATGCCAGTTTTTATTTGCAATTATGTGAGCTTTTGAGCAATCTTTATATCAAGTTCCTGGTTTTTATAGTTTTTCGCATTGGAACTCTAAGATAAAAAAAATCCATGAGACTGCACTTTCTCTGGAAAATGTATGCTATGAATATCACTAGCCGAAATACCCAGCCTTGATCGGGTGTCGTAAATATTTCTTTTCAAACATTTTTGTAGCACCACCCAGGTTTTTACAACTCCCATTTTTCCAATCAATCATACAAATATATATGTATATATATTTATTTTGTATTGCCCATGGCAATTTCCACTGGCAGGCGTTCGCGGTAGCGTTGAAAGCTCGCAAGACTTGTGTTATATCATGTACAAAATGTATAGGCAATTAGGTACGGGAAAAAGCTGCAATCACTGTGATCGCGATTTTCGATAACTTGCGTTGACACTGATTTCTCTTATCGGCTCGATTAATTTAACTATCGTAAGTTTCCCATATATATAAAAACAGCTGACAGTATAACCGCAAAAATAAACATTTACCCAGACGCTTCAGCTGCAAGAATGATAGAAAACAAGATTGGCCCATCGAGTGCCAAAAACAATTGTTCTGCGCATGCACGTCACAACCGCCAACAGCTGATTGTATAAATTCAAATTTGTATGGAAAATGCAAAGAAAAAATAAAAATTTTTTAAAAAGTGATTAACAATTGAAATAAAAAGAATAAAAGGAACATTTGGTAATTTTATATATATTTATTTTTAAATTATGAACGTATTTTTCTATAAATTATTTTATTTTTTATTATGAAAATGGAATGTCCATGTTGGCCTGTTACCCATTTTTTTTTTTTTTTTTTTTTATTTTATTCAAAACAGATTTCTTAAAGTGGTGTTTTTTTTTTTTTTTAATAAAAAAAAAAAAAAAATTAAAAAAAATAAGGAAAAAAAAAAAGAAAAGGGGGGGGGGGGGGAGGGGGGGGGTAGGAGGGAAAGAGAAAAAATCAAAATAATTTTTTTCCCTACCAACTCTTTTTTTTTTTTATATTTTAAGGGTGGTTTTTATACAAAAGGGAGGGGGAAAAGAAAGGCCTTACATTAGATCGGCGTGTTTTTAAGTGTTTTTACCCAATTTTAAGTGAAAACATTCATAAATAATACCTATTTTTTTACAAAAATTCGAAAATGAGTAGTGTGTATAAGGGCTATACACAAAAATGGGCGTGGCACATTGGTTTTAACATTGGATGACGTCATAAGTGTTTTTACCCAATTTGAAGTCAATACATTCATACAAAAATTCGAAAATGGCCAGTCATTTTGAATGGGGGCTACACTTAAAAATACAAAGTTGTCGTTTCCAAATTTCGGCGTAATATCTTTATATCTAAACCCAAAAAATGCGTAGAAATAAACAGACAGACAAGGTTATCAAGCCGTTTACCTTTCTCCGAAATTTTAGTCGAAGTGCGCTCTTTAAAAAAGACATTCACCGATTTTCTTATTATCTCGTTTTTGAATTCTAGCTGCTCGTTGGATAAAAATATTCAAATTGCCACAAAGAACAGCAGGGTTTATAGATGGCACTGCATCACTTTTCAATAGTCGCTTTTTACAAATTCCTATGTTCAATACTTTTTTAATTGTTTGTTTTGTATATTTCGTTTATTAAATATTAACAAAAAAAACAAAAAATTATGCTTTGTTAACCACAGTGCAAGGCATTGCTGTACGAGTATATTCAGTAAAACGGTTATGAATCACAGCTAAACGGTTAACTGAAGTAAAAGTTGAATGGCTAAAAACGAACGTATGGTGAGTTCAATGAGGCAGTTAGACGATTGTTGAGTTTTTTCTTGCACCTGACAAACGTTTCAACTTTCATCGAGTGACAACGTTTTACGACGTTTTAGGCGGCGTCGATCGGTGCGGTTATCAATTATTTACGATTTATTTATTTTTTTTTTATTTGTTTTGCTTCGTTCCTTGTTTTATTTTTCTTTAATTTAAATAACAAAACGAATTATATTACAAGATCGAGAAAATATATAAATAAATGTGTGACTGTGCGAAAATAACAATTTAAATGTGCTGTACTAATTTTTTTTTTTTTAATTTGTTTTTTTTTTAAGTGATCAAAAGTTATAAAAATATAGAAACAACAAATAGTGTATTTTTTTGTTTAAAAAATACCGGAAGGCAATAAAATAGAAAAAAAATGCAAAAAAAATTAACCATAACAAAAACAACAAAATAAATAAAAAACTTTGTCACTAAAAACCACAAAAAAAAAAAAAAACGAAAATATCAACGACAACGGATTTTTTTTGTTGTACTTTTTTGTGTTTTTTTTTTGTCTGAATCGTGGGTTGTGAGCTCTCTGAGATTACAACAAAATCAACAACAATAATAAAAGGGTAAGCTTATTATAAAAACAACAAAAAGAAGTTGAAAATAAACAAATTTAAATCGGATAACTGTATATAGAATAGTAATGATACGGAAACAAAGAGAGAGAGAGAGAGAGAGAGAGAGAGAAAGGAGAGAGGGAAGAGATAGAGATAGTGAAAACTAACCCATTTTAATATCTTAAAGAAATATATATATGTATGTGCATATAATGTTTACCATATAAATTGAAAAATTTATTGCGCTACAAAAAGAAAAATGTCAAAATCTTTAATATAGTGAAGGGGAGGCCGGGGATTTGGATATAAAGTGGATTAAAATAGTAAATAAAATTATTGCTGTTTTATAACTTGTATCCCAGGGTTAAAAGGGTATACATTTCCCAAAAAGTGTATACATAAATTATTGACCGGAATCGAAAGTTGACTCGCCACATTTTTCTGAAATCTCAGCAGTATAATTTTCTAGAATTTTTTGTTCTTGCTTAAAGATAGTCCATATATAAACCTACCACAAATGTAAAACTTTTTCATTTAAAAACATTTTTTGTTTCTTAATTTAGAAAGGTTCAGTTCGGTATGGATTATATATATTATAATCTCAACAAAATAGTCCGACAATAATTATATATGGTTTCCATAAATAAATAAATAAATAATTTTGAAATTTCGTGTGATGGGTAATAAAGTTGCAGTTCTGTTGGATATATTGTTTAATCAGGACAAACCTTGTCGGACGAAAGGAGAATGTCTTTAGAAAAAGAGCTTCCCAGTATGTTTTGATTGTTTTTTATTGTCTTTTAGTTGAATTCGTAAATGAATCATTTTTTTCTTGGTACTTGCAAATATAGTAGAAAAACGTGTTTGTAAATTCAAAAAATACAATAATATAGTACATAATGGTAGCGACTGTCTGTTTTTTTAAAACTTGTAAGAACTGGAGTACAAAACTGTTTTTTTGACTATTTAGTTAAGATATGTACTTCGAATGTAAAAATCTTTATTATTACAAAATATTAAAATTTTTAAAAAGTCAAATTGTATTTCACTTTTAAAACCGTAAATTCGAACTAAAAATTATTTTATATTTTACTATAAGAAGTCGCTCTAGTCAAGATCGCACATTAGTGCAGGGTATAATATATTTGAGAAGTAAAATTGTTTCTATTTTTATACCCGCTAGCCATAGTGTAAACAGGCATATTCAGTTTGTCGAAAGTTTGAAACGCACTGAAGCAGACATCGTAGACCCCATAATGTACATATATTTTTGATCAGCACGGTGAAACGAGTTGATCTAGCTATGTCAGTCTGTTTATTTCAACGCGATTAACTCAGAGATATTTAGCTGAAATTTAAAACATAAGCTTTTCTCGGGAACGACAAAGTCAAGTTTGCAAATGAAACTGCCACGCCCATTTTTAGGTATAGTCCCCAAACAAAATGACCGCACATTTTTGAGTTTTTGTATAAGAATAGGTATTATTTATGAATATATTTACTCAAAAATTAGGTTAAATCACTTGCAGTGTCATCCAATGTCAAAAGAAATGTGCCACGCCCATTTTTTGTTTTATACCCTATACAAACTTACCGCCTATTTTCGAATTAATTGAAAATGGTTATTATTTTGGTATGTATTTACTCCAAGTTGGATAAAAAAAACTTCTAATATTATCCAATATCAACACCAAGGTGCCGCGCCTATTTTTAGGCAAAATCCCCACACAAACTTCCCAATTACTTTCGATCTAATTTTTTTGAATAGCTGTCTTTTTAGCTTAAAATTTGATACCAATATTGTGTATAAACTTGAGTTGTATCAGACCATTGATTCTCACCCATCCCAACTCGAAGTTCTATCTAATCCACTGATGATAACACATAAACTATTTAAAAATACGTGTAACGGGTTTTTAAGCTTCTGTTCCACCGAAGCTAACGTTTTTCGTTGTTTTTAGTAAATATTTCTACTAAACGCTCATTTCATGAGTAGACAATTATAAATATATATATATATTTTTTTATCAAAAAAGCAAATCTAATTTTACTGCAAATGACATAATTTTGGGTTGCTGAGCAATGCTGCACTGAGCAGAATTTCAGGAATGCACACTTTCTATAAAAAAAATTTATTCAAATATAACAAAAAAAAGTCACACGATTTTTATAACCGTTACACATAGTGTAAACGGGTATATTCAGTTTGTGCGAAAGTTTGCAACGCATTGAAGGAGGCGTCCGAGACCCCATAAAGTATATATATTCTTGATCAGTTCGATGAGACGAATTGATCTAGCCACGTCCGTCTGTCTGTCCGTCTGTCTGTTTGTTGCTGTGGGATTCATTCGCTTTGTTTTAAAGATATTTAACTGAAATTTTAAACTTAAGCTTTTTCTCGGCAACGACTAACGACATTTTTAAGTATTGCCCCCATACAAACTTACCGATTTTTTTGATTTTTTGTATAAAAATAGTAATTATTTACGAATGTATTCGCTCCCAATTGGGTAAAAACATTTCTTTTGCCATCGAGTGTCAAATCCAAAATGCCACGCCCATTTTTAGGTATAGCCCCCTTACAAATTTACCGCCAATTTTCGAATTTTTGTATGAAAACATTTTTTTATTCTGAATGAATTCAATTAAAATTTGGTAAAATCAATTCTAATGTCAACTCCATCGATATGGTAAAGATCGGGCTAATATAACAGAAAGCCTCCATACAAATTTGATCAAATTCATCGTGAAATTTAATCTAAGCGCCTAGTGAACATATAAACTATTAAAAGTTTTGTGTAACGGGTATTTTAGCTTCGGTTCAGCCAAAGTTACCGTTTTTCCTTGTTTTAATACTTTTTGTGTGATCATTAGTGGCGTAGATAGAACTTCGAGATGGGATGGATGGGGATCAATGGTCTGATACAACTGAAGTTTATACACAATATTGGTATCTAATTTAAAGCGAAAAATACAGATATAACAATAATTTTTATTGAAAATCTTAGAGCCTCAAATGAGAGGTATGTTTGTATACGGCGATTTTTGTCAAATACGGTAAAAACACTTCTAATAGTAACCCATGTTTAAGAAGGACCGAGCATTGCAGTATATTGCCATACAAATCTATCGTAAATTTTTGAGTTTTTATAAAAAAAATTATTTATTTATGAAGCGATTTATTTCAAATACGGTAAAAACACTTTTAATAGCAACCCATGGTTGAAATGGGACTACTATAGCATGTAGCCCCCCATGCAAGTCTACCGCCAATTATTGAGTTTTTATATAAAAAATAAATAAATAAATCATGGCGATCTGTCTGTTGCGACGCGTTTTACTCAGAATGTTATTAAGACCTGAAAAAAACAAGGCATTTTCAGGCTTAGCTCCCAGTACAAAGTTCTCATCTCACTTTTTGACTTGAACAAGTTTTGTAGTAAATTTTCTCAGCTTTTCATTAAGGCTAAAATAAAAAAAAAAAAAAATAAAGAAACCCAAATCAGTCAAAATTGCAAAATCAGTTTTCATTTTGAAAAAAAAAGAGTCGAATCGTTATTTATTTATATTTTTTATTGTGACTTTTGAAAAGTTTATAAAAAATACTGATAAATTCACTATTTAATCACTATTTTTTTCCTGGGGCAGTTGAGGAAGAATTCTCCATATTTATTCAAGAAAAGTAAGTATAATCAACGTGTGACGGATATTTAAGCTTAGGAAAGCTTTATTTTAAAATTTCAGCCCAATATCTTTAAAACTGAGCGAATCAATCGCGCAGCAACAAACAGACAGACGGACATGGCCATATCGATTCGTCTCGTCGAGGTAATTCAGAATATATATACTTTATAGGGTCTACGATGCCTCCTATAATGCGTTACAAACTTTCCGACAAACTGAATATACCTGTTTTACACTATGTGTAATAGGTATAACAGAGAATAAAAATTGACAAAATTCGTCTTATTACAATTGCAACCTGATTTAATTTAATTTTTTTTTTTAAGTGTCAAGCGAAATTAAATCCATCGTTTAGATTTTTTTTCTGCTCTTTTTTACAAAAATAAGTGGATTGGGTTAGAAGGTCATGTGTTACCATTTTTATATAATATTTATTCTCTATGATTTTTTTTGTTATTATTACTGTAATTTATCTTAAATTTTTTCTCATTCAAATTAGTTTAACTTTTTTACAATATATTTTTTTCTCGAAGCTTTAAGAATTCTTCTTTTTATATCCGCCACACATAGTGTGGAGGGTATATTCAGTTTGTCTGAAAGTTTGTAACGCATTGAAGGAGATGTCATAGACCCTGTCTGTCCGTCTGTATAAATGTGTTTCATTAGATAAGTTTTAAGATATTGATCTTAAATTTGAAACTTAAGCTTTTCTCAGTCCTAAGCAGTCCAAGTGTTAAAATCAAAGTTCCACGCCTATTTTATGGTAAAGCCACCATACAAACTTACCTTTTTTTTCGATTTGTTGTATGAAATTAGCTATTATTTATGAATGTTTTCACTCCAAGTTGGGTAAAAACCCGTCTAATGTCATCCAATGTCGAAAGTAAGATGTTCACGCCCATTTTAAGGTATTGAACTTTCCGTCCATTTTCTAATTTTTGTATGAAAAAAGTAATTTTTTATGAATATATACACTTCGAATGGGGTAAAAACACTTCTAATCTCATCCATTATATATTATAAGAATCAGCCCACTATAACATATAGCACCAATACAAAGTCGCAACCCATTTTTGAAATTTTTTTTCCAAAAATGTTAATTATTCTGTCCTTAGTTTAAAATATAGTATGACCCCATTATTGTGTCTAAACTTTGATTGTATCGGTCTATTGGCTCCAAGCCATCCCTTCTTCAAATTTTATCGAAGGCACTGATAATCATAAATAAACCAAACCCAGATGTGGCGGGTATTTGCTCTGTTTTTATTTTCTCAGGTTGCGTTGATGTTTGTATCTTTATGTTTGAGTTAAGTATTAAGTGTGTTACTTATATTAAGCTGCAAACCATAATAAAACTTAAAACAAATACTTAAGCGTTCAATAAACAAAGACAGACACCAGCACAAATAAAATTTTATAGTTGAAAAAAATACCATAAAAATTGGCTTGGTCTATTCATTTCAAGGCCCTAATTAGGCCCCGAAAATTTTTCTAAATCCCGCCATAGTGCTTCTCTGCTCAATGATGTATGTATGTACAGTACAAATTTCAGCTTTCTATTATTAGCCGTTTGGCCCGTAGGCCGATCGTCTGAAATTAGTCAGTCAGTGAGGC
This sequence comes from Leucophenga varia, assembly GCA_018903435.1. Taxonomy (NCBI): domain Eukaryota; kingdom Metazoa; phylum Arthropoda; class Insecta; order Diptera; family Drosophilidae; genus Leucophenga; species Leucophenga varia. The sequence continues at coordinate 39,388 of JAEIFJ010001225.1, read as the reverse complement.
GGAAGAGATTTATATATATATATATAAAAAAAAAAAAATAAAAATATATATATAAATATATATAAATATATATATAAATATAAATATATATATATATAGATATATATATATTATATATATATATATATAGATTATTTAGGGCTGCAAACCACTAAAAATTGGCAGTGGTTTGGGATGTCTTTGAACAGCTGGTTTAGTTTACGAACCGGTTTTGGTCAGTGCCGAACCGCGGTTCAGTTCAAGTAGTTCAAGTAAAAACAATTATGTTTAAAATCAAGCCTCAAATCAACTAACAAAGTTTTATCTACAACTTGACAAAAGCACTTACTAACTGAACAATTGTATATTTTTGTAGGCATATATTACATTAGGTACAATATTTGTGAGTGCGTAAAAATTTGGTCCAAATCCGGTTTAGAGCTCTGTCTGTCTTCGTTTCGGTATTTTTGTGAGCCGATCACGGAGCCTTAAGAAATAGTTCCTTTCAACTTGGAACTCAAACTATCCAAAAGCCTCATATGAAAAATGTACATGCGAGGAGTTATGTATATCAGTTTGTAACCTGAGTATACGTTGCGTCTATCTATTCCTTCTAAAATTTTGTAGGAAACTTTTATCTTTTCAGTTGGGAAACAAGTAAGAATTGGCTTGTAACAATCCGGTTTATGCTTTTTTTGTTTTTAAATCAAATTGTGCTGAGTATTAAATAGTCGGGAAAAGTTCAAAAATGCTTAAATAAATATTTTATAATTCGCTATAGCATTGCTATTTTATTATACCCGTTAGCCATGTCAACGGGTATATTAAGTTTGTCCGAAAGTTTCTAACGCATTAAAGGAGGCATCGGAGACCCCATAAAGTAGAGATATTATTGATCGCTCGATGAGACGAATCGATTTAGCCATGTCCGTCTGTCTGTCTGTTGTGATACGTTTTACTCAGAACGTTTTTAAGATATTGACATGAAACTTTAAACTTAAGCTTTTCTTGGTCCTAGGCAGTTTGTTGGTATAGTTTAGGTATAGTTTAGGTATAGCCCCCATACAAGCTTACCGCCCATATTCGAATTTTTGTATGGAAATAGGTATTATTTATGAATATATTCATTCAAAATTGGGTAAAAACACTTCTTATGTAATCCAATGTCAAACCCAAGGTGACACGCCTATTTTTATATATAGCCCCTATTGAATTAAATTAAAATTTGGTAAAATCAATTCTAATGTCCACCTAAGTGAACACTATCGATATGGTAAGGATCGGGCTAATATAACATAAAGCCTTCATACAAATTTGACCAAATCCATCGTGAAATTCAATCTAAGCACCTAAAAAAAAAAAAACATTAAACGTATAAACTATAAAAATTGTTGTGGGGCGGGTATTTCCCAAATCCTTTTTTTTGTTTTTATTTGATTTTGCTGTTTACCGCTATAAAATGTAATATAAAGAACAAAATAATTTAAATTAAATATTAATTATTAATTAAATATCTCAAAATAGGTTTTAATATTATTTTTTCCATATAATCGTAATATCGTAAATAAATACTATACATATGTATATATTTACAATATGATAGCTATACATATAAATCTCTACTTTTTTATACCTCGTACCCAGAGGGTAAAAGGGTATATTAAATTTGGACGAATGTAAGTAACAGGTAGAAGGACGCATGATAGACCCTATAAAGTATTTATATTCTTGATCAGCATTGAAAGGCGAGTCGATATAGCTATGTCTGTTTGTCCGTCTGTCCGTCTTTCCTGCTGTCTGCCGTATGAGATTATCTCGGAGACTATAAGAGATAGGGCTACCATATTTGAAACTTAGACTCTCCTAAGCCGTCAAGTGTTCACTTGCAAAGAGTTTTTCTCTGGCTCCATTTTTAGTGGTAGCCACCATACAAATCTACCCCAAAATTTTCGGTTTCTGCTTAAAAACTTTTGTTTCTTATTCTAAGAACTTCAAATTTAAAATAAATTAGGCCTATGATAGTCCCAATTAAATATCTCAATTAATGTGTGAGGCCCCATACAAATTTACCCCATTCTTTTGAGTTTTTGTATGAAAATCTAATACAATAGTATGCTACTAAGATAGACTAAACTTAAGGTACATCATGGACATGGCTAAATCGATTCGTCTCGTCGAGCAGATCAAGAATATATATACTATAGGGGGTCTACGACGTCTCCTTCAATGCGTTACAAACTTTCAGACAAATTGAATATACTCTTCCCACTGTGTGTGGCTGGTATTAAAATTGAGTGGTTTACGGAAGCTTTTGTTCTTTTTTTCTCTTACGCAGCTTCGCAATTGATGAGCTCATTTCAATATTTTAATTATTCTTCACAAGCAATGGAACTTTTTTTACTCAGCACGATAATTTGATATTTTTTGTATTTAATAATATATTTTTTTATTAGTATTATTATTTTAAAGTGCTGAGTTTGTTTGTGTAAATAAGTGTTTTTTGCTTCTAATTAATTCAGACAACTTCGAACTTTAGTCAAAAAATATTTATATAATTTTGCGAACATAATTAGAAAATAATTTTTGAAAAATAAATAATAACTTTGAAACAAAGTATTGTGAGTTTGAGAAGATATGTACTTCAGATTAGTAATGCGTTGATTCTGGAATACTCGTGTACTCGACACACATCGATGCTTTTTTGCCATACATGAGCACTTTTTGTACCGATGGTCATATCCCATAAGTATCGATTTTACCGATGAATCGCGATGCCGGAAATACACATATAAAAGTACAAAATTTAATGTCTTTCTATCTTATAAACAAATAATGAATTACGTGCCCTTTGCATTAATTTTAATACTTTAAAATCCCATAAAAAACTTTTTATTTTATGAAAACTATTTATATTAAGCAATTATTTGTAGTTTTGTAATTCGTTAAAGATAATAAAATGGTATGCAGTAGTAAAAGAGTAGATTACGTTTGTGCAAATGTAGTAAAAAAAAAAAAAGAGGCTTGCCCCCTAAAATATATACATATTCTTGATCAGCATCGATAACTGAGTTGATCTAGCTATGTCCGTCTGTCTATCTGTCCATCTGTATGTCTGTCCATGTATGTCATCCTGTTGTCTAACGTATGAAACGTACTATATAGTTGCTATACAATTTATCTTGGAAACTATTAAAGATAGATCCACTAAACTAAAAACTTATACTCTCCAGAGCCGTCAAGACTTCACTTACAAACGGGGTGTCTAGCCCTCTTTTAAATAGTACCCCCCATACAAATCTTCCCTAATTTACAAGTAAATTTATATTTTTGATTGATATGTTGAACATTGGAACAGAGCTAAATTTTTAATCAATTTGTAAGAAAAGTTTTAGAAAGATACTAGAAAAATAATTATAATTATTTTTTATTGTTTAACGATAATGAATTAATAAGAATTTGAATTGGGAACACCATAAAGTCTTTAGAAATATATTTTCCTTACACAGCTTAAAAATTTTGTAAAGTTTTTTAGTGTGTAATGGTCGATCCAGAACAAATAAGTATTATGTGGTAACTCTGGGCCAATAACTAAAAATTTTCAATTGAGAAACTCGAAGACTATGTGTGGAGCCAGGAAAGACTTTCTTCTCCCATCGTGCTCCTCAGCCAGGTTTTGATTCTACGAAGTAGAAGTAGCATATTGTCGTGTGAAGAACTAATTACCTTTCCAATGATATATAGCTCAGTTGTTCTCTACTATGTATAATAACGGAAAAAAGTCCCAAAAAAAACGTTTTTTGAGGTTATCTCGAGAGAACGATCCTAAGGAAAACATTTCGTTGCTATTTTTTGAATCTACGGTCAAAAATACATGGAAATGGATAAATGGTACCCAGAACCTTCGACAAAGTCAAAATTTGTAAACTATTTTTATAGATCATCGCCAGGTTCAAACAAACACAAAAATGACAACAGTTCGAATAGGTCGCATTTCGTACCAAATATATTGTTTCTGCGGGCAATTAATTTTCATTGCAGTACTATGAAGAAAAGTGCGATAGAAGGTCATCGAATATTAGTAGAAGTTTTTGGCGAGTACGCTCTATCTGAAAAATTGTTTCGGAAGTGGTTTGGTCGATTTCAAAGTGTGATTGACAAAGAAGGTCCAGGTCAGATAGTTTGAAGATGAAGAATTAGAGGTATTACTCGATAAAGACCCATTTCAAACTCAAAAATAACTTTCATATTCACCGGGAGTTGACCAAGCAATCGATTTGAGGCGTTTAAAAGCCTTGGTAATGATCCAACTGCAAGAAAATTGGGTGCCGGACTAATTGAAGCCAAGTGACGTTGACGAATCGATCTAGTCATGTCCGTCCGTCTTTCTATCTGTTTATTTCTACGCATTTTATTCGGTCAAGATAGAAAGATGTTTAGTTTGAAATTTGGAACTTAAGCTTTCCTCGGCAACGACTAGATTAATGAGAGTGCCACGCCCATTTTTTAGGTATAGCGCCCATACAAACTTATCGATTTTTTGTTTAAAAATAGTAATTATTTATGAATGTACTCGCTCCCAAGTGGGTAAAAACATTTCTTTTGTCATTAAGGGTCAAAACCAAGACGCCACTCCCATTTTTAGGTATAGCCCCAATACAAATTTACTGCCCATTTTCAAATTTTTGTAGGAAAACATTTATTTTTTCTGAATGAATTCAATTAAAATTTGGTAAAATCAATTCTAATGTCAACTCCATCGATATGGTAAAGATCGTTCTAATATTACAAAAAGCCTCCATACAAATTTGATCAAATTCATCGTGAAATTTAATCTAAGCGCCTAGTGAACGTATAAACTTAAACGTTTAGTGTAACGGGCATTTCCGCTTCGGTTCCACCGAACTTAACGTTTTTCCTTGTTTTTCTGTAGATTTCAACAAATTGTAGGATTAACTGATTCTGATCTTCATCTTTGGCTAAACCTTTATTGTAGTCCATTAAGAACTTAATGCCACATTCAGCAGTGTCATTATCTATCTGCAAATCTTATGCTTCCATGTAGTCATAATTCCGTCCCCATGGTAAAATTTTGATGTTAAGCCAAACAATTCCAGATTGGTAAGTGTCAGGACTAGCAGTTGTTTGTAATCCCAAATTTCTGCAAAGCGATTGAAGATAGATTGATTTTAATTCCAAAACACTCTTTCTATTAATAACGAGCTTTGTAAGGACATCTTAATTTATTCGTCATCGAAAATAGAAAGTTGGGCAAGACTCTGTCAAAAAAAGTGATTTGCATGTGGGACTCCGATTTTGTTGTAACTTTGGAAAGCAATTGTCATGGGTGAAATTTTTCATTACAAAAATTATTTGTTTTAAACTTCTTTTCATTAAATAATTAGTCCTATAAACAAACAAAAAATTGTCCCGATGTAAAGGGTGGATTTTTTAAGAGTTAAGTTTTTCAGGTTAGCAGCACTGGTTGGTAATGGCGTCCAAACGTCATCTGTCAATGTGAAAAGTTTTAAGTATACTCTGCTATTTTATCATGAAAAGACTTACAAACGAGCAACTCGTGCTCTGCATAAAAATTGTATAAAAATTGTACAAATCTGGTAAAACCATTTGTCAAACCCAAGGTGCCACGCCCATTTTAAGGTATAGTCCTAACAGGCATTAAATATGAATATATTCACTCCAAATCTGTTAAAAACACTTTTTACGTCATCCAATGTCGAAACGAAGGTGCCACACCCATTCTTAGGTATAGCCCCCATACAAACTTACCTCCCATTTTTTAACTTTTGTATGAAAATAGGTATTAACATATTTATGAATGTATTCAATTAAAATTGGTTAAAAACATATCTAATACACATCTATGTACACACTGCCGATATGATACGGATCGGGCTATTATAAGGTATAGACCTATACAAGCTTACCTCTCATTGTCTGATATTTTCAAGAAAATTAATAATATATCTGTATTTTTTACTTAAACTTTGATACCAATATTGTGTATAAATTAGTGTTGTGTTAGACCATTGATCCCCACCCATCCCATCTCGAAGTTTTATCTATGCCACTGATTATCACACATAAACTATTTTAATATTTATGTAACGGGTATTTAAGCTTCGGTTTCACTGAAGTTAATGTTTTGTTTTTTTGTTTTGCTCCAGCCCTGTGACTTGGCTGCCAAGATCATGCGATTTTACGCCTCAGATTATTTCTTGTGAGGTTATGTGAAGTCGTTAGTCCATGTGGACAAACCGAAAACAATTGAAGCCTTAACATAACACGCATTATTCATAGAATACAGGCCGAAATGCTCGAAAAAGTGTCTCAAAATTGGACCTTCCGAATGAACCATTTGAAACGGAGCAACATTTACATGAAGTTTTCTTTAATATATGATGCTAATTTCAGTGTTTTATGTTAACAAAAACTACGTTAAAAAAATTACCCGTTATAAAACAAAATGTCTAGCGAAGTTCTACCACGGATGAAAAATGAATTTAAAGTATTTCCTATTCTGGATCTAAAAGGCGTTTTCCAAAATGCAATTCGTTTATTTGCTCTTAACTTTAATAATATAAACAAAATAATATTTATTATGAGAATTTATTATTTTTTTTATACCCGTCACACAAAATTTATCAAAAATCTTGTAACGCATTGAAGGAGACGTCGTAGACCCCATATATATTCAAGATCAGCTCGACGAGACGAGTCGATCTAGCCTTGTCCGTCTGTCTATATTTAAAAGTTTCATTTGGTTAGTTTTAAAGATATTGAGATGAAATTTAAAACTTAAGCTTTTCTCAGTCCTACGCAGTTGAAGTGTTAAAACCAAAGTGCCACGCCCATTTTTAGGCAGAGTCCCCATACAAATTATTGAGTTTCTTTTATTAAAAATGATGTATTTATGAATTGATTTGTGTAAAATACAGTAAAAACTACTCTAACAGCAGCCCATGTTTATAAAAGGATCCATGGTTGAGGTGGGTCCACTGTAGCATATAGTCCCCATACAAATTTACCACCAGTTATTGAGTTTTTATGTGAAATATGCGGTATTTATGAAGTGTTTTGTGTCATATATGGTAAGAACACTTCTAATAGCAACCCATGCTTAGGTTGAGGGGGATCACTGTAACATATAACCTTTATAGACAATTTTTGAATATTTTTATGATGAAATAATTTTTTAAAAATCGTTTTTTTTCAAATATACACAAATTATTTGTTGTAGTAGCCTATAGGACACATGATTAAAGTAGGATCACTATATGTAGCACATAACCCCTTTACAAACCGAACGCACATATCCATTCGGTTCTAGCGAAGTAAGTTTTTCCTTGTTTTTCATAAATTTTTCATAAAGTTTTGAAAATAGTACAACAGTTACAATAACAAAAACAAAAAGAGAAAGGGAATAAGAATATTTTCTCATTATAAACTAACGAATATGCGCATTATAGTTTGCTATTAAATTTATAATTTCTTTTTCTGCTTCTTATTTTTCATTTTAGAATTATACAACATCATTCGCATATAAATCAGAGTGAAATTCGTTGCAAGATTAATAAGAAAAGGATTGTACACATAGTACGAAGCTGTAAGAAGAACGTGAAAATGCAGTTATACGAGTATTTATTGTAGTATAACAGCAGCAGTAAATGTATGCTTCCATTATTTCGTATCGTAACGTAACGTGCAGCAAAGTGAAGGTGCGCCGGTGCGGTTAACTTTCCCATTTCTCTGCAAACAGCAAACAGCAAACAGCGAACAGCAAACAAAACTAAAGCCTATCCAATTTATGTTTCGTTCTCAAAGTGCAGTTTTTGATTTTCATGTTTAAAGTATCTGCAAATCGAAAAGAGAGCCAACAAGCTACATCAACCACAACAAAAGTAGTTGAGAAGTTGCAACTAAAAAATATTAATAAATTAAAAATTAATTCAAACAGCTTCCGCGCGTGATAAAAAGTGAAATTGAATTGCTTGCAACAGAGAAAATTATATCAATTTTTTTTGTACGGTGCATTTAAACCACTTTGTTTTTTTTTTTTTTTTTTTCATTTTTGTTGTTAGCCGAATGCATTGCGTTGTGAAAAGTAAAATTATTTGAGTATTTAGTGCAGAAAAAAATTGAGAGTTAAAAAAAATTTTAAGAGAGATTTTAATTTTTTTTATTTTATTTATTTTTTTTTTTTGGTTTTAATAAATAAAAAAGGACCTTGAAGAAAATCAACGTCTATTTTTAATTACAATTTTAAAGAAACATGGATATAAGCCTGAATAGCACAGCCGTCTCTTCGCTGTGTGATCCGACGAACACGAGTCCCAAGAGCAGCAGCAGTAGCAGCAATCATAGCAGCAAAAGTAATACAAGCGGCATGGATAGCAGCAACAATGAGACACTCTCGTTCTCATTTATTCGGGTAAGTATCTTTTTTGAATTTTTAAAAACTTGAGATTCTGGACGAGTAACATTCCTGTTGCCGGGTTTTAGGGCTTCTATTAGAGACTGGTGTTTTGTGTTTAAATGTTTTATCCACAATTATGGAAAAGTCTGCCCCATTGCAGTTAAACAGCGTTTAATTCATGTGTAGCATACTCATATGTGAAAATGAAGAAGTCAAAAATTATTGAATTTGATTATAAACCATTCATTTGAAAAAATTGAACAAAGTTTAGTTTTGGTAAAAATGTTGTGGCCTTATCCACAACGAGGTAGAGGAAGTTAACATTGAAAGGTTCTGATTGGAAGATACAGAAGAAGGTGATCTCTCAATTTTAGTGGATAGCCGATTAATTGCTGAGAAAATCTATTTTTAGTTGTGGGCTTTAAAGAACAACTATTTTTAATAAGACTGTTCAGTACTTCTTCGCAATTGGGGACTTGATGAGAGATATAGACTAGAGACCCACAAATATTGAATGCTGTTTTTTATGTTTTCTTACAAGAACTAATATTATCAAAGGTTTTACTATAGCTAGAAAATGTTTTTGATTTTATGTTAGGGTCATGGCTGGTTGACTTTTTCAACGCCACTTGCCGTTACCTCCACCGGAAAGCAAAGTAGGAATAAAAACAAAAACGAAAAAAAACCTACAAGATCGTCAGCGTCAGCATAAAAGTATCTTCAACCTGAAAACAACAACAGCAACAAGAGCGACAAACAAAATCGGAGCGCACTAACAATGAAAACAAGTTAAAATATAGGAAAAAGAAATGTACGCAAAAGAAAACAAGAAAAAAAGTTAACTTCGGTTGAACCGAAGCTTATATACCTGTCACACATCATTTGACGTGGAAATATGTTTATGTTCAGCATTTGTACTTAATTTTATCTTAAAATAATAAACGAATTAAAAATGTTAAATATTTAGAAATTCGGGGTCCGATCTCAAGCAATTTTAGACAGAAGATTTGGCTTGATAAGAAAAGCATTTATACCATATTTGCCATTCGCTTTATAATTATTTTTTTCGTGTATCAACTTGACAAAATGTTGTATGTTTGTATAGGTGCTATACATAAAAGTAGGCGCGGCACATTGATTTAAACATGCAGAGTACACTGGACCTAGAAAAGCTTAAGTTTAAATTTTCCGTCCCATATCTTTAAAACTGAGCGAATAAATCACGCAGCAACAAACAGACTAGGTAGACTTAACTCGTCAAGCTGATCAAAAATAAACATACTTTATGGGGTCTCCGACGTCTTTTAATGCGTAACAAACTTTCCGACAAACTGAATATACCTGTTCACCCTATGTGTGGCTGGAAAAAACGAAAAGAGAAGGGATGGCAACGGAACGAAAAGGTAATTTGTCGATTCTGCTTCGTCGCGTATTATGTAAAATATTCTTTTTTATGCGATAGGGAAATTATGGCAAAGGTAAGAGGAATAGTAAGGGCATCGTGCTGATATAATATGCATTCAAAACAAAAACTAAAATAATAAATAAAAACACAAGAAACAATGTAGTAAACAGGTCTTTTCACTTGATTTAAATGCATAAAGTTTATATTGAAGGTATCTATAACTTTATACATATGTAACATATTTAGGGGCAGATACATTTTCCCACACAACATCTTTCAGATTGTTAACTTGTCTTTTTGGTTTTTCCATAGCATTAAAGTGTGAGAGACAAGGGGTACCTTTAAACTAACGCGGGCTAAAAATATAGTAATAAATAATATTAAATTTACATATTACTATTTTTATACCCGCCACACATAGTGTGAAGGGTATAATCAGTTTTTCGGAAAGTTTGTAACACATTAAAGTAGTCATCGGAGATCCCATAATATATATTATTGATCAGCTCAACGAGACGAATCGATTTAGCTTTGACCGTCCGTCCGTCTGTCTGCACATCCGTCTGTTGCAATGCGTTTTTCTCGGAAAGTTTTAGAGATATTGACATGAAATTTGAAACTTAAGCATTTTTTGATCCTAGGCAGTTTGTATGTCAGAACACGCACATATTTAGATATAGCCTCCATACAAACTTATCAGTTTTTTTTTCGATATTTTGAATGAAAATAGTTATTATTTTTGAATGTTTTAACACCGATTGGGTAAAAACACTTCTTATGTCATCCAGTTTCAAAACCAAGGTGCCACGCCCATTTTTAAGTATAGCCCTTAAATAGCCCACAAAAAAAGCTCCCAATTTTCAGTTTTTGTATGAAAATAGTTCTTAATTATTAAATTCTGGGTAAAATCACTTATACTGTCATCCTATGAATATTCCTATATGACAAGGATTGGGCCACTATACTTAGAGACCCCGTTCAAACTCACCTCTCATTTTGTTTTTAGTATTTCAAGAAAACGAATGCATTTTAAGCTTAAAATTTTACATATATGCGTCTTATTTGAGCTCAACATGTTCCCACCCAACCCCTTTGCAGAATATAATCTACGTCACTGATGATCGTACAAAAACTATGTTAATAAAAAAATCGTGTGGCGGGTATTTGAGCTTCGGTGCTACCGAAGTTTATCGTTTTTTCTTATTTTAGTTCAAATACAGTTCCAAGCTTTTAGTTTTGCCATAATTAAAAGTTGTATCTTAGTAAAAAAAGAGGTAAGCGTACAAAAGATTCAAATTACAAAAAAAAAAAAAGCAAGGAAAAACGTAAACTTCGATGGAACGTTTAATAGTTTATATGTTCACTAGGCGCTTAGATTAAATTTCACGATGAATTTGATGAAATTTGTATGGAGGCTTTTTGTAATATTAGCCCGATCTTTACCATATCGATGGAGTTGACATTAGAATTGATTTTACCAAATTTTAATTGAATTCATTCCGAAAAAAATAAATGTTTTCAAACAAAAATTCGAAAATGGGCGGTAAATTTGTATTGGGGCTATACCTTAAAATGGGCGTGGTATCTTGGATTTGACCCTGGATGACAAAAGAAATGTTTTTTACCCAATTGGGAGCGAATACATTCATAAATAATTACTATTTTTATACAAAAATCGAAAAAAAGTCGGTAAGTTTGTATGGGGCATAACCTAAAAATGGGCGTGGCACTCTCATTCTCGATCTTAACCGTTGTCGTTAGTCGTTGCCGAGAAAAGCTTAAGTTTAAAATCTCAGTTAAATATCTTTAAAACTAAGCGAATGAATTCCATAGCAACAAACAGATGGACAGACGGACAGACAGACGGACATGGCTAGATCGAATCGTCTCATCGAGCTGATCAAGAATATATATACTTTATGGGATCTCGGATGCCTTTTTCAATGCGTTACAAACTTTCGGACAAACTAAATATACCCGTTTACACTATGTGTAACGGGTATAAAAATGCTCAATCGAAATGACGGTTGTGACTTGCAGAAAAAAGCTAATAGAAAAATATAATACACATATTCATATACAAACACCCACAACACTATTAAAAACTAACTTAAACACATTTTAGATTTAAAAATGTATCTGCATATACGGGTTTTGTAGCAGGTGACTTTTTTTTAAGATTTTTAAAATTACAAATTGAAAACAAAATCAATTTTTTACACACATACTTTATATTCAGTTTGACGGAAATGGCGTTGTGAACCCTATAAAATAGGTATATATATATATATATATATATATATATATATATATACAGCCATAGTCAAATGTTATTACACAACCAAATTTTTTTTGCTCATTCAACTTCCTTCCTTCTTCCTACTGTTGCTATTGATGTCAGACTATAATAAGATATGTTGTTGTAATCGTTGATCTATCCTGAATCGATCGATGTCTTATTGGAAAAGATAACGGTATATCGAACCGAGATTCAAGCGAATGAAGTAATGAGTAGCGGCCGTCAAAAGTTATTACACACATTTTTTTTTTGTCAAAAGTAATTACACAAAACTTAAACTTGAATATCTTGGTCTCTATTGAGATAGCAATGAAATCGTATAGTGCATGTTGTAGGTCTCTTCGAGTAGAAGAAAACGGTATGCTTAGAATTTTCGGGGGACCCTTAGGGTCTGGATTAAGGGTCAAAAAACAAATGTTCCTTATTTTTTCACTTAAAGAGCAATATCTCTGTAAATTACAAACCGATTTTAATTTTTTAACATGTTTTAGAAAGAAAAAACTTTGCCCTTTTGAGGGCAATGACATTATTATAACATTTTTGATAGTACCTCTGCGAATTATCAAGACAAACGCAATTTTTACCATTTTTTTTCAAACCATTTAAGGTTATCGTACTTTGGTTACACTTTTTTGTTTGAAAGCTATCTTTATGAGAAAGGTTTCCTTAAAGTACACAGAACTACGAGTAAAATGATTGTTTAATGATAAAAATCCAACAATAATTGACCAAGTTATTTAACTTTTTTCTAAAAAAATTTTTAAAAAAATTTTTCTTTTTAAATTCTTAAGAAAATGCTTACAATTCTTAGAAAGCCTAATTTTGAAAAATGTGTTCAAAGAAAAAGTTAAATAACTTGGTCAATTATTGTCCGATTTTTATCATTAAACAGTCATTTTACTCGTAGTTCTGCGTACTTTAAGGAAACCTTTCTCATAAAGATAGCTTTCAAACAAAAAAGTGTAACCAAAGTACGATAACCTTAAATGGTTTGAAAAAAAATGGTAAAAATTGCGTTTGTCTTGAAAATACGCAGAGGTACTATCAAAAATGTTATAATAATGTCATTGCCCTCAAAAGGGCAAAGTTTTTTCTTTTTAAAACATGTTAAAAAAATTAAAGTCGGTTTGTAATTTGCAGAGATATTGCTTTTTAAGTGAAAAAATGGGCAACATTTGTTTTTTTGACCCTAAATCCAGACCCTAAGGGTCCCTCGAATATTCTAAGCATACCGTTTTCTTCTACTCGAAGAGACCTACAACCTACACTATAAGATTTCATTGCTATCTCAATAGAGACCAAGATATTCAAGTTTAAGTTTTGTGTAATTACTTTTGACGCAAAAAAAATGTGTGTAATAACTTTTGACGGCCGCTACTCATTACTTCATTCGCTTGAATCTCGGTTCGATATACCGTTATCTTTTCCAATAAGACATCGATCGATTCAGGATAGATCAACGATTACAACAACATATCTTATTATAGTCTGACATCAATAGCAACAGTAGGAAGAAGGAAGGAAGTTGAATGTGCAAAAAAAAATTTGGTTGTGTAATAACATTTGACTATGGCTGTATATATATATATATATATATATATATATATAATTTCAGCCCAATATCTGTATTGACAGATAGTGTTCTCACTCACTCTCATGTTGTCCAGCAGTTTACTCACTGTACAATGTTTTGGTGTGCAGTTTACTTACTGTTGTACAGAGATAAATTTTTAAAAATGGATTAGACGACATGAGAAACTTCATGACTGGTATGTCATGTGCAAGAACGAGATAGAGAACATTTGTTTATTTACTCCTTTATATTTATTATATAATAAAGAAAGTAACAAATAGTAATGTTTTAATTAAAAGTAAATTTTTTTTCATATTAATAGACAAATATATTAATCATATTAATTGATTCATACTAATAGACATTCATATTAATAGACATTATAATAAAATTATATATTATATAATTTTATAATTATTAAATAATTTTATTTTAACAAAAACCTATATTTTCTAATGCTTTCATTGCACGTGCGTCGTTTTCTTTGCCATACATGGTTACGTTTTGCAAACTACTGAACTCATCGAAACAGTTGTACAATAACACACACAAACTGTTCTTATAATTACGCTTGGTATACAGCGTATCAAAAGAGAACAAATATAGTATTCACTTAAGAAGAGTGCAACCTTTTACTGTTCTTACTCTGGGTAAGAAGAGTAAAAATGTTGTGCTATTTTCTTCTGGCTTATGAAATATACTGCACAGAAAACAATGAGTGCAGTAGTTTTGAGAACACTACACTACTGTACAGATCTGTAGAGCTAGAAATGCGTACATTCATGTAGACCTCTAATGTGTACTTTTTATGTTAAAATCAATGTGCCACGCCCACTTTTTGGTATAGCCTCCATACAAACATACAACATTTTGTCATGTTCTTATACGAAAAAAAATTATTTATAAAGCGAATGGCTTCAAATATTTTACAAATGCTTCTTATATCAAGCCAAATCGTTAGTCTTGAATTGGTTGGTGAGATCGGACAGCGAATTTCTAAATTTTTAGAAACATTTTTAACTATTAAGTATTTTAAGTTAAAATTTAATACAAATAGTGAACACGAAGATCTTAGTGTCTACACATAGTTCAAGTGGTCCAACCGAAGTTAATGTTTTTCCTTGGTTATCTTTGTATTTGTTATTTCTTTATTTTTTGAAAAAGATAGACTCATTGCTCTTAAAAAACCCAAAACTAGTATTATAGATACGAAATTTGGTTCACGGTTTGGTTGAAAATTCAAATGTTTTCTATTGTACATCAAGGAAAAACGTTAACTTTGGTGCAACCGAAAATTAAATACCCGTCACACGAATCTCTAAAGAGTTTGTGTGATCATCAGTGGTCACCCAAGCTTACACAATATATTGGTATCAATTTTTAAACTTAAAATGCAAATACAACAATAATTTTTTCGAAAATCTCAGCAAATGAGAGGAAAGTTTGTATAGGGCTATATTTTACTCAATTTAGAGTGAATACATTCTTGATCGACTCGTCTCATCGAGCTGATCAAGAATATATATACTTTAGGAGATCTTCGACGTCTCCTTCAATGCGTTAAAAACTTTCACATAAACTGAATATACCCTTCACACTATGCGTGGCGGGTATAAAAATTTGTTTAAAACCAGATTTTATTTTTAATCTGTAGCAAACATAATCTTTTCAAAAAATATTTTTTTGTTCTCCTTAATTCTGCTTAATTTTGTCTTGCTTGTCATTTATTTATGGTTTCACTATACCAATAAAATAAAAAATAAGGAAAAACGTTAACTTCGGTAGAACCGAAGCTTAAATACCCGTCACACGATAATTAGACTATCCTTTCTTGAATGAATATGTGCAACAATAATCAATTTAAGAAAATTTGAAATGAATCGCTTCATAAATATTCAATTTTTTCATAAAAATACTCAATCCCTCAACCATGGGTCCTTTTTTAAGCATGGGTTGATACTTGAAGTGTTCTTACCATATTTAACCCAAATCACTTCATAAATAACGCATATTTCATATAAAAACTCAAAAATGGTGGTAAATTTGTATGGGGGCTATATGCTACAGTGGACCTTCTTTAACCATGGGTCCTTTTTAAGCATGGGTTGCTATTTGAAGTGTTTTTACTGTATTTGACACAAATCGCTTCATAAAAAAAAAAAAAATTTTAATAAAAAAACTCACAAATTTGTACGAGTATGGAGGCTATGCCTAAAAACTGCTTAGGACTGAGAAAAGCTTAAGTTTTGAATTTCATATCAATATCTTTAAAATTGAGAAAATTAAATGTGTAACTAAAGACAGATAGACGGACATGGCTAGATCGACTCTTCGCCCCGAGCTAATCTAATATACTTAATGGGGTCTACGGTGTCTCCTTTCATGCGTTACCAAATTTTTGACAAACTAAATGTACCCTTTCACACTGTGTGACGGGTATAAAAATTTACCATTGTCATGAGCATGCAAACAATTGAATGCGCACCCTAATTCAATTTTTCAACAGTTCGCTGCTTGCTTTTTGCTTTTTGCTTTTTTTTACTATTAAAAGATGCGACAAGCACAACAAGTGAGTGTAGCACTGTAAAGGTGTAACAAGTAACAAAGTGAGTTTCTATTGTTCTTGTTATTGTTTGTATGTTATTATATTTTTTTCGTCGTTTTCGTTGTTGTTGTGGTTCATGTTGTTGTTGTATCGGTTGAGAACACACGAGCGAAACGAAGCAGAAACAAATGCACAACCACCAAACAACAATAAGATAAATACTCATAGCAAAGAAAGAACCTTATGCATGTATCATACACGGTCGGAATGTTCTTAATGGAAATGGGTTTCATTATGGGAGCGGAGCGTTTTCTAAAATTGCTAATGAAAGTGATCTCTCTATCCATCCATGTCTCTCTTTATCTCTTACTAGAATGTGTACCTTTAAATCTATACAAACAAGGAAAAACGTTAACTTCGGTGAAACCGAAGCTTAAATGCCCGTCATACATACGTCATACACGAATCTTTAAATAGTTTGTGTGATCTTCTGTGGCTTGGATAGAACTACGAGATGGAATGGGTGGGGTTAATGGTTCAATACAATCATAAATTCATCGAACATATTTCTTGGATTGATATTCTTTGGTATTTACGATTTTATTTGGAAAATAAACTTACTTTTAACCTCCACATTGGAAAAACTTTAGATAAAGTTAATAAGACAATCTGTATGTTATATCCGCTCATTAACCGAAAATCTCAATTTTAACTATATAATAAGCTTTGATATTTGAAGCAATTTTTGTCTCAAGAAAAAATTGAAAATTTCTCTGAAAAAATTGCTTAAAATGCTGTGTAATCAGCCATTCTTTCTTACCACTGTAAAATAGCACAGAAAACTTAAAATTCAAACAGTAGCCATAATTGTTCAAATTTAATAGTCGCAATTTAGTCATATAATCCAATAATATAAAACTAGCTTCAATTGGTACTTACTTTTCTAGTCTTGCGATTAGACTCTTTAAGTACCAATACTCTCATTATAACATAAGTTACTGCATATTTTCCTAGTTTTAGTTTTTTATTAAATTTTCTTAAGGGTTTTTTCATTTTTCCATTTTTTATTAATCATTATATTTATTATAATTAGACAAACATGCATAAATTAATCATTGTATTATTTACAAATAATATAAGTATTAGGAATAAATAAATAAGTAAATATCGTTTAAGAAAAATGGACAGTGGGGGTTGCCTCCATATGTTAGAATCTTTAAAAAAATTCATCATAATTTTAATAGTGTTTGAGAGAAATGAAATTCGGTGTACATATTACAAGGACCTGCAAAGTAAGCGTTTCAAAAACAAGGAAAAACGTTAACTTCGGTGGAACCGAAGCTCAAATACTCGCCACGTCTGGGTTTCGTTTATTTTTGATCATCGGTGGCTTCGGTAAAATTTTCAGAAGGAATGGCTTGGAGTCAATAGTCCGATACAACCAAAGTTTAGACACAATAATAGAAAATGGGTTCTGACTTTGTATTGGCGCTATATGTTATAGTGGGCTGATCCCTATACTATCAAGAATATATATACTTTATGGGGTCTCCGACGTCTCCTTCAATGCTTCACAAACTTTCAGACAAACTTAATGTACCCGTTTTTACTATGTGTAACGGGTATAAAAATAGCGTTTCATTTATAGATTTAAAATATAGCTTTGAATTAGAGATGGGCGTCGGGCGGGAATCCCGCGGGATCCCGCGGGTCCCGAAATTTTTTTCGGGATTGGGCGGGATCGGAAAACTTTTAAAATTTTCGGGAGTTTTCGGGATAGCTCGACTCGATAGTCGAAAAGTTTCCCGATCCCGCCCAATCCCGAAAAAATTTAGGGACCCGCGGGATCCCGCGGGATTCCCGCCCGACGCCCATCTCTACTTTGAATATACATAACTATTTTTTTTTTTCTATTTTTATTTTTGTTTTGCTTTTTTTGATACTTTTTGCCCTTTTCCACGCCTTTGTTTTCGTATCTTTTGTCGCTGTACTTCACTTGTTCATTGATAATTATTTGGTTGGTGTTTACTGATTTTCTCTGACTGATTTTTTTTCAATTAGATAATTTTCATTTTTGTGTGCATAATTTGCATTAGTTTTTCTTTTCTGAAGAGTAGTTTTTTTTATGCTTTATGTTTTTTTTTTCAATTTTATTCCGTTTGTTCTTTTTGTTGTAGCTTTTTATTTTTGTATATTTTTGCTTTTCCTGTCTAAGTGTATAATTATGTTTTCGTTTGTATAGCAAATTACGGCGCTACTGAATCTTTGAACTTGTTTCAATTTCCAAGCACAAATTTTGTTTGGCGTTATTTACGCATCGCTGAAGTTGAATATTTCATTCTTGTTCATTGTTTTCTTGCTTTTGTTTTCCAAATTCTTTAGGAATGTAGATTATTTCGGTAAGTAAACACTTTGTTTATTTTTATTTGTATTTAATTTGCTTATAATTTTTCGCAATTTACTAAAATTTATTTAGACTATTTTTAAGTCAGTTGAACTTTAACTTTTTGGAGTTCATTGAGCGGTAAGACATAACATTTGGAAGTATGTTTTTTTCGTAGTACAATATAAAAATAAGAAATAGAGAAACTATCCTACATAGATGCGTAAATGTGTTTAAAAAGTGATTAGGTGCACCTTTGCTTCTCTAAGTTAATACTCTGAACCATGAAACAATTATTAAAGGTAGTAGCAAGCGGTAATTTGTAACCAAGTTATGAAACATATGAGTACTCCGTTTCGTACGTAGTTTTGCAAGTGTAAAGAAGAAATAATATTTTTTGAGAAAATTTGAGAAAACAAGGAAAAACGTTAACTTCGGCTGAACCGAAGCTCATATACCCGCCACACGAATCTTGGAATAGTATATTTATTATTATCAGTGGCTAGGTAAAATTCGGAGAAGGGGTGGGTGGGTGTCAATAGTCCGATATAATCAAAGTTTAGAGACAATAATATGGTCAAATTTGAAGCTACAGATAGATAAACAAACATTTTCTTTAAAAAATCAGAAAATAGGAGGTAAGTTAATATCGGGGCTATATGTTATAGTGGGCCGATCCTCATAATATAGGTGGTGTGCAAATAGGATGATATTAGATATGTTTTTACCCAATTTGGTGTGAAGAACCTCATATATATTTCCGGTTTTCATAAACAAAATCGAAAATGGGCGGTAAGTTTGTATGGGGGCTATATCTAAAAATGGGCGTGGCACCTGTCTTTTTGACATTCGATGACATAAGAAGTGTTTTTACCCAATTTCGAGTGATTACATTCATAAATAAATACTCCTAAAATGGGCGTGGCACTCTCATTCGAGAACTTAAGTTCCAAATTTCAGATAAATATATTTATATCTTCAACGAAAAAGATGCATAGAAATATTCAGACAGACGGACATGGCTAGATCGATTCATCTAGTTGATCAAGAATATATATATACTTTATGGGGTCTACGATGTCTCCTTCAATGCGTTACAAACTTTCAGACGAACCGAATATACCCTTTACACTATGTGTGGCGGGTATAAAAATGCTCTTGCCACTACCTTTAGTAATTTGTGTTATTCTCTGCACGCACTGCGTGAAAAGTTCACCACGAACATTTTTTGTTTTTGAAAAAGGCTTTCAATCTGTTCAAAGTTGGCACTGAAGTACAATATATTGAACAATTTAAACTTAAAACCAATTTAAATTTAAAATAAAAAGATTAATCCGAAAATTAATTTCAAGGAAGCGTAGAATTGGGTGTATGCATCATATCAATTATAAAATGCGTAGTTTAATCCTTACAGAATTTATGTATTTCTTGAAGTATTGCAAAAATATGTAGCGTACAAAAGACAATATCTATATTAATATTATAAAGAGGAAATGTTTGATTGTTTGTTTGTTTTAATTAAATTGAATAGGCTGCGAAACTACTGGACCGATTTAAAAAATTCTTTCACCGTTGGCAAGCTACACTATTCCCGAGTGACATAGGCTATGTTTCATTTTCGATTTTTGACCCGGGGCCTAATGGGGGCCTTAAAACTGAAAAGCCAAATATTTGGAACAAAAAGACGTTAAAAAATTTATTTATGTTTGTGTTTTTTTAGAATTCAGGTGAGCAACAAGACGCGATTTTGGAACATTTTGACCCGGGGCCTAATGGGGGCCTTGAAACCGGAAAAGGCATATCTTTGGAGTGAATAGACGTAGAGACTTGAAAGATGGTTAAAAAACATTTTTGGCGTTCAAGGTGTTCAAGGGATTTCCGGAATTTAGACTTATGACCGATATGTGGACCCAATATAGATTTTTTGACCAATTTTTTTATTTTTATTACAGGTGGGTACCTGCTAGTTTTAATTAAAACATAATTAGCATTTGTTTTGACATTTTGCATTTTCTTAAACGAATAATTGCTAAAAACTTAGTGTGGGACCTAGTTTGCTGTTTAACTTTTTCAAACACATATACATACAATAGTTTCTATTAACCAGTTAGGAAAGCAAAGCAAAATCAACACCAGTTGAAGTGTCCATGACACATTTTTGCAATGTTTTGCTTGTAGCAACTTGCGTCACGAATTGGTTTGGTTTTCCAGATCGCCAAGTGGGGAAAATTTTTCTTTTTTTTTATTAAATATTGCTAACAATTGATATTTGCGAAGCAGGCTTGCCCGTTTTGCATACAAGTTCGTATGTAAAATGGCAAACAATTTGACAAAAGTAATGACAAATCTATTTTTTGATATATTTTATCGAAGTAGAAGTATCTTATTTTTTCAACAAAATTCACCTATCTGTTTTATTTATTTTCAAACGTAAATATTTTTATTTTTATTTCAGCTGACAACTGACAGCTTAATTCGCAGAAATAACTTTCATTTCTATTCGCATTTTGCGTGATTTTCTTTTTTTTTATTTGTCATCTTTTGTATTTCTTCTTCTCAGTCAACAATCAATCAATAGCAGCAAAACACGCTTAAGTTGCAGATTGGTGTTGTTTCTAGTCTCAGTTTTGACATTAATGACTTCTTAGCTTTTTATTTTATTATACCCGTTACACATAGTGTAAACGGGTATATTCAGTTTGTCCGAAATTTCGCAACGCAACGAGTCGATCTAGCCATGTCCGTCTGTCTGTCCGTCTGTCAGTTGCGATGCGTTTTACTCAGAATGTTTTTAAGATATTGGCATTATATACCCCCACACAAACTTACCGCCCATTTTCGAGTTTTTGTATGAAAATAGGTATTATTTATGAATATATTTACTCCAAATCGAGTAAAAACACTTCTTAAGTCATCCAATGTCAAATCCAAGGTGCCACGCCCATTTTCAAGTATAGCCCCCGTACAAACTTACCCGTTTTCGAGTTTTTGTATGAAAACATTTATTTTCTTTGAATGACTTCAATTAAAATTTGATAAAATCAATTCCACCGGGCTAATATAACATAACAAATTTGACCAAATTCATCGTGAAATTTAATCTAAGCACCTGGTGAACATATACACTATTTAAAGTGTTGTGTAACGAGCATTTCAGCTTCGGTTCCAGCGAAGTTAACGTTATTCCTTGTTTTTATACCCGCCACACATAGTGTGAAGGGTATTATCAGTTTGTCGGAAAGCTTGAAACGCATTAAAGGAGTCATCGGAGACCCCATAAAGTATATATATTCTTGATCAGCTCGACGAGACGAATCGATTTAGCCATGTCCGTCTGTCTGTTGCAATACGTATTTTCTCGGAATGTTTTAAAGATATTGACCTGAAACTTTAAACTTAAGCTTTTTGTTCTCCTAGGCAGTTTGAATGTCAAATCCAAGATGCCACGCCCATTTTTAGGATAGCCCCATACAAACCTACCATTTTTTTTCGATTTTTTGTATGAAAATTGTTATTATTTGTAAATGTATTTACTACGAATATGGGTAAAAGCACTTCTAATGACATCCAATTTCAAAAGAAACGTGCCACACCCAATTTTTTGATATGGCCTTCATACAAACCAAGCGCCCATTTTTCTGATTTTGTATGAAAATAGCTCTTATTTATGGATATATGTTATTCACTTCAATCTGTGTAAAATCACTTCTACTGTTATCCTATGAATATGCTTCCGATATGACAAGGATCAAGAAAATGAATAAAGTTTTGTGTGGCGGGTATTTGAGCTTTGGTGCTACCGAAGTTAACGTTTTTGCTTGTTTTTAACTAAGACGATGTTAGATCTAAAGCGTGACTTCACTTGATTCACTTGAGCTCCGTTGACACTCCTTTATTTAAAGTCTATTTAACCAGCGACAGGTTATTTTATTGGCAGTACTAGTAACTACGCCACGCGAACAACAGCAACGAAAGAACAATATTCCTAAAACTCTGTTCAAAATGTTTCTTTCTTCTTTGAGCCTTGTTCATCTTGTCAGAGTGTATCATAATTTTGAGTGCTGTTAATTAACCACTAACTTATATGAAAGATAAAACTTCATCAAATATAAGTATAAACTTGTCGTGAATTCAAATATTAAATTTCAAAATAAAACAATTACCGTTTTCATACAACAACAACATCAAAAGAAAATAGATGATCTCTAAAAAAAACTTACTTAAGGAATTGGAATGTCTACTGAACATTTTGGAGAATGCTTGCAACAGGTTTATCGGTTTTGTTTTGGTACAGCTTTCATTGATGCAATCGAAACCTGGAGCCAGTGCTGCGGATTTAGCTTTTTTCTCTTTCACACATACGCATGGTGTACTGTTTTAAATTTCTACCTGGAGCTAACCCTCGATTTACTGTTTATGGGGTTAATTAGACAAAAAGTGATGTAACATAGTGTAGAGTTTTATTGTTAAATCCGTTTTTTTATTATACTATATAACAGAAAATTGGGGAATAATGTTGAGTAAAGAATGCAAAAAGAGGCGATGCGCGAAATATAACATAAAAACAAAAATATACATATAACATTACAATACATGAAAAAATCGAAACTACTTCACCAAATTCAAGAAAATACTAGTTGTGAAATAATAAACAAAATAATTTCCGTTCTGCAATGAAATCCTCCTTAAAAAATGTGATGTTTTCTGTGACAATTTTAATGTACCGACTTTATTGCTTTCTGTTTTTTTTCCTATCACGACAGGTTTATTTTTAAACAATCAAGCAATGTACGTCTGTCCGAAAAAAACATTTTATTGTAACTAAAAGATATGACCATTTTTATTATATAATTTAAGAGTTCCCTTAACCAAATCCGAATGGTAACGGTGGGTTTGTATTAGTTTATGAGTCTTGAAGCACTTAATAAACAGAACAATATAAGATTGTAGAATAAATTAATATAAGGTACCTCACTAGGGTTTGACAGAATCTAAATATTAGGTTTCGTGGTAGTCTCCGAGAAAATTCGTTTCATATGGCACCGTCAAACCGGTCTGAGCATTTTGAAGCTAAAATGCGAAAACTTTATTTTATCTAGCAACTTTTGGATTGTGCATTACCAACATTTAAAGTAATGTTTGCAATGTCGCACTGCGACTGAAAGAACTGACGTGCGATTTTCTTGTTTCTCAGTGAATATGTTCAGTTATCGGCAATTTTGTATATTGCACTACGCGAACATTATAACTGTTCATTTATCAGTGAATGGTGCTTTTATCGTTTTCGCGAATCGTTCATATTCAATTGAACACTGAAGCTGTACAAATTCATTGGTACATTTGCCAGTCACTTAATTCGTCAAAATGTGCAATTCACTGAAAGCGCAATTACAAGAAAAGAATGAATAGAAAACGAAGTAAAACAAACGCAAATTGCAAAATGTCGTTCAAGACAAGTGTGACTAACTTAAACCGGCAATTACAGGAAAACAATAGTTTTTCATTTTTCCATAAATTAGAACAAAGTTGGTTTGTTCTGTTGGTGCAGCGAAACAGTTCAGTCAGTGGCGTTTTTGTGTATATAATGGCGAACAGAGAACCTGTTCAGTAATCGCTGATTGTTTTTTTTTTTTGCGAACTGCGCTTTTCTCAACGATTGTAGTCACTGAGATTTTCGAATCGCAGTCGCTAAAGACACTGCGACCCGAAAATCACTCTTTTTCCAACACTAATTTAAAGGCAAACTTCGATATCACTAAAAACACTACTTCTTTATTTTTCAACGAGGTTATTATTTTTTGTCTGTTTTATTTTTATAACCGAAGGGAAAAGGCTATGTTAAGTTTTTGCTAATGAACGATAGGCCCTATAAAATATATATAATCTTGATTAGCCTTGAATGGAAGTCTATCTAGCTAAGTCTGTCCGTCTATCTTTCTATCTGTCATGCAGTGTGCTGTAAGAAGCAAATTATCTCGATGACTATAAGAGATACCATATTTAAAACTTATACTGTCCTGAGCCGTCAAGTGGTCACCTACAAACGGTTTCTCTCTAACCCCATTTTAAGGGGTACCCCACACTAACCCTTCGTTTTTGCATAAAAACTTTCTTTGTTTCCTAATATAGGAACTCTAAATTTAGTATAAATCATGCGAATGATTGTCTCGAAAAATATCTTAATTTGGGGTGGGATCAAACAAAATATTTAGGTATAGCCGGCGTACAAATGTACCCCATTGACTTTTTTTTATAAAAACAATTTTTTTTTGTTTCTCATAATAGAAAGACCAAATTCTAAATTTGGTTCAAATGGAACCACTATGAATATAGACCTCAAACAATTAAATGAAGAGCTTACCAAGCGATACCTTCTTGTATGAAATTCATTTGTGAAAAGATGCTAGAAACACTTAATATGATAAAGAGTTTTACAAAGCTAGGACATTACTTATTGTTCATAAAAACTGGGTACAGGGTCGAGCATGCTCGACTTCGAGATACTCTGTGTTCTTTCTTGTTCTTCTAGCTTTTATTTTATAGAAAATTACTGCCTGAGTTTAATTGATAAATTCTTTTTTGCGATTTTTGTTAGCCATTTTTTGATGAAAATAAAAATTTGTTTTCAAATTAGTTTTTTGTGCTTTTGAACATTTTGTAACATTTTCATACCTGTCACACAATTTGTGAACAGGTCTTATTAGTTCGTCGGAAAGTTTGTAACGCATTCAAGGAGACATCTTAGACCCTATAAAGTATATACATTCTTGATCAGCTTGATGAGTTTTAAAGATATTCGGCTGAAATTTAAAATTTAAGCTTTTCTAGGTCCTGTGTGCTTTGTATGTTAAACTTAATGTGCCGCGCCCACTTTTATGTATAGCTCCCATACAAATATACATCATTTTATCAAGTTGTTATAGGAAAAAAAAATTATTTCTAGAGCTAATTGCTTCCAATATGGAACTAGTGTCTCTTATATTAAGTTAAATCATTGGTTGAGATAATTCTAAATTTTAGACATTTTTAATTCTTTAGCATTTTAAGTTAAAATTTAATACAAATGCTAGACACTAAGAATTATCTACGCCAAATTATGCGTGTCGGGTATTTAAGCTTCGGTTATATAAATTCAAAATGAGGCGCCTGTACTACAAGAAAAACATGTTTGCAGAAGAAAAAAAAAATTTCATAAATAAAAATATAAAAAACTCAACAAACAATGAAAGTCGTCGCACTTAAGTAGTTTTTATCTTTTACGTTTATAAATTTTTATGTAAATTATTCACACAATTTTCCTGTTGTACACTTACATATTATGTAGTAAAGTATATTGTATCTGTTTGTGTCTCTTAATGGCTTTTAAATAGTTTCAAGAAAAGAGCCGATAAACAGCTGCAACTACTTGTATTCAAATACGCGATTAAACGCATGCAGCAGCGGATAAACGAACTTGTATGTAAATGCAAATACAAATTCAAATACAAACATTAGTACACACATACAAGTATATGAATGTTGCGCTGCATTAAAACACAATCAATTAAGTGATTTGGATACACCACGTGCATGCTGCTAGCTAGCTTCAAAACGTGCTTTTAGTGCAGCAAAAATATACCCGTATACTTTCATTAAACTTTAGCGATCAGTTAACAAAAATATGCAAGTGGCAAAGACCTAAACATGCTCGTATCTAAATGTATATGTACGAGTATGTACGTACATAATATATATGTGTATGTGTATGTATCTACATATATGTATGTGTGTATGTAATGTATCTGTCTGTATAGTTATGTTTTTTTGTTGGTTTTTTGTTTAAGGAGAAAACTGCATTCCTCGTTGAAAGCGAAATTTCTTTTTGTGGCATTTCACTTTTAGTTTTTGGACTTTTTCTTGTTGTGTAAATAGATGGATACGCTTCTTCGGGTGAGTTTATTATTAATTTTTGTGACTTTTCGGAAGATACAAAGTTTTATTTTAAGCTTTAAAATATACGTTAAAAAAAAACAAGAAAACAAGTTAATTTCGGTAGAACCGAAGCTTAAATACCCGTCACATGAATCCTTAAATATTTTGTGTAAACATCAGTGGCTTAGATAGAACTTCTTGATGGGATGAGCGGGGATCAATGGTCTGATACAACTCAAGTTTAAACAAAATATTATAATTAAATTTTAAGCTAAAATAACAAATATAACAATAATTTTCTTGAAAAATCACAAAATGAGAGGTAAGTTTGTATAGGGATATATATTATAGTGGCCCGATCCTTATTATAACGGCGGCGTATGCATATGATATCATTAGATGTGTGATTACCAGGAAGCGAAAATAAGAGTTATATATAATTTTTTTTTTTTAATCACAGTAAACTTTTATCTAAAACTTTTCGTTTTGCAAGAGTTAAAAAATAATTCTTATTCTCTGATTGTGAGTTTTATTTTATCTCTTAAACTATAATACTATAATTTCAAAACTTTTTAAAATAAACCTCATGAAATAATAAATAAAACTCATTTGCATTTATTGTCGTGAAGAATTGGTTGGACCCCCATAAAATATATAAATATATTGTATATATATATATAAATAATCAGCTCGAAAAGAATAATTGATTTATGCATGTTCCAATTGAGATATTTAATTACGAAAGTTGTCCTAAAGGCTGTCTGCAAAGTAAAAGTAATGCAATGAAAAATATACGAGTATGGAGTTGGTGAGTTGAGTTTAAAATAAAAACAAGAAAAACGTTAACTTCGGTGGAACCGAAGCTGAAATACCCGTTACACAACACTTTTAATAGTTTATATGTTCACCAGGTGCTTAGATTAAATTTCTCGATGAATTTGGTCAAATTTGTATGGAGGCTTTATGTTATATTTGCCCGATCCTTACCATATAGAAAGTGTTCACTTAGGTGGACATTGGAATTGATTTTACCAAATTTAATTGAATTCATTCAGAAATAGTAAATGTTTTGATATAAAAACTCGAAAATGGGCGGTAATTTTGTATGGAGGCTATACATAAAAATGGGCGTGGCGCCTTAGATTTAACATTGGATGACATAAAAAGTGTTCTTACCCTATTTGGATTAAATATATTCATAAATAATACATATTTTCATACAAAAAATCGAAAAAAGCGTTAAGTTTGTATGGGGGCTATATCTGAAAATGGGCGTGGCAACATTCTTTTGATATTGGATGCCATTAGAAGTGTTTTTACCCTATATTGTAGTAAAAGCATTTATAAATAATAACTTTTTCATACAAAAAGTCGAAAAAAGTGGTAAGTTTGTATGGGGGCTATATCTAAAAATGGGCGTGGCACCTTGGTTCTGGTATACAAAGTAACTAGGAGCACTAAAAGCTTAAGTTTCGAATTTCAGGTCAATATCTTTAAAACTTTCCGAGTAACAGCCATCGCAACAGACAGACGGACAGACAGACAGACGGACAGACAGACGGACATGGCTAAATCGATTCGTCTCATCGAGCTGATCAATAATATATATACTTTATGGGGTCTCCGATGTCTCCTTCAATGCGTTGCAAACTTTCGGACAAACTGAATATACCCGTTTACACTTTGTGTAACGGGTATAATAAAACTTTTGTTTGCATTTATTGCCGTTTAGAAGTCGTTTGACGTCAATAAATACAAATATACATGATCAGCCCGAAAAACATATTCGATTTATATATGTTTAAGTTGAGAATATAAAAATTCCTCATATTGTTTTTTTTTACTTTCTCAGAAAGAACGAAAACCATAAAACTTCCTTATGACCTTACAGTAATTTTTTAAATTTTTCTGATGTACATAAACTGCATATACAACGACACCATAGATTTATTATTATTTCAGCTCTGCACATACCTAGAGCATATGGTAAAGTGTTTGAATCGTTACAAATATTAGTAGAACTATATAGAGGTAGTTTTGATTGAAGTTTAAATTGAGTTCATGCGTTACAAACTTTCAGACAAACTAAATATACCCGTTTATACTATGTGTGGCGGGTGTAATTATAGCGTACAAAGAGGCCTACGTGGCTTTTGGCGTATTGAAAATACTTAATATATATTTCGACTTTCATTTCAAAAATCAAAATTTTCCATAATGCGTAAAATTTAAAAAAAATAGAAAAAAAGCATAAATGTTTTTTAAATGAAATTTAATCTATTGTAAATTTTTATTTGCGAATCCTTTGAATATTTGTTTGCTTAAAACTAGTAACTGTTTCGATTTGGTCATAATATGGAATGCCATGGTAAGACTTTTCGCATTTTTATTTTTTCTTTGTGAAAGCAATTTTTCTCTTTTTTTATACCAGTTACATATGTTATAGTGTAAACGGATATATTTAGTTTTTCAGAAAGTTTGTAACGTACTAAAGGAGACCCCATAAGGGACATACATTTTTGATCAGCTCGATGAGACGAGCCGAAATAGCCATTTCCGTCTGCATTTCTGTCTGTCCGTCTGTTGCGAGGTGATTCGTTCGCTCAGTTTTAAAGATATTGAGCTAAAATTTGGAACCTTAGCTTTTCTCGGTACTAGACAGTTTGTATGTTAAAATTAGAATGCCACGCCCACTTTAAGGTGTAGCCCCTATACAAATTAATCGCACATTTTCAAATTTTTGTATGAAAATAGATATTATTTATGCAACTTATTCACTACAAATTGAATAAAAATACTTCTTATGTCATCCAATGTTTAAACCAAGGTGTCACGCCTATTTTAGGTGTAGTCCCAAACAAACTTACTGCCTATTTTAAATATTTTGTATGAAAATAGATATTATTTATAAATGTATTCACTTCAAATTGTAAAAACACCTAAGTGCACACCACCGATATGAGTCGAATCGGGCCACTTAAGGTCTAGCCCTATACTAACTTACCTCTCACTTCCTGATATTTTCATGAAAATTTTTGTTATATCTTAGTTTTTAAAATTAAAATTTGGTATTAATATAAATAAATAAATAAATAAACTATTTAAAGATATTTGCGGCAGGAATTTAAGCTTAGGTTCCATCGAAATTAAAGTTTTTTCTTGTTTTGCAACAAGTTGCATGTAGCAAATGTTTGTATTTTGTAAATTTATTACTTTGCTGCAAAATTTCGAGAGAAAGGGAAAACGTTAACTTCGGTGGAACCGAAGCTGAAATACCCGTTACATAACACTTTTAATAGTTTATGTGTTCACCATGTACTTAGAATAAATTTCACGATGAATTGAATTTACCAAATTTAATTGAATTCATTTAGAAATTATAAATGATAGGGTCTATATCTTAAAATGAGCGTGGCAAAATTCTTTTGATATTGGATGCCATTAGAAGTGTTTTTACCCCAAATTGTAGTTAAAGCATTCATAAATAATAACTATTTTCATACAAAAAATGGAAAAAAGTGGTAAGTTTTTATGGAGGCTATATCTAAAAATGGGCGTGGAGCCTTGGTTCTGACGTTCAAACTGCCTAGAAGAACAAAAAGCTTAAGTTTCAAATTTCAGGTCAATATCTTAAAAACTTTCCGAGTAAAACTTAATCATTTCGTCTCATCGAGCTGATCCAGAATATATATACTTTATGGGGTCTCCGATGCCTTCTTTAATGCGTTGCAAACTTTCGGACAAACTGAATATACCCGTTTACACTATGTGTAACGGGTATAAAAACAAAAGGCAAGCAAGACACAATAACGCTAAAAATATTAAGAATGTATTTTAAAGTTCCTGTGCTCTTTGTTTTTACTGTATTTTTTTTTTTTTAAAGCTTCGGTCCAACCATGTACACTATTGAAAAGAAGAAAGAAAGTTTTGTATCTTACCTTGAGCGAATGCGAGAAAAGCATGACACTCGCACTTTTACTGTATTTTTTTTTCTTATATCAATTGCAGATACCTTATGCGCAGCATGCAATGCAAGTGCGACTTGTATTTCACCGATCGGGCGAGCGAGCGAGCGTACACGTACATTTCATTTCTGGCTCCCTGTATCACCTTTCTCTTGTTGCATATGAATTTAGCATGTTACACACACAAAAGATAGATGGAAAGAGAGCAAGATGAAAGCTGAAAAATGCATTTAAACTTTGTCTCAGTTGCAAGTTGTATATGGTTTTTTGCTTTTTGTCTGCTATGCACAAATCTATCTTTTTATCTTTTACCGTTGACATCGTCATGTCGTTTTGCAAATGATTTTCGTAATTTCATCGCTAATTGTGCTGAGATTTCGAAACGATAAATTCAAAACGTTTGCAATTGCTTTATAATTTATTTTATTTATTTATTATTATTTTTTTTTGTTAAGCTGTCTATCCGTAACGAAAAGTATCTATGTGATTTTTTTATTTTTGTATTTAGCAAAAAAACAAAATTATTCAAGATATTTAGCATTCATTGTGGATCATGAAAATATTTAATTTTACTCCGTTTGACTCATTTATCGAAATTGTAAAGTGACAAATAAGCTTTTTATACCCGCCACACATAGTATAGGAGGGTATTTTCATTTTGTCAGGAAGTTTGTAACGCGTTAAAGGGGACATCGTAGACCCTATAAAGTCGAGTCGATCTAGCCATGCTCGTCTGTCTGTCCGTATTTCTGTCTGTATTTGTGCGTTTAATTCGCTTAGTTTTAAAGAAATTGACCTGAAATTCGAAACTAAAGCTTTTCTCAGTCCTAAGTAGTTTAAGTGTTAAAATTAAAGTGCCACGCTCATTTTTAGTCCCCCATATAAATTTACCGCGTTTTTTCAATTGTTAGTATGAAAATAGCTCTAATTTATGAATGTATTCACTCCAAATTGGGTAAAAATACTTCTTAGGTCAACCAATGTCCAAACTAAGGTACCACACCCATTTATAGGTATAGGCCCTATACGAATTTTCAGCCTATTTTCCATATTTTTGTGAAATTAGTAATTATTTATGAATGTATTAACATGTCATTCTTTACACCCTTTGATATTATAAGCACAATCCCACTGTAACGTATAGCCCCAATACAAAGTAACCACCCATTTTCTATTTTTTTTTTTCGAGAAAATGTTTATTATTCTGTCCTTCGGTTAAAATTTGATCCAATTTTTGTGTTCAAACTTTGGTTGTATTGGACTATTGACTCGAAATTTTAACTGAGCCACTGATGATCATAAATAAACTTAGCCAAGATGTGGTGCGTATATGAGCTTCGGTTTCCCTGAAGTTAACGTTTTTCCTTGTTTTCATACAAATACTCCAAAGTTAGAGGTAAATTTCTATAATGGTTATATACGAGGTGTGTTCAAACATTATCGCGAATTTTGAATTTTCGCGGGTTACGTATATTTGAATTTCGATTTTTTTGTGGCGTTATGTTGGTACTCATGTCTCTCACTTATGCCGACAAGCTCGGCCATTTTGAATGTTCACTTATTTGTTGACAGCTGCTTTGCTTGCACGTGTTTTGGATCGTCTTCGATTTTTACCTATTCAAAAAAATGGATCAAAGAACCTGTGTCAAATTTTTTTTTTCTGAATGGAATAAATGGATTAAAATGTTGAAGAAGACTTATGGGGACTGAGCTCTACTAAAATCAACCACATTTGATTGGTATAAATTGTTGAAAGAAGGTTGCGAACGTGTTGAAGACGAAGAGCTCCCCTGATCAACCATCGACCTCAACGGACGATGCTCACATCCAAAAAGTAAAAGAATTACCACTCCAGGGAACGCGTTTCGAGTCGATTGAGGAGATAAAAGCTAAATCGAAGAAGGCGCTGATGGCTATACCGGAAAGGGACTATTTGGAGGGGATTACTTTAAAGGGGTGACACCACCTCAATCATGGGTCCTTTTTTAAACATGGGTTGATATTAGAAATGTTTTTACCGTATTTGACACAAATCGCTTCATAAATAAATCATTTTTCATCTAAAAACTCAAAAAATTAATGGTAGATTTGCATGGGGGCTATGAGCTATAGGGAACCCACCTCAACCATCGGACATATAAACTAGTGTTGGTAACAAAAGCGATGTTTGAGTCGCAGTGTCTTTGGCGACTGCGATTCGAAAATCTCAGTGACTACAATGTGTGATTAAAGAGCAGTCCGCGAAAAAGCAATCATCGATTACTGAACCATTTACAAATATATATTATATATAATATATTTATCTTTGTATGGGGGCTATACTTAAAATTTTGTTGGGCCTACCAATATTGGTCTATTTTATTGGGACTATCATAGGCATAATTTATACCAAACTTACACTTCCTAGAATGAGAAATAATGACGTTTTTGTGTAAAAACACAAAATGTTGGGGTAGATTTGTTTGGGGGCTATACCTAAAATTTTGGTGGTCCTACCCATGTTAGGATATTTTATTGGGACTATCATAGACAATGACATTTTTATGCAAAAACTCAAAATTTTGGAGTACATTTGTATGGGGGTACCCCTTAAAATGGGTCTAGAGAAAACCCGTTTGCAAGTGAACACTTGACGGCCTAGGAGAGTCTAAGTTTCAAATATGGTGGCCCTCTCTTTAATAGTCTCCGAGATAATCTCTCTAATACGGCAGACAGTAGGACAGACAGACGGACGGACGGACAGACATAGCTAGTTCGACTCCCCCTTCCAATGCTGATCAAGAATATATATACTTTATATGGTCTATCTAGCCTCCTTCTGTATGTTACATACATTCGCACAAACTTAATATACCCTTTTACCCTTTGGGTACAGGGTATAAAAACACTGCTTTTATTGCATAAATTGAAACTGTTCAAAAAATAATATTTGCAAAAACAACTGTGTTCTTTGTTGTTTTCTTTGCAATTGCCGGTTTAAGTTAGTCACACTTGTTTTAGACGACAGTTTGGCAGAAAACATTTTTCATTCTGCCGTTTGTTTAACGTTTTTGTGTTAAAACAAGGAAAAACGTTAACTTCAGTGGAACCGAAGCTCAAATACCCGTTACACAACACTTAATAGTGTATATGTTGACCAGGTGCTTAGATTAAATTTCACGATGAATTTGGTCAAATTTGTATGAAGGCTTTATGTTATATTAATTTAATTGAATTCATTCAGAAATAATAAATGTTTTCATACAAAAAATCGAAAAAAGTGGTAAGTTTGTATGGGGGCTATATCTAAAAATGAGCGTGGCTCTTTGGTTCTGACATACAAACTAACTAGGAACACAAAAAGCTTAAGTTTTAAATTTCAGGTCAATATCTTTAAAACTTTTCGTATAAAACGCATCGCAGACGGTCATGGCTAATCGATTCGTCTCATCGATCTGATCAAGAATATATATACTTTATGGGGTCTCCGATGCCTCCTTTAATGCGTTGCAAACTTTCGGACAAACCGAATATACCCGTTTACACTATGTTTCACATCGTTTTTTATTTTTGTCGCAATTGTACTTTTACCATTCAATCGTTTCAATAGACCGCGCTTTCAGTGAATTGTCCGTTTTGTCCAATAAAGTGACTGGCAAATGTACCAACGAATATGTACAGGTTCGGTGTTCAATCACTGATAAATGTACTGTTTGAATGTTCTCGAAGAGCGATAGACCAAATCGCCGATTACTGAACATCTCAATGAGAAACAAAAAAATCGCAAGTCTCTATTTTCAGTCGCACTGCGACATTGCGATTTTTGTCACTGTGAAAAAATCAACGAACGTGATTTTTTTGCCAACATTACTATAATCATGGGTTGCTATTAGAAGTGTTTTTACCGTATTTGACCCAATTCGCTTTATAAACCAATTTTTGATAAATAAAAAACTTAAAAACTTGTATGGAGGCTATGCCTAAAAATGGGCGTGGTACTTTGGTTTTAACACTTTAACTGCTTTGGACTGAGAAATGCTTGAGTTTTGATTTTCATCTCAATACCTTTAAAGTTGAGGAAATGAAACGTGTAACTACAGACGGCCAGGCGGACAGACAGACAGATGGCAAGGTCGATTCGTCTCATCGAGTTGATTAAGAATATACTTAATGGGATCTACGATGTCTCCTTTCATGTGTTTCAAACTTTTTGACTAATCTGATTGTACCTTTCGCACTATGTGTAATGGCTATAAAAAAAACTTAAAAAATGCGATTCGTTTAAAAGTAAATGTCTGTCTGTTTATCTTTATATAATCGAAAAAGGAAATACTTCAACAATGAAGCTTATTAACTAAACAGGCAAACGCATAGACGGGCAGGCTTTTTGCGCATCTGTCAAGCAAGTTTCACAAAATCGTTTTCCCAAACACTAAAATTGAATTTAAAGAAATAAAGAAATGCCTCAGTAAGTGCGCAGTCTGTCGCTTTTATTTCTCAATACAAAATGAAAAAAAAAAATAAATAAATAATAAAACTTGAGTGAAATTCCTGTCAAGAAAGTTAACGTTTGAGTGCATATATTGCAGATACATTTATATCTTATAGATGCTACTTAACTATGACAACGCAATACACGTTGTTGCCCAAACGGGAAGTTGTTTTTCACAAACAGTAACAAAAACAATAACAGCAATAACCGCAAAAAGGTAATGAATACATAAACAACCTAACCGAAACTAAGCCAAACCAAACCAAGCCAATACAACCAAATCAATCTTATAAGACACGGATGGAGAGAGAGAGAGAGAGGTGTAATCTACTCGTACAAATATAACAAAAAAAACATCATATTTTTTCTATTTTTCGAACGTTTAATATTTAATGGTGTTGCCGGAGCCTTAAAGTTTTTAATGTATTTTATATGAGGAAAAGATACTTTTTCGTACATTTGCTGCAAACACATTTCTTTTTAGAAATGTGCAAATTACAGATTACGGAAAGAAAAATAAAATAATATTGTACAATATTTTTTATAAGATCATTAAAACTCATTAAATGCAAAATATAGTATCTATAAGATGTTTTTTTTTCGAATGAACTTAATAATCTTATAAGTTTTGAGCAAGTTACACAATATTTAATTTCATTATTCAATTTCATATACTAGTGACACAAAAATAGTTTAAACTAATTGTTGCTGTTTCATTTAATTTTTCAAATAGCTACATACCTATTACCATAGATACCTAAGTTGAAAGTTTTACAAAACCTGTGTCAATGTTGCTTTGTTAGTGTTCAGAAAATCAGATTTATAATCTTTAACAACTTAAAGCAAAAATTGCTCTTGATTTTCTTACGGTCATTTTATCAATTTTGAGTTAAGTACTATTTAGAAGTTTAATATATGGAGAAACTGCCAGTTAGTGCTTAACTGTATACAGTGCTCTTGAAGTAGCGGCAGGTTTTATCAAAATAGATGGTGAAAACTCCAACGTAGAGATGTCCCATAGAGTCTCTAGAATTCAAATTTTCAAACCCCGAAATTGTACCTGATCCTTTTTTAAAATATGTATATGTCGAAGCGTACTGCATGAACGCACTGTATGCGCGTGTTGCAGCGTACTGCATGTGTGAGTTTATGGGTATTCTGTTTTGGGCATTTCACCAGAATCATAATTTCATCATATTAGAAATATTGCATCAGCCACTAATTGTGCTCATCATAAATGGACAACAGACAGCATCATCAATGTATCCTTGCCCCTATTGATTTGTTTCCCTTGGTGATCTAAAACAAAACAAAACTTCTATGCAAGAGGATGTAAATGACACTGCTGAGCATAGCTCAAATGCAGTTGATTTCGAAAGCAATACATCGAGGCTAAAATCATACGGAGATTTAAGAAAAGATTTTGAAGAGTTTAATCTTTCTGGTAGAAATAAAAATTACAGTCAAGAATGTCACAGCACTATTAACAAACCTCTTTTCACAGAAAGTGATGACACCACCGTATTGGAAAAATGTGTAATTCCTGAATTACATGTGTTAATGGATTTTGTTAACCATCTGTTCTGGAAAGGCTTAGTGCCCCTTTTAGGAAAAGACAAAGCTTTGATATGGCCAACAAAAATTAAAACTCATTTCCAAAAACTACCATGGCGATTGTTTTGAAGGCAATGCATGTAGGAAACTACTGAAGGAGGCTTACAAGCTTAAAGATCCTGAGATTTATGAAGAAGTGGAATATTTAAAAATCATAAATTACTTTAATGCTTTCCTAGTGATGAATAAAGTTGTCGATTGTTGTTTCACATCTAAAAAAGTAGGGCCAAATTTAGATCTTTATTTGGACGATCTAAACAAAGCATTAGATGCTTTAAATGCAATTGAAGACGTCTCCGTAACTTTAAAATTACATGAAAGCCCATATTAAAGAATGTCTTCAATTCATTGATGACAACAACGGACTGGGCTATTGGTCAGAGCAAAGTGGAGAGTGGGAAAGATATAAGATGAACACAATCGAAGATGATTTATATTTAGAAAAATTGTTTTTAGCAGTTGTAGAATTTTCATCGCTCAATATATAATTAAATTTCTGATTCCAAGGCATATCATCTAAAGAACCAGTTAAAGTTCTACTTCCATTTTTATAATATAAAATTTAAAAATTCATAAAAAAATAAATAAAAATATAAAAAAAAAAAAAAGTAAAAAAAAAAAAAAAAAATAAAAAAGAAAAAAAAAAAAAAAAAAAATAAAACGGGCCAAGTTACACCTACGTCCACGTCGTTGGCCCTGGGTTAAGCTAAATGTGGTTTATATGTATGTACCTATCACTGAGAAACAAAATGTTAAAATACACGATTATATTGATAATCTCTCCAAACAACTGCCTGAGTTACTGTATATCTGAAACAATTACAAAGGTTTTGTCTAAATTAAAATCCTTTTGAGTCAGTCTCACCGCGGATATCGCCACCCGTAAATGGACTGTTTTTGAATCAATCTCGCTGATTAGGAAACAAATCACTTGAAATTGATTCAAAGCAGTTTAGAATAAATAAAAACCGCATTTAAACTACGGTTGAAATCATAATAATTACAAATTTGCACTTTGTCGCTTAGTGTATAACGTACATACACGTATGTTAGATGTATACATATTTAAAAAAAAAGGATCAGGTATAATTTCGGGGTTTGAAAATTTGGATTCTAGAGACTCTGTGGTGCTTCAAGAGCACTGTGTGTACATTAATTTAATGTGTACAAACAAAATCTGAAATTTCCTAATTTTTTCCATCTTTAATTAGCCATTGCTCTTTTAGTTTGATAGAAATATCCTGCGGTTTGAGATATAGCAGGGTTAATATCTTTACGTATATTTTACTTATAAAATTCTAAGATATGTGTACATACTTTTTTATTGGTAAAATTTATTTATCAAAACAATGTTAGTTATTTTGTTTTTCGAAAAATAATCATTTTTTTGAAATACGAGATATCATTTATTTTGCATTTAACGACTTCTATATGGTGTTATAAAATATATAACTTTTTGTTGCTAATTGGAACGTTTTTAAAGGGAAATATATTTAAAAATATTAATTATATACGATTTTATAACAAATCTACAAGAAAATATATTTTCCCCATACAAAATACATAGGAAATAGACAAAATACGGCTTTTTTTGTATTTCCTAAATCTCTATCGCATGCTCTGTTGGTATACAAGCTAATGACTATGCTCAAGCTTAAGTGTTTCCCATTTTTAATATATTTTGATCAGGTTGAAGAGCGAATAGATCAAGGTATATCCGTCTTTCCGCCACTTCATCTGTTTATTTCTATACGATTCATTCAGTCAGTTTAACAGATATTGCCCCAGATTTTCAGAGTTAAGTGTCTCTCGTCAACGTCTATGTCAAAAGTAGCGTGCCACGCCCACTTTTAGGTATAGATTTTATACAAACTTACCGCATATGAAACAAATTTTTGTTTATGTATGTATTCACTACAACTTTTGTAACGCATTAAAAAAGACTCCTTAGATCCTAAAAAAGTATATTTATTCTAACGCCCATTCAACTATTTATATTTATATAATTATTATTTATGAATGTATTCACTCCAAATTAATGATTTGGTAAGGATCGTTTCATTAATTGCTTCAATATGCTAAAAACTTTTCTTGTGTAGTCTATGTGTATAGATTTATAAAGGATAAGGTAACTAACATATATGTATTTATTCACTTCGAAATTTTTAGTTTTTGTCACAAAAATTTCGTTTAACGGGTATCAAAACTTCGGTTCTACTTAAGTTAACGTTTTTCCTTGTTTCATTAGATAATTCAGTTAAAATTATAGCAACGCAATCTTTTAAAAAAAGAAACCAAAATTCACATCAATCAAGTAGTTTTTATGAAATATTTATATAGAGTTTATTAATTATTTAAATAGTCAACTTATGAGTTATTAATACTATCTATCTTTTTTTGTTCATATTTTATTTTTTTGTATCTTTTGCAATCAATATCTTTTGACATATTTCGTAATCAACTTAAAAATAATTTGTGCTAGAAAATTTTGATAACGATATATGTAAAATTACAATTGCACTCATATCTCTTTATTATCATAAACAAATGTGTGCATACAAGGTTAGTTTGGAAAGTAGTGAGCTTATTTTAGATAAGAGAATAATACTAAAAAAATATTCTGATTCAGCATTTTACAAAAAATTGTCTCTAAACTTCTATCTCGCCTTTATTTCTGTATTTTATCAGTATAATCTGCTATCAATAACACAGCCACACAAAAAAAAGTCATGTCATGTGCGTCGAACCAGAGGGTTCATTTTATATATATATATATATATATTTTTTTTCTTATGATTAAATTTAAACA
>JAEIFJ010000122.1:0-14814 GCA_018903435.1 Leucophenga varia | reverse complement strand
ATGGGTAGGACCAACAAAATTTTGGGGAAGGCCCCCATACAAATGTTCTTTAAAATTTTTGTGTGTTTTTGAACAAAAACGTCATGGTTTCTTATTCTTGGAAGTCTAAATTTGGTAAAAATTATGACTATGATAGTCCCAATGAAATAGACCAATATGGGTAGATCCGAAATTTACATAAACCCCCCCCCAAAGATATACCCGATTTTTTAAGTTTCTGTATGAAAATACAAGGATCGGCAACTTAAAACTTTTTTTAACCATTTTTTAATTTTTTATTCTCTGAATTCTTCGGTTACAGACGCCAGCCGTGCTTATAGGCCCTGCTACAGCACTGAAATAAAGTTGAAGAAATTGCAGCTTATAGTCCGAATTTTTGACACGTTTTTCGTTTTAAGAATGATCGTACATTCCATTACATTATATTATAAAACTAGTTTTCAATTTTTTTGTCGAAAGTTCTTTGTTCTCATGAATCTATTCACATGTATTTTGTAGTTTCCAATGGCCACGAAAAACTTTTCAATAAATAAACTTGTCTGATTTTACTAATTACTCTATACCTTTCACACTTTGAATCTGATTTAGACAATCTTAGGCCTTATGTTTTCGTGTTTAAACACTGAATTTACCAAAAGTTTTCAATTGATATTCACAAGCAGCATTTCGTCGCGTCGAAGAACTAATTACCTTTCAAATGTTTCGAACTATGCATTCTCTAGATATACATATAATAATAACGGAAAAATATTCCAAAAACAGTTTTTATGAGGATATTTCCAGAACGATCCATAAGAAAAATTGGCAATTTTTTGGAATTTACGGCAAAAATACATGAGAATATTTCGATGAGCACCCAAAACATTTTTGAAATAGGCTGTAAACTAATGTAATATAACTAGCTGAATTGCCGGGCCGTGCTCGGGTCTGGTTATAACAACTAAAATTCGATGGCTTGGCTGGTCCCCATAAAAGCTTGTATGGAACTGCTCCCTACGGTTAATGCGATGTTCGTATAACCGGATTCTACTATCTTTATAAAAAAATTGCGATGTTTTTAAAGTTTGCTTTAGTGGTGCCACGCCCACCGACCATTTTTCCAATTCGTTTA
This sequence comes from Leucophenga varia, assembly GCA_018903435.1. NCBI lineage: Eukaryota > Metazoa > Arthropoda > Insecta > Diptera > Drosophilidae > Leucophenga > Leucophenga varia. The sequence continues at coordinate 13,703 of JAEIFJ010000122.1, read as the reverse complement.
AGAGGAGTTTTCTTACAAACACTGTGACCCGAGAATTTTCTAAATTAGATTTGTTTAAATGTGTCATCGATGACATTAAAATAAGCAATAATTTTCGCATAGTTACTGATTGCAATCGTCTAAAAAATTGCTCTGTAAACTGACCAAATATACAAATTAAATGTAAATTAAAACACTAAACAGATATTTACTTAGTTTCCCTTCTTGAATTTATTTATTATTTGCAATGCAATCAAGCCACTTGTACGCAATCGGACAATCGGACGCGAAGGGAATATGGAGGGCAGCACAGCAGTACCGCAGTCGCAGTCTAACCTGGCTAACAACCGAAGTGCATGTTGCATTGCGATTTGAGCAGCCGCAATCGGTGTCGTTGTTGTCCGCCTAAATAAACGCAGTCGCTCGGTCGCTCGACTGTCCACTTTGTTGCTACTTGTGCTTGTATCCATGTTTATTTTACGGTTCAACGATTATTACCAGTTATTGTCTAATGCGACCGTAAAAGGGAACAAGTGTATGAAAGACAGAGAGAGAGTGAGAGTGAAAGATAGACAGAAAGGGCACATAATGTGTTGGGGAAGGAGATCTGTGCGAGGCAACCACCACCAACACTGCACAAATAGTAAACAAAATGTACTGACAAATCGACGGACAGACAGACAGACAGATAGATTCATCAAGAGACTCTTTGGTCTTAACTGTAGGTGTCACTGGTTTATTTGCTATTGCTGTTTATTTTATTGTTGTTTGTGTCATTTTGAAGTTGTAGCAACCAACTTATTATCAGAACCAAGTGGGCTTCTTGGTTAAATTACCAAAAAAAAAACGAGAGTGCATTGAAAACAATTTAAAATTACAATAACGAATTATTTTGAATTTATAGATAAGAATGGGGATTTATATTTTTGAGTTGTTGCCAGTGCCTTCAGTGGAGTAGTAAATCAGATCGCTCAAAAAATATTATAATTATTTTTTAAAATATTTAAATTACCTCTCGCATTTTAAATTGACAGAGTGGGTGTGTGTGCCATACATTGTATCAAAATTTCAGACACGTAGTACGTAGTAAAATAAAAACAAACTTTTTTTTTGTTTCATAGTTTAGGGCTCAATTGAGCCTTTGAAGTTCAGAAAGGGTAGACAAGTCTGACAACTGAAAATAGTAAGAGTAAAAGAGATAGATATAAGAAAGCCAACTTGTTTCCAAAACGGAAATTCACACGGAAATACTAAAACACAGAAACAGAAAAAACTAAAATAATAAAATAATAATAATAATAATAACATAACAACAACAACTACATCAACCACTTTTCGATTCAATAGAAATGTAACTAGTGAATAAATAAATTTGAATATTTATATAATTCATATTTATAACCAATAAGAATAACCATTATTTCATCCAAAAGCATTCAAATTGGATTATTGATTTAATTTCAAAATGATAGAAAATGGGGAAAAACAAAAAAGTTGTTTAAAAACAAAGAAAAACGGTAACTTCGGTAATACCAAAGCTGAAATACCCGTTACACAACACTTTTAATAGTTTATATGTTCACCAGGTGCTTAGATTAAATTTCACGATGAATTTGGTCAAATTTGTATGAAGGCTTTATGTTATGTTAGTCCGATCCTTACCATATCGATAGTGTTCATTTTGGTGGGCATTGATACTGATTTTACCAAAATTGATTGAATTCATTCAGAAATAATAAATGTTTTCATACAAAACTCGAAAATGGGCGGTAAGTTTGTATGGAGGCTATACCTAAAAATGGGCGTGGCACCTTAGATTTGACATTGGATGACATAAGAAGTGTTCTTACCTTATTTGGAGTGAATATGTTCATAAAGAATACGTATTTTCATACAAAAAATCGAAAAATGTGATAAGTTTGTATGGGAGCTATATCTAAAATTGGGGGTGGCACCTTGGTTCTGACATACAAACTAACTAGGAGCACAAAAAGTTTCAAATTTCCGGTCAATACCTTGAAAACTTTCCGAGTAAAACGCATCGCAACAGACAGACAGACGGACATGGCTAAATCAATTCGTCTCATCGAGCTGATCAATAATATATAAACTTCATAGGGTCTCCGATGCCTCCATCAATGCGTTGCAAACTTTCGGACAAACTGAATATACCCATTTACACTATGTGTAACGGGTATAAAAAATGTATATGGAATAGAGAAACAGATAACTAGTATCAATCATGATGCAATTATATCAGGTGAAGTACTCCGGAAATTTATATTTTACATATATTTGACGACTTAGTTTGTTTGTGGTGAATTATTTTTCATTTCACCACGACAGGTGAGAAGAGTACGAGAAGTTTTGAGAGAGAGAAAGTAAACAAAAATTATATTTTCCGTACTTTTGATTCGGTTGCTTTTGGTGCTTTTAAAAAATATTTTATTTTTTAATTAAGAATTGTAACGAAGCTGCAGATAAAATTTAATGTTCTGAAATTTATCATTTTATTGTTTGCTCAAAACCAAGAAGCAGAAAAATTGACATTTATGAGGTGAAATTATATAAATTCACTATAACATGCATACTCAACAATATTTGTAATCAAATTTGAAAGAGACAGTGGCTGAATACTTCACTCGGAATAATTGCATCATGGTATTAATTACATCAAATATTTAAAAAAAAAGAAATTGGAAAAAAAGTTTTTTAACTCAATAAAATTAAGCAATGAATTATTGAGCAAAAATATTTTTTATTGAAAATCTTTGGAAATTAATTAGAATTCCAATAAAAAAAAAAAAATAAAAAAAAAAGACAGATGATTGGCCGAATATATTTGCTATGCGATTATATGTAGTATATGTGTCACCCCCTTCAAATTATTCGTTGAAAATATTTGGATCACTTAATTTCAAGGAAAGCAAAAACTTAATTCGTGCGCATTTAAAAAAAAATGTTTGTCTATAATTTTCATTATTTTTTTTTTCGAGAGAATAAAAAATAAATAAATTATGTCGTACAAGTGGTAGCTCACATTTAGAATGTTGTGAGAAAATAGATATATTATATCAATAAATTTTATTCTTATAGCTTTAGATACTTTAATGTGCTTAGTTGTGACAAATTTTTGCATACTAGATACTGAGTTGTTGTCTAGCCGTGGTGATATGCCATAAACAATTCTTGTCTAGACAAATTTTGATTATATGCTAAACATATGGCAAGCATTTCTTATAAATGCTGAGATCATACATTAAATTTTGCTAATTAATTAAGTGTTTCTTAAAGTAACAAGGGCAAATAGTTGTAATTCGGGTAGCACATAGGTTTTTAGAAGCGGACAATTTGAGATAAGTCAATCTCTTTTCAATATTAGATGTGTATTGTATCCGGCGTTTTACCAAATTTAAATCCATTCGAAATAATCGGTTTTCCCAAATTGGCGTTTATTTTGGTGATAAAGTTTTCATTCGCACCAAATCATGTAACGGTGAGCCATCTCTTTACGAAACGATGGAAGATGTCGCTTTAAATTCGGAGGTACATCGCCAAACACACTTCATACGGTTTCGCCTATGGTCGAGTGTGAGTAATTCAGGCACTTGAATCGCTTTTCATTTACAAGCAATCTAGTAAAATGTAATGTATACGCACGGCTGAGATGTCTACAGCCTTAGAAACCGCACACACACTCATTTAAATATCGTAAAATGTGATTCCATTATCGACGATTTCAGTAAACCTCTTTTGAACCATATAGTATAAATTGGTAATGATTTTTTACAAAAAAAAAAAGTGTAAAAAAAAACACGACACATTTTCTGTAATTGTTTTTGTTCAAATATTTTTGACGGGAGCAATAACTTATATTCACAAATTGCTCACGTAATTTTAAAGGAGCTGGACTATAGTTCACACGACACAAGCACGTCAAACTTCGAGGCGCGTATTCGACTTCCAGGCACACAGAACGCAATGCGAAAGACTACAAAGAATTAGTACAATTCAATGCAAACGATACAATACATTCTCGTCTGTTCTACATTTCGACTCGTTTTCAAAAAGAAAAACGAGTTGATTTCGAATTCGATTGAGTTCAGATCGGCTTGGAAACGTATTCATTTTTAAATATTTATTTATCGATTTATTACAATGAAAATCGAAAACGAGGCGAAAAACGAAAGGCTGCCATTATTCATAATTATACCCGTTACACATAGTGTAGAACGGGTATATTCAGTTTGTTCGAAAGTTTGTAACGCATTGAAGGAGACGTCGTAGACCATAAAGAATATATATTCTTGATCAGCTCGATGAGACGAATCGATCTAGCCATGTCCGTCTGTCTGTCCGTCAGTCCGTCTGTCTGTCTGTCCGTCTGTATATTTCTAAGCATCTTTTTCGTTGAATATATAAAGATATTTAGCTGAAATTCGGAACTTAAGATTTTCTCGGCAACGACTATTTTAAGTTCGAGAATGAGAGTGCCACGCCCATTTTTAGGTATAGCCCCAATACAAACTTACCGTTTTTCCGACTTTTGTATAAAAATACTAATTATTTATGAATGTATTCGCTCCCAATTGGGTTAAAACATTTCTATTGTCATTCAGTGTCAAAACCAAGATGCCACGCCCATTTTAAGGTATAGCCCCCATAGAAACTTACCGCCCATTTTCGAATTTTTGTATGAAAATAGTCATTGTTTTTGAATGTATTCACTCCAAATTGGGTGAAATCACTTCTTCTGTCATCCAGTGTCAAAAACCAAGGTGCCACGCCCATTTTTATGTATATCCCCCATACAAAATTAACGCCCATTTTCGAAATTTTGTATGAAAATGGTTATTATTTGAGAATGTATTTACTACAATTTGGCTAAAAGCACTTCTTATGGCACCCAATGTCAAACCAAATGTGCCACGCCCATTTTCAGATATATCCCCCATACAAACTTACCGCCCATTTTCGAATTTATGCATGAATATGGTTACTATTTATGAATTTATTCACTCGAATTATCTTAAAAAACATCTGATATCATCCAATATCAAAAGCAAGGTGCCACGCCCATTTTTAGCTTAAGTCCCCATACAAACTTACCGCCCATTTTCAAATTTTTGCATGAAAATGGTTCTTTTTTAGTAATGTATTGACTTCTATTTGGGTAAAAACTTTTAATATCATCCAATATCAAATCCAATGTGCCACGTCCATTTTTTGGCATAGGCCCTACACAACGTGAGTTGTATCAGATCGTTGACCCCGTCCTATCCCATCTCGAAGTTCTATGAAAGCCACTGATGATAACACATTAACAATTTAAAAATACGTGTGACGGGTATATAAGCTTCGGTTCCACCGAAGTTAAAGTTTTTCCTTGTTCTATTATTAATTTTGCTTATTTTCAAAAATTTTTAAACCAAATAAGCCGGGCAAACAAAAAATTATGATTTCATTTTTGCTTAGTTTGTAGGTAAGAAACTTTGAGAAAACATTTCGCTAAAAATAAAATAATAATAATAAAGACTTAATAAAAATAATTTACTAGGAAAAAACCAATTATTTAACAATAATTTGCTATTTACTTTTCGTATAGACATCTCGAATTCAAAACTTATCAAATCGATAATGGAAAACATTACTTTTGGAAGGACCGAAGTTTTAAACTGCTTATATATATGATCATTAGTGATATAGATAGTATTCCGTAAAAGGGATGGGTAGGGATCTAAGATCCGATATAACGCAGCTTTTCACACCAGGTTAGGGATCATACAAGAAGTAAATGTTTCAAATTTTAACCTGAAAATACAGATATATATTTATTGCAATAATTTTCTTGAAAAAATGAAATATTGGTCGGTGAGTTTGTATGGGGAGTGTATGTTGTAGTAGAGCGAACCGTATCACATCGGTAGTGTACATATAAGATTAAACTAGAAGTGGTTTTTCCAAATTTCGAGTGAATGTATTCATAAGTAACAAATTTCATACATAATATACATAAAAATGGAAGGTAGGTTTGTATGGGGGCTATACCTAAAAATGGGCATGGTTAAGAAAAAAAAAAACTGAATTGATATGGTCTACGATGTCTCCTTTAATTCGTTTCAAATTTTTTGACAATTATTTAGTCACACATACAGCGGCGAGCGGGAAGCGTTATTTCTAATGTATTTTGGATCACTAAATCCAAAGTTGGTTTGCGTTTTTATTCTAAACTCAAAAATATGATTTTTTTTTTTATACCCGCCACACACAGTGTGAAGGGTATTATCAGTTTGTCGGAAAGTTTGTAATGCATTAAACGAGGCATCGGAGACCCAATAAAGTATATATATTATTGATCAGCTCGACGAGACGAATCGATTAAGCCATGTCTGTCTGTCCGTCTGTCTGTTGCAATGCGTTTTTCTTAGAAAGTTGTGAAGATATTGACCTAAATTTTAAACTTAAGGTTTTTGCGCTCCTAGGCAGTTTGTATGTCAGAACCAGGTGCCACGCCCATATTTAGATATAGCCCCCATACAAACTTACCACTTTTTTTTGATTTATTGTATGAAAATAGTTAATATTTATGAATGTATTTACTACAAATTGTGAAAAAACATTTCTAATGGCATCCAATATCAAAAGATACAATACAATACAAACTAACTCCCATTTTTCAGATATTGTATCAAAATGGTTCCCATTTATGGATATATTCACTCCAATCTGGGTAAAATCACTTCTACTGTCATTCTAGGAATATGCAACCGATATGACAAAGATCGGGTCACTATAATATGTAGACCACGCACAAACTCACCTTTAATTTTTTATTTTTTCAAGAAACTTATAAAAGTTTCGTGTGGTGAGTATTCGGTGCTACCAAAGTTAAAGTATTTGTTTGTTTTTTGTAAACTTTGTTCAAAAATAGAAACTCGGCCTGATTTTGAATTTTTGGTCTTGTGTGGCGGACCAGGGTAGTCATTTCTAATGTTTATTGGATCGCTGAATCCAAATACGAAGTCGGAATATATAAGTTTCCATTATAATCTCAAAAACCTGACCTTTATTGAAAATTTTTACTCCAAATAGAAACAAATTCGGATTTGTTTTGAAAATCTGGCCATGGATTTGGATTCAGATATTCAAAATGCATTGCTGCTGACTAGTTTTTTAATTTTTAAAGTGATGGATTAACAATTGTTTTTTTTGAAAAAAAAAATGTTCCAAAGGTTATAATGAAAACGAGAACCATTACTTAAGATTTGGATTCAACGACCCAAATAACATTAGAATTCACTACCCTGGCCCACCTTTTTGAGGTTAAAAAGAAAGCGCGAACTAACTCTGATATTCTGATGGCAGATTCAGATTCAGCGACACAAAATTCACTAGATATAACCCCTCTGGTACATGACATGATTTTTTTGTTGTGTGGCTGTGTTATTATTACCCGTTCATACTACGTGTGGCGGGTATAAAAGTCCACATCTGAATGAAAATTACACGAACACCTAATCATTTCGATTCCGAAAAATTTGATCTGAATCGAAACGCACAACATGTCAGATTGTCTCTAACTGTACAATAAATTGCTAAGTAAAACATTTATTGTAGTTTTTTAATTGATACTTCTTAAAATGTTTGGCGTACAATATTAGTTTTGACCCATAAAACTTCAAATCTTCATATGTGATGTGAATTCGCTTTAGGTAATTTCTTGTTGAGTTCGTTTTAAATATCTATATTCAAATTTTTTTAATTTCTTCGAATAAATCCTAATTACTAATTTAACTGCAACTTACTATTTTCTTGTTCCATTGTAAAATTCTGCTAAATATATCATAAGTACATCACTACTGTGTAAGTATGTAACTAGAAGTAGGCTAAAAACAATTAGCATGCGGAAACTATAAGTGCATTAAAGTTTTCAGCAATAAGCAAAGCAGGGGAGGCATGAAAAACTTGATCAAATTGTATTCAAAAAATAGAAACAAACTATTTATACCCTTCACATGAAAATGAGCGACATGTTTGTAATATTTTAAACTATTCGTAACATAAAAATGTATCTCAAATTGTACATACTTTTATATTAGAAAGATATCTTTTCAAAGGTTTAATGATTCACTTATGCAAGATTTTATTAGAAACATGGAATACATACATACTTACCATTTATGTATACATATGTACCTGTTGAGACTGTTATATAGTTGGAAGTACATAGTAAACGATTATTTTGTAGGTATCATATCGCTTGTTGTTGACGTTGAACAGGGAAGAGTGCAACAATTAACAAAGAAGAAATAAAATAGAATATTTATTCCATTCTAAAAAAAAGAAAAATAGAAAATATTAAAAATGCAAAAATTGCAAGCGAAATAGAAAAAGAGAAAATTAAACTTAAACGCAAAAAGGAGCACAAGTTTGAAATATTTTAATTACTGCCGCTGCAGGAAATCTCCACTGGATAGGCTGAGAATTTGGGGCGTGGGGTCTTCGCATTCAGTGGAAATACATTATAGAAAAAAAATAATAATAATAATTACTAAAGTGAATGCGTTTTTGAGATTAAATGCTTTCGCGTTCCTCCTCTGGCATTCGTATACGGTTTTGGCTCCTCCTCGTGCAGTTTATCTTTCAACGACTTCGCAAAGAGTAAAAGTTGTAGTAAAATTGTTTTTATTATTTTACTTCTGATTATGATTATGAATATTATTAAATTAAAGTTGGTAAATTGTTCCCATATACAATACAGAAGTAAGTAAGTTCGTGTTTGAATTAACTATTTTTGTACGCATATATTGTATACTACATGGTATGTGAACGAGTGGGAGAGTTGCGTGTTGAAACTCGTTGCTAGCTTAATGAAAATTACTCATTCTTATTTTCATTTTAATGTATTTTTCTATTTTTAAGATTTCATACAACCAAATCTGATTTTAAAGTTTACATTCAAGCTTTTTTTCTTTCGCTCTAACTAAAACCTAAGATCTTGATATAATAACGGGACCGGTGACTCAAGACAAGTACAAAGCGAAACTCAAAGAGAAAGTAAAGATAAACAGATGTGGGCTTATTATAATCATGGTGTACACTCTCAAAACGAGAGTTTACGACTCAAAAATAAAGTATATTTTACCCCAATCCAAAATATAATTAGGTTAAGTGTCTAAAAGCCAAAGACTATCTTTAGTCGAAGTTTTTCTGGTTGAATCAGTGGTTAAGACACTGGCCAAAATCGGGCCTTCCCAGTTCTCTAGTCACGAGTCTTTACTCAAATTCTGGGCATTGGTTTATTTTATTGAGATGCGATCTCAGACCATTATAAACGGTAAGCTTACCCGTAAGTTCAGTACGACTGAGATGTGCAATTTTTTTAGATAATTTGAATAATTGTGTAGCTTGCCGGAGACCTGGACAATGCGGCCAGTACTAATGGATTGAGTCTCTACGGAAACTACCAATAAGACGTTTTGCTTAAGCCCAACCATGTCCGCACAAGCTCTCCATAACTAGTATATGTGATGAGGAGACAGAACAATGTTCTCATCGCAAGACGTCAAGTTTGTATCGTTTATTACATGGTACTGGATCCGATATCTGAGGTTTTGAAAGGTCTCCCAATAAAAACGATAGGACTTGAATTTTAAACAAGGAAAACGGTAACTTCGGTAAAACCGAAGCTCAAATACCCGCCACATCTTGGTTTAGTTTATTAATAGTCCTATACAACCAAAGCTTAGACACAATAATAGGGTCAAATTATAACCTAAGTACATAATAATAAACATTTTTATTGATAAAAAATTAGAAAATGGTTATGACTTTGTTTGGGGGCTATATTTTATAGTCGGCTGATCCCTATAAAATCAGTAGTGTAAAGAAAGAATCATATTAAAAGGTATTTGTTCCCAATTTGAAGTGAATACATTTATAAATAATTACTATTTTCATACAAAAATTACTAAATGGGCTGAAATTTCGTATGGGACCTACTCCTAAAAATGGATGTGTATTTTTACCCAATTTGGATTGAATGCATTAATGTTTAATTGTTTTTTTTCACAGAAAAATTACAAAATGGGCGGAAAGTTTGTATAGGGGCTAAACCTAAAAATAGGAACCTGGCAACTGGACTTTGACTTTGAATGGATTAAGAATTTATTCAACAATATTTTTATACAAAAAATAACTGGTGAACTAATATGGGGGCTATACCTAAAAAATGGGCGTGGCGCTTTCATTTGCATGTTTGATTTAGTCGTTGTAGAGAAAAGCTTAAGCTCCAAATTTCAGCTTAATACCTTGTAAACTGACCGAAACTACCAAGAAACAAATAGACGGACAGACAGACATACGGGCAGACGGACGGACGAGCGGACGGACAGTCAGACGGTCATGGCTAGATCGATTCGTCTCGTCGAGCTGATCAAGAATATATATACTTTATTGGGTCTATAACGTTACAAACTTTCAGACAAACTGAACATACTCTTCACACTATGTGTGGCGGGTGTAAAAAAAACACAAGAATTTTAGGCAAAAATAATGCGTAATAATTTTTTTTATGATTTAAACAAAATATGGCGACCGCCGCCACGACTTTATACGACTGGTTTATACGATCCTTCCAATTTTCGTTGAATCAATACAACATTTCCGCTGGAATAGCAGTAATAGTGGATCGAATGTTGGTCTCAAACTTATTAATTGTTGCTGGTTTGTTGGCGTAAACTTTAGATCTACCTTACATTGCCTCAAAGAAAATAGTCCAATGGTGTTAAGTCACACGATCTTGGTGGCCAGTTGTTCACGCAATAAAACCATCGTAACGTTGGAAACTATGACAATGTATGTAAGTTCATATCAAAATTCACACCAAACAGTGAGTTTCTAAGGGGGGTAATGGTACCTTAAAATGACTCATGTGTTTGACTCACACCATAACGACAACTTTGATGGTTGTCATAGCCATTTAGCAAGATATGCGCCTCATCCGATAACAAGATTTTTCACAATTTTTGAATAGCAACAGAACTTTTCGATTGTTGTAAGAGCGTGTGTGAACTGGCAGAGATTAGGTGGACCACAAATCTCAAATGTAATATCTCGAAACTTACGTAGCCAGAATACAACACTAAACGAACAGCCCAACTCATGCGCCATAGTAGACAGACTCTATTCATGACGGTTGGAGCTTTTCGGGACACTGCCTGGTTGGCAGACATGCCGTCCGACTAGAGGTAGCATCAAATGACTTCTGCAGGAGCTGTTGAAACGAGGAAGAGTAGGTGACAGAAAACTTTTCTCTGCCACTGCCCAGCCCTTGGGAGAATAAGGTTTACCGTACTTGGTAGGCCGTTTCTCGATAGTCGCCTTTATAAGGAAATCAAGCTGCTTTGAGTAGGAAGAAATAAATGAGGGATCATATGGTATCACAGTGGGCCTATTGGAAAACACTCTACATTAAGGTCATCTTTGGGACACTTTTTAGGTACAGTTCAAATAGCCTAATACATTACTTCAGATTAAGCGCGTTCGTATTTGCCATAGAAAGTGAAAACTAGATCATCTGCATATTTGATAACGTTGTTACTCAATGGGCTTAACTCGTTTAGAAGGATATCTATTTTGAGTGTCCATAGTAATGGGGAAAAATACTATCTCTAGCATAGTCCTTGAAGAGTGAAGAAATGTCACGCTAACTTAACATAGCTTCAACTCCTTTAAGTAGGTTGTGTAACGCTCATGTGTAATTTATATGATAAAATTGAAATTCCAAGCCCACTTTTGGGGTTAGGCCCCATACAAACTTAAATCGGATTTTTAAGTTTTTCATTTTCGTATTTTAACAGTTCGTGAACTTTTGAATCGAACCCTAAATGTATTGTGTAAAGAAACAAAATCATGTATTTCTCCACTTTCTTGCTTTTTCTTTTTACCATTTTACTATTTCTCCCTTTCAAAAAATATTATTTTTATTTTTGTAGTGTGGGTGGCCCTTAAACTTTTCATGTTGCTGCTCTTAGAGTTAAGCGAGTCACAATGTGAACAAATAAAAATTTAAATTGCTAAAACAAAAAAAAAAAAAAAAAACGATCGAGTGGAGTAGAAAGTTTCAAACTACTTACTTAACAATAAAGACAAAAGATAACAGAAGTGAATAAAATATTTTAGTTGTGTCTACTTTTGTAAAAACGTAAAATATTTCGTTTAATTGAAAAGAAAATTTGCGAGGAAAAGGTAATGGTTTTTGATATGAAAAAAAGGTAAAGAAATCATACAAATTTTATAATAAAGAACTAGAATGGCTATTTGGTCAAATCTTTCAAAATTATCGGATACTATTGTTGATGAATCTAGCATTAATTTTAATACGTTTCACTAAGGCTTCAAGTTTAAATTATATTTCAAACTCGGGCGTTGTTGAATTTTAATTTAAACTCATCCCTGTTCCCAATTCCATTTGATCGAAAGTGTAATTATTATAAAATTAATACATCTAAGAGTAATACAAGCTGTTAATGAACTCCACTTTCGAACAAATTTTGTTGTAGTGAAATTGAGAACAAACCTGATAAATTTATATTTTAATTTCTTGCTCAATAATTATAATATTGTGTTAAAGTGGAACAATAAAGATCGCAAAGTAATTTTCGATGTTATCTCAGTTGCAACAGTTTCATTCATACAAATAAAGATTTCTTAAATTTTAATGACATTTTTTTCACACTGAAAATCATTTTCACAATAGTCGCACATACACTCAAATGTATCTGAGCAATGAAACGAATCTGATTAAATATTACTCACACGCCAAGCTGAGTTCAAACGCCACAAAAGATACATTTTGAGATACATTTGGCATTTGGCAGCAGCCAATTCTCAGACGCCTGCTGCCGCCCTCCCCAGACAAAGCGGCACATCGCGATATGGCGGAGCGGAGCGAAGCGAAGCGGTCTTGTGACACAAGTCGAGTTGAAAAAAGTTCAGACCGCTGCCGCCACTACTTACCACTTGCCACATGCAACTTTGCCAGTGTTTGAGTTCATCAACGTCCACGTTTGGCCACGCGGCTGTTTCTGCGCTGTCGTAATTCCATTTCATTTCAATTTAATTTATTTATTTTTTTTACATTTTTACTTTTAATTCAAGTAATTTCTTTCTTTCTCCTGAACTTACTTACTTACTTACTTGAATGTTTACTATGTCTGTCATTGTTTTTTTCTTAATTTTATTTGTCTTCATTTAATTTTTTCACATTCGCTTCGAATAATTTTTGTAAAGAAAATATTTTTAATGTGCGAACGATTTCTTGACTTGACTGCTGCTCAGTTTCGTTCTGTTATCGACGCAGATCGTAATAAAGTTAAGACGAGTCAAGTTGGTCATCATTGTTAAATTCATCGTAAAATTTAAACATAAAACCTTAAGATGAACCGAAAAAAAGTAATTGAAAGACAAATTCTATGCAAGAATAACTCTTTCTAAGTGAAAATTTGTGCATGAGTATTGCATAATTTAAGATTTAGGCTTTAAAAAAGAATTTACAATATAAAATAAATTAATCTGTTAACAAAACAAGACAGAACGTTGAAGTCGAGCATGCTCGACTGCAAGATACCCTGTATCCAAACTTTAGGTACCTTAAGTAAAGTCCTATCTTATTATCATACTTCGTTGTACTGGATTTTTGTACAAAAACTTTAAAAATGGGG
>JAEIFJ010001221.1:0-212037 GCA_018903435.1 Leucophenga varia | reverse complement strand
TTGCATTGGCGCCAGGCGGCCTGTTTGCGTAGTTTGCTTTGTGCGTACGAGAAAATGAGCATTGTTTGTTGTCTAGTGCGACCCGAGCATGAGTGCGAGTAGAAAAAATTGCGACGAAGACACCGAGTCTGTGTGTACGATCGTGTAATCATTGCTGTACTTGATTAGTTCGAAAGCAATCGAAATGAGTTATTTTGCAAATATCAAAATAAAAAGGTATGCCACGCTTTTCTCGTGCCGGCACACTTGAGGATGAATATAATCAGACAGATGATGGACATAACCGATGTTTATTTTATGAGGTCTTCCATGCTTGCTTGCAGCTTACAGATAAAGCGTGTAAATAGCTTCAAACAAAAACAAAAAAAAGCTTCAAAACTTTGCTTGTATGCTTAACAGAGACACTTCTTGTTTTGAGTTGAAACAAAATATGTATTTCGAAAACTGCTAAAGGCTTTGAACTTATAAATTTTCGTGTTACTCTTTCAACTTCCAAGTGCCACCCATTTTTTCTCTACGGCTAAAAAACAAAATTCGCGAAAAACATGTGTACTACTCAACAACAACACAATTTCCTGTCTATTCAGTGCACTTCAATAAACAAAAAAAAAAAAAGAAGAAAAAGTTAACTTCGGTTGGACCGAAGTTTATATACCTGTTACATCATTTGACGTTGATAGACCTTCGTGTGCAGCATTTGTATTATATTTTATTTCAAAATACTAAACAAATTAAATATACTCTTAAAAATTTAGGAACTCGCGGTCCGATTTGGACCAATTTTAAACTAAAGATTTTGGCATGGTATAAGAAACATTTTAACCATATTTGAAGCCATTCGCTTTATAAATACATTTTTTCATATAAGAACTTGAAAAAATGTTGTACTTTTGTATGGGAGCTATACCTAAAAGTGGGCGTGGCACATTGATTTTACCATAGAAACTACACAGGACCTAGAAAAGCTTAAGTTTAAAATTTCAGCCCAATATCTTTAAAACTGAGCGAATAAATCGCGCAGCAACACACACAACAGACGGACAGACGGACGGACAGACGGACAGACAGACGGACATGGCTAAATCGATTCGTCTCGTCGAGGTGATCAAGAATATATATACTTTATAGGGTCTACGATGCCGCCTTTAATGCGTTACAAACTTTCCGACAAACTGAATATACCTGTTTACACTAGTGTAACAGGTATAAAAATCGTTAGTAAACCTCTTTGCTTTTATTTTTTAATATTATTATTTTTTTCTTTCTATCACATAAGAAACTCTTTTGTGCCACAAAAGAATAAACCATTTCACTCAATAAAACAAATCAAAAATCAAAAAAAAAATCTCTATACAAACAAGCAAACAGACAAGACTAAGCCAAATGCTGCCACAAAGCCAAAACAGTGGAAATGTGTTGAAAGGATATATGCCACTGGGAACATGTTGTGCTGTTGCAGCAAAAAAAAAAAAAAAGAAAAACATTTAAAAAAATGGAAAAACTTTAAGTAGACTTTAAAAACAAACTGACAGATGCTCAGATAAAGTATTTTATATTTTGTATATGCTGCACCGGGGCGAAGTTTATTTTCGTAGTTGATGTGTCTTTTGCTATTTTTCTGGGTTAAATAAAATAACACATTCCCTGTGCGCTAAACAAATCACAAATGAATCAGATTTAAAAGAAATAAGACACACGCGTTTAGTTGAATTGTTAACTGAGTTCATATTTGACTTGGTAAACAAATGCTTGACTAAAAAAGGAAAGGGAATGAAACCTATGACTCAATAACACAAAAGGGTTAACAAATAGAATAGATTTTTCCGACAGAGACAAACAAACAAACGAAATGAAAAGCAAATTGAAAGACTGATCACTGAAATATATGTCAAAGCTGTCTAGAATATGCATATGGCCTCTGGTAAAAAAAACAAAAAGCAAATAAAAAAAAAAAACGAAGGCAGCTTGATAAGTAATCAATTCAGTTGGTTATAGATGTGTAAATAAATTAAAAGCTTAGATCATTTTGAGTTAGTCTATCCGTGTTGTTTGGTACAATCTGCATGTCAGTCTTTCAGTCTGTCTTCTTCATGGCTAGTAAGCATGAAACCAAGTCAAAACTGATTACTCATAAAATCACAAAAAAACAAAAAATGAGTATGCCTTCGGCATATGCCTTGTAGCGCAGAGAAGTAGAGTTTAGTGTTGGCCAATAAATCACTATCGGTGATTTTTTTTTTACAGTGATTTAAAAGTCGCAATGTCGCACTGCCACTGAAAGTAGTGATTTGTGATTTTTTTGTACCTCAGTGAACGTATTCAGTTAGCGGCGATCGCTCTTCGCGAACAGTGAACCTGTTCAGTAATCGCTAATTGTTTTTTGCAAACTGTGATTTTATCACTGTTTGCAGTCACTGCGATTTCCAAGTCGCTGTCGCTAATCACACTGCGACGCAACACTATAGAAAAGAGTAAATTTTAAAACTACAAAATAAAAAAATAAAAAAAATAAAAGTCTCATTTAAAATGAAAATTTCAAGTAAAATACTCTGGTATGCCGCATGGGATTTGCGCTTTAATGTGCTACCTTGTGCCGTCACTATTACGATGCTCTCAATTTCCATTTTTCATTTTCCTTTGTTAAATTTACTATTTGGCCACAAGCAGCAAACATATTTGCCACATGCCAATTTGAAGTTGGCTTGCTTACCTTTAGCATTCCGCAAAAGGTAACAAAAAAAAAAAAAAAGAAAACTAAACTAAACTTCTACAATTTATCTAGAAAAATTTCTTTTAACTTTTATTTCTGCGCCGCTTTTGTAAAATTCCCCGAAGTGCTTTATTTGCCAAATTTTTTAACTCGTTCTTTGCATTTTTTTTTTTTTTGACATTTCGCAATCCTTTTGCAATTTAAACTGTTGCATATAATTTATTGGTACTAGAAATGAAAATATCAACAAAAAAACTAAAAAAAATAACAAAGAAAATATTTTTCTAACCCAAAAACACACAAAAATATTTTAGTATGCCAGTCTCCTGTGTGCAATTTTATAGACATGTGTCTACTAACTCTGGCCTACTCTCTTACACTCACACATACACACTAGCACACTGCTTCATTTTGCTGACTTTGACTTTAGTTTTTATGGCTTTATATATAAAATATATATCCTTTTTTTTTTATTATAAACTTATTTGTTGTTGTTTTTTGATTCCACAAAGTGTGTGTTTGTGTTTTTTTCTTTTTTTCTCGGGGTTTGAGAACAAGCAACAAATCGACCAACTCAAGTTGAAAGTTATCACTGACAGACCCCTCCCCTCCGTACAACAACAACGGGAATGTCGAGCACGGTAAGGACTTTGTTTGCTTGGGATTAAAGTTGACGTTAAGCTGTGATTAGTATGCGAGTCTCTTGGATTTGCATTTTTTATGTTTGTGCTACCCAAAACATACACAATTGTAGTTTTTTTTTAAAGTTTGTTTTTTTTATTGTTGTATTTTATGTATAAACTGCTTTCCACACGACAACTTGTCCGGTGCTACGATTTAAATCGATTTATTAGTTTGTGCCAATAGCAGGCAGTGCCCTGCAGATCCTGAAAGTTTTATTTGACAGCGAATCGCAGAGCAGCAGCAAACAGAGATGAAATAAAACAAATTATAACTTTTTTAAAATTCTATTTTATATTTTTTTTCTGGTCAAATGTGCCTTGGGCTCATTAAAAACTTTTAAAGAATAATTTTGACTCATACAACTCTTTGCTTTTCTTCTTTTTTTTACGATAATAGTCAATTCGTGGTGCATAAATTTTTTCTATTAGAAATTTTTTGTCAATTTTGCCGCATCATAAAGTTTATGAATGGCGACTTGTGTGTATGCGGCATGATGATGATTATTTCAACAAGTCTGTCCGTCTGTCTGCTTGTCAGTGCAAGATATGAAAAGATTGGTAGTATAAAATAATAATACTGTAGCTAAAGGGTTTAAAACGTGCCATTTGCTGATGAGCTGCAAGCCAGTCCGACAGAGAGACAGGCAGGCAGCCTAACATTCATCAACGTTAAAGTTGATATCTCGCTGACAACTTTAAAACTCATCATAAATTCAGTGCGCGTTTTCCTTTTTACTTTGAAAATAAGAAAATTTACTACTTTTCCGTAGTGTATACATGCTTCGCTGGAATGAAAATTGTTGCTGAAATACGAAAACTGCAATTTTGCAAAGTGAAATTGTGCACATGCTTGAAAATCGTTTCATCCTTCTCAAAAAGATGGAAAAAAGGAGTGGAAGTGAGTTGAAAAAATAAGAAGGAAAAATTCTAAATGAAGACAGGTGCAACAATTTTCAGTTTCAACTCAGCACAAATCGCACAAATCTGCTTTGTGTACTTCATTTTCTACGTTTCTATTTTTTTACCTTCTTTCTTCTTCTTCTTCTTTCTTTCGTTTCAAAACTGTCTGCAAGTCATTTTCTTAAGCTGTAATGACTTTCTTAGCTTATTACATGGCATGGCTTCTTCGTGTGTTGCTTTTTGGATGGTTTTTTTAGGACCTAAAGTTTTGACTTGATGAATTTTAGTTTGAGCAATTTTTAGCGCGTAAAAAGTTTCTTAATGAAAAAATTCAACATAAGCATTGTAAGCGTCTAATATGTTGCTAAAGTTTTTTTCCTTATGAAATTATAATTTACTTGATTTTTCTACTAAGCTTAGTCCAAGCGATTGTTTTGCTGAAAAGTTGGCAGCAGATCTTAATCATTCGAAATTTGCTCTTCTGATATTTGTTTGTAGTGGTTTTTATGATAGCAAAATTATAGGATTACTAAAACGTAAAAAGAATAAAACGTAAAAAAATAGAACTTTAACCTTCACGCTGTAGAGAACTTCGACTACCTGGGTACAGATGTAAAATAGCATCAACGACACCAGTCCGGAAATTAAACGAAGAATCACTCTTGCTAATCGTTTCTATTTTGGTCTCGGTAAGAAAAATGAGAAGCAAAGTTCTGTCAGAGAAACAAAATTAGACTCTATAAGCCGCTGATAGCGCCGGTTTTGATGTATGGCTCAGAATCATGAGTCATGACAAAATCTGATAAGTCAGCGTTGAACGTGTTTGAGAAGAGACTTCGGAGAATCTTTGGTCCTATATAATATAATGACATCGACATAGTCAGGAACAGCAAATTTAAAGGCTGTCCAGGCAGTTCACCTGTGTCGGATGGATTCAGAGGCTTCGGCAAGAAAAGTATGTGAGCTGGCGCGGCAGAAATGACGTCCGCCGCTGCATTGGTAGGACCAGACCTTAAAGACATCCTCAAGATCGGTAAATCTTCTGAGTTCTTTGAATTTAAAAATATCTAAGATTTAAAATTTTTCTATAAGACACTACGATGCTCTGTGAACAAAGTTTTATATATTATTTAATGATCTCCCTTAGTCAACATTTGTAAGGTTTTCGTCTCTGTTTTTGAACTTGACTTGTGCATTTTTAAGCGCCAAAAAGCCCACGAGACGCCCCTGCAAACAACAAAACGCAAGTTTTCATAAATATCAAAAAAGGGAAAAATAATTACAACTGCAGTCTTCATTCAGACTTGGGAAAAGTGCCAAATGTTTCGTTTCAAACTCAAATAAACTGCAATGTTACTCTAATTTGAATAGATTATGATGCAGATTGCTGCATTAGAGAAGATTAAATAAAATTTTACTTTTTGGGAAAACCACTAATTTATGCAGCGCAGCGCTGCTATTCATTAAAATAATTCTTTAAAAATTAAGCTTTAAATGGAATTTTTTTCAAGTGGAAAGAATTTTATGTAAATTTAAGCTTTATTTTTCTTTTAATTTTTAGCGAAATTTAGTAGCACAGCGAATGTTTCACACTCGACTTCATTGATAAAAAAAATAAAAGCCTTCAATATCGAAAACAACAAAGAATTTTCGAAAATTTATTTAATTTGATTTTATTGACAACACAAGACAATAGGAAAAACAATAAGACGCCAACGCAATTGAGTAAAAGTCATTGTTCGTTAAACAAAAACAAAAAAAAAAAAGCAGAACTTAAATGTCGAAACAAATTTGGTTGTTTGGCTGCCATTTTGTTCTTCTTTTGGCGGCAGTCAAATGAGAAATCATTAATCTTTTAACGCTGAATCAGCTTAAAAACAACAAAGCAAACTAAAAGTCTACGCTAAGTCAAGTCTAATGTGGCGCAAAAGAAAAACAAAAATATTGGAAAATTGGCCAAGTCAAGTTCAAAATAGGCAATTTCATGCTAAGACGAAAATTTGCGCAGTCATTGAGTCGTACAGTGAAGTATCAAATAGAAAATACAGACAGACGGACAATTAGAATTATGTACAAAAGCAGCAAAAATTACATTTAGTTTGTAGCAAAAATCGAAAACGCCTTTTTTTGTGATTTGTATCTGTTTTTTTAGGTTTATTTATTTGCCATTTATTTTATTTGACTTTTAGCAGCAATACTCGATATATTCTATTTAATTTATTAATAATTACTGCAAATATATTTTTATATTTAAAATTAAATTTTTACTTATAAAAATAAAAATAAAAGTATCCACGCAGAAGCGTAAAACCAAAAATGTTCGCTTGTTAACTTGTTCATTATCCTAATGGGCTCATTTTCATGGCGACATGCAACACACTTCAACTTGAACGCGAATTTGAATGTGAGGTATTCTTTTTGTTGTTGTTGCTGTAACAGAGGAGCACATTTGCAGCCACTTTATGCTTGTTTATTATGCGACAGTCTTCGCTTTTATTGTTGCTTTTTGTTTCCACATTTTGTTTCATTACATCTTTTACTTATTTTCCTTTTTTTCTGTTATATTTCATTTAAATGACATTTTAATTAATGTCAACGTTTTTCCTTCTTGTGGCTTTCATCTGTTGTCATTATGTTTATTGTCCTTTATTTGTTTTTTTTTTTTTTTGTTTTCATTTTAATTTGTTTTTCATTTTTCGTATATTTGAACACATTGTCTAAGCTGTCAGTAAATGTATAATTTTTAATAAACTCAAACAACGAACGCAAACTGATTTTGAGACAAAGAACATGACTGAAATTGAGTTACTTTTTAGAAAATAATTAAATTATTAAAAATTGTAAGCAAAAAAAAAAAGAAAAAAAGTCATAAAGGGTTGGCAATGCCGCAAGTCTTAATTGTAGAGGGGAGAGACGAATGAACAGGCAGAATGATGTACTTTCAACAGATGCAAAGGAAACACAGAAAGAAAAATTTACTTTTTAAATTTACAACAAATTGTGAACAGCAAAAAAAAAAAAAAATAATTATAAGTCATGATTTGTAATTCATGAGTTAGCTTTCGGATCGGTTGGATATCCTTTGTTATTACGAATGTGACTAGTTTAATTAATATGAAAGGATATGCAAACAGTACTAGCACTCACACATACGCACATACACACACATAGTGCAGTTAAATAACAAACACGTGTAATTAAATGCAAGCATGTTATGAGGTTTACGCATTGCATATCCCAAGGGCAAAAATAAGAGCAGCTGCAATTGCACATTTTTTTTATTTTTTTTTTTTTATTTACACGAGGAACATCAATTAGTGTAAACGAGATAGTTGCCGCTGGAAAGCTGCTGGCAATGCAACAATGGAGCAGCAAAAGATGTGCATAAAAATAAAAGAAATTCCAAAACAAAATAAAGTAAACCGAAAAATTATGAACAACATGCAAGGATAATAAAAAAATGCTGCATACAAAAAATAGTACAAACAGAGCACTACTGACTTACTCAACTTGTTATCGTGCGTGTTTTGTTGAATTTTTCTCATAGTAAAATTCTTGCTGACTTTTGCAGAAAATATGTAAATTTTTATTTTTTTTTTTAGCTGAAGTAAGCAAATACTCGATGCACATGTGTACATGTCGATACATATTTGGATTGGATATGCCTCGAAGCTATTAAGTAAAATTATAAACTTGAATGCACTTCACACAAACTGAACAGAAATTCATAAAATGACAAAAATTTAAGTGATTAAATGAAAACAAAAACAAAAAATGGGGCACAATGTTCAAAGCGTTGTGCAGTAATCTTTCTTCTGGGATTATGCTTCTTTTTTTTTTTTTTTTGGTCTATGAAAATAGTTTTGAAGCATATAAAAAATTCAACAACTTTCATTTCACGCAACCACAAAAGTCAGTGTCAAGTCAACAGACAAACGCCAAAAAACCACAGTATACACACATATACAATGAAAGGAAGATGCCAACAACTGTTTCTGAGCTAAAAATGACAATTACAACTTCCGCCTAAATATCCGGCAAGCTGTGGCAACAACAAACAAGTTTAAAAAAGTATTTGTAGCAAAATCCTTTTTATTCAGGACAAAAAAACAACTTCAAATGCAAATCTGTGGTCATACAGACACACACACACATACGCACACTCATGCATACAATCGAGAAAACAAGGATGCTCAAGTGTCAGCTGTCATTTGAAAATATGCAATGCAATAATTCATGCGGAAATAGACAAGCCAAAAAAGGATGAGCAAAAACAAAAACAAAAAATGAAACAGAATTGCTACATTCAAAAGTGCCAAAAAGTATGCAACATAATATTTGCTTAAATCGCTGCAAGTAGGCAATAAGAACTAAGCAAATCTCTTAGCATAGCAACTGAGTGCAGCTCTAAAAATGAAAAAACAAATGCAAGCAAATCGCCTGATTATACGTAAAGATATAAACGTTGACAACAACAACAGCAGCAGCTGCCAGTAGGTCTAGTCAGGCACAGCATGAGCCATGACTGTCGTCGTCTCGTCTTCATGTTGCTGTTGCTGTTTTGGTCGTTGTTGTTGATGTGACGCTGAGCAGTCACAAGGATATATAAAAAGGGATTTGCATTACATTGCACTGTTTTACTTTACTTTACTTTGCTCTGCTTTATTTAAGTTTTAGTTTTGTCATTGCTGCTGCTGCTTTTGCTGCTTTTGCTGCAATGTTTTGCCAGCATGACTTGGCAGTTAGTTGCTGCTTTAAGCTTATTGCTCGTATAATATACGCTACACTAGGTTGTACTATTTGTACTTGTTGGCCTCATTGTTAGCAATGCAAACTAAAATCATAGTCATGTTCATGAATATATTTAACTGATTACAAGCAACAAAGTAGCACAGGGACAGCAACAGCTGCTGCTGCTACTGCAGATGGCAATGGTAATGTTATTTGTAAAAGCAAAATTTGATTTTATGTTTCAAATCGAATATTTTTATTGCAGAGACTTTTTCTTTTGCTTTATTTAAAAAACATAATTAAAGCAAATAAAAGCCTATTAACTTACCAATTTCATAATACTTTGCAACATCAAAAATGCAGCGCGCTGTAATTTGTAAACGAAAAAAAATGTTAACTTGTTTACTGATTAATTGTTTGCTGCATACTTCAAGCTATCATTATTCAATCATAAAACCACAATGCAATGAAAATTATATACTTAAAAGCAAACATACACATACATTTACGCGTATACACAAACATACACATATATCGTTGCCAAAGGACAATACAAGGTCCACAGCCGCATGTCGTACAACAAGAATTATGTGGCCAATAAAAAGCAATGCATCCGTTTGCTGAAAGCAAAAAATGCACAGACTGACAGCAAGAGTATTTTATGACTATAACTGCAACTGTGTATTCGATGAAATATATATGTGTGTGTGTATGTGTGTGTAGGTAAGTATTAAAGAATTTTTTTTTTGTATTTGTACAAACGCCCACACACATGTATACCTATCAATAAAAATACAAAATGACCGTTTATGTACATAAAACAATAATCAAATTAAAGTGAAGTGAAATGTGTTTACCAACACTGGATTTTAAATTATTTAAACCGATTTTATGTTTTCTCCATTCATATACCAATTTATTTTTTTAATTGAAAGTTTTTTTTGTGGAGTCTGGGGTACACTTGGAGGTCTGTACAGTGGAAAAGTTCTTTCGGTGATATTTAGCTGAAAAGTTTCTCTACCAAGATTTTTAGTGGTATCAAAATGGAAGTTATTTGCCAATTGTACGATAAATATGGGTTTTTCCCATCAGCCACCTCTGTCGTACGTTCGAAAAATACGTTAAGGAAAATAAATTGAAATGATCTTGTGATCTGAATAGAATAGTGTTGTGAGACACCTATAAAACTACTGTTGACACCCTAACAAAAATATAATATTAATATTCTTCCACGATTATTTCAGTCATTTCTTTTTATGATCCGCTGCATAATTTTATTTCAAAGCATCTCATCGCATAATAATAAAAATAAAAATAGTCCCATAATATAAGCCAATTATTTGAAAATTAAAGCAAAACAAATAAAACTGTCTTCACTAATGCTGCCAACTGTCAACGCAAAATTAACTACACAAGCTGCCTAAATCCAAAACGGTTGTAAAAAAAAAAATACAAAAAAAAAGAAAAAATAATGTTACAACTTAGCCAATCTATGTCCGATTGCATTGATAAGTCAGACAAAATTACGCGCTAATATTATTACAGTCGAACGGAACGAAACAGCTCGGAACAACAGACAGACAGACAGACAAGCACTCCAGGTATACCAAGTTTCTCTAGGGTCAAATAAAAATGATGATAAAAATCGATGCAGTCAGCTCACAGCAAAAAAGACAAAGTTTAGCTAAGACGACAAAAAGCGACAGGTAGTTCAATACTAAAAAAAAAAAAAAAAATAAATAAAAAAAGCGAAAGCGAAAGCCTGCTGCAAAGGAGCCAAAAGGCGATGAAGTTAATAAATTGGCTATAAGCAGACAATTATTGTCTTTAGCAAGATGAAGTGACGCAGCAGCAGCAGTCGAAGGAAAATCTAACTTTAATGTCAACGACTGCGACTGTTTATCGGCAAACATAAATTTCTTTGCGTTTAATGCTTTTCGTCGATATGTGAACGTGCTGTAAAAAAATTGGATAAATTATATAACAAGTTTTTGTTTTTTTCTTTCGCTTTAAGTGGAAATGGCATGAAGCAGACACAGCTGCGTTTTGTACATAAATATTGTATAAACACAGCTGGGACGTTCATCATATTTTTTTTCTTCTTGGTCTAAACAAAAAAAAGGCAACTGTACTAACTTATGATGTATGTATAAAAACTTTGATAGAAAGCTATTTTGTACGCTCTTTTTAATGGATTAGAAAATAAATATGCTGTTTTTTATTGCAGAAAATTTATTCCATTTGACAGAACTTTTAAAATCTCCAAGAAAATATCTAACAAAAACGTGTGACAGGGAAATCTCTACAAACCAAATTGCAACTAAAAAGAGAGTTTCAAGGTGTCACACAAATCTTTTCATACTTTGCTTGAGATTTTGATTTATAAAGGGTGTCCCATTAACGCAAGATTTGCAATAAAGTGTTAGCAGTTGAAGTAAAAAAGCGAAACAATCCCGAATATTTGTATAAATTATGAATGGTCTGAGTTGGGAGGTTAGCATAAAAAAATGTAAACGCGCTAGTGATGGTAGGAAGCTGATAATAAATTAAACAATCGATAGTCGATTGTAGATTTTTAATGATATCGATTTAAATGGTTTTAGATTTAAATAAAAATAGTTTTATATAAATAGTTTTAAAAAATAAATAATATAAGTATAGTCTCAACGAAAATGTGCCAGCACTAGCATGTTTGAGAGCTGTCATGCAACTTGACCCATAAAATATTGAAATAAAAAGTCTTATCTTAGGGATATTGGCAAAACTGTCTTCGAACAATGAAATCTCTTAATGAAATTTTATTTTTAGTGATTTAAAAATCAAACGACGGCTGTTTTACTAGAGATTTCCCTGACGCCCATGATATATGTATTGCCATTGTTTTATCTGTCTCACTACCAGGTAAGCACTTTAAGTTTTTAATGCAATATAAATATGTATTATAAATATTTACTTTATTTTCCATATTATATATCTACATTATTTGTTCAATACAATCCTCATTGTCTAATTTAAGCACATTTCAAAACAAATAAACTTTTTACATACGAGTACAAGAAATTCAATTATTTATATTCCATTACAGCTCAAAATGCACTGCGTATGTCTGTATGATTGTAGTTACATATTATCTTTAGCTATGACATGATTTATGCTTAATACTGTTATCTACTTTTATGTTCGAGCAGCAGCAGCAGTGCTTCAGTCTTTCATATTCAAAAGATACAAACGTATTTCATGTCGACTGAGTAAGTAAGTATTTCATATAAAGTTTTGAATTTTTATATTTCTCCTTTTTCTTTGCTCTCTGCTTGAATGTGCACATATTTGCATATGCAAAAACTTTAACTATGCACTTTGGTATTATTTAAATTTGAACATAAATTGGATTCTAAATGCAAAATATTTTCCCAAGAGTAAAATGCCAAATATACAAATCTAGTTTTACATAACATACCGCATACATATATCGCAGATAGATAGATATTGTATCTTTAGAAAACCGTTGCCATTGCCGTCTGTCTGCTGTTTACTGATATTACTCGTTGTTATTATTATTATATATTAAAAGAAGCCAATATCAAACAATAATTTGCTTTTTTGTTGTTGTTAACATAACAAAAAGGGATTCCAAAATTATGTTTGTAGCATATTGCATAGTATGAGTTCATGTTTGTAGTTCGTCAGTTCGATAACTGCCTTGACCTGACTGACTGAATGGTCAGTTATTTGGAGCATCATGTCAGTATGTGTATGTGTGTTTGTATGCACATAATCCTTAAAAATAATTTTGCAAATAGTTTAAAAATTCGCATAAGCAATGAAACGAGAAAGCTTTTAAGCAAAATGAAGTAAAAAGTAATTGAAATTTTTTTTTTCCTACAAAATAAAAATTACTTTGAAAACAATTTATGGAAAAAATGCTAATTGAAAATTATTATTTTAATGCGATTTATTTTTGTAGGCTGCGTGGAAACTGTTTCTATCAAATTTGCAAGTTTTTAATTAATTAAAAAATATTTTCCTTATAATCTTTTTACATTTTTCTTTTTGTGACGGCAACTTAAGGCAAATAAAAGATAGAAATGTAAAAATAAAAGATAGGAAATAAGCTTTTTAATTGAAAAAAAAAAGGAAAAATTCTAGTAAAACTAGTAAAGTAAGCAATTAAAATGCGTCTTAAGTAATATTAAAAAAATTATATATGTGGGTGTAAAGCGTACTTCTTAATGCAAGAAAAAATATAAAGAATGCATCCTGCTATTCTTTATGACAAAAGATGCTGTAAAAGTTACTCTTGTCATATGATGAATGCATGGTGTTGGGTTTCTTAAAAAAATACAAGCGATTTAAAAAGTTGTCAAATATTAAAGGGAAATAAAATTGAAGACAAACTAACAGAAAAATGCATATAAAAATAATCAAATGTAAATATGAAAACTTAAAAAATTACAAAAAAATATAAAAAACTTAAAATAGCTATGTATACTTGTGTTGAAGGTTGTAGAACTGTTCGTGTAAAACAAAACTACAGACTTAGAATTTGAAGAGCGCTAGTAAAATCTTGACTTATGTGCTTATAACTCAGTTAACTTCGAGCTGATTTTTATTGTTTAACCAGTTTTTGAAAGAAAAAACTTAGACACTTTGAATATGTTATATATAATGACAAATCAGTTGCTAGCTGCTCGTATTTTTAATGAAAAAGTAACTTTTAAATTTTTTAAGATCTTCTTTCCAACTTTTCATTTGGTGTTACTCGACCAAATTTAAAAGACTTCCATCTACAATATTTTGTAGTGAAATTCAATTCGGTTATTTTGTGCAAATAAATCAAAAATCACTCTTTCTGCGTAACTTTAAAACTCGCTGTCAAATGTTGTCTATAATGATGAATTTTTGACAATTTTTATACATTTTTATGCTTGCTTTTTTAAGCTTATTTTATATTTTATCAGCAAAACAAGAAATTCATAGCATAAAAAATAAAGGAAAGCGAAATATAGAAAATATTATTATTATTACTTTTTTTTATGAAAAGAACTTTTAAGCTGACACTTGAAAATATGCTGCAGCATTTTTTTTTATTAATAAACAGCACAGTTGAGTGCGCAAAATGGAAAAGCTTCTCCTAAGCGTCACTTAATAAATCAAAATATTAAAAAATTATTATGCAAAAAAAAAAAAAAAAAAAAAAAAAAGAGAAAAAAGAAAACAGAAGCATTGAAAAAATAAAAAAAAAATGAAACATTTAGAAAAACGCGTACAAAGAAGAGCGCGCATAATACAATAATATATTTGCATACAAGCAGGCGCAAACGTACACACAGACACATAGATACAAATACAAACACACGCAATGATAATATTAATTTCACCACAAGCGGAAACGTGCTCGAGTGCATAGCAAATATGGCGTCGACAACGAGCAACGACAATGTTGAAAACATATTTATTGGAAAGTAAGCGCGTCTTAGAGTGAAAGAGAGGGAGAGAGCAGAACTGAATTGTAATTGTCTCATACTCGTACTCTTACTTTCGCGTAGACCACAACGCGTCGTCCTTCAGCCAATTGCGTCTACTGCGCGAGGCTGTCATAGTACTTGTTGTAGTTTGCCGTTGCCATCATTTGTGGCAGGTACTTGCGGTTTCTGCTGCACTGAGCATGCGGCATGTGTTATAGTTTTTTCGCGTTACATACAAACAAAAGCAGCATTACAAATGATATTTATGTGTATACTCGTCGTATAACTATTTCAAGCTATTAAGTCTATGATTAGAGCAGCAGCAGCAGCAGCAAGTTAAGATGGCGTAGTCGTTGCAAACAATTTGTAAGTCATGTGTAAACATCATAAGTTACGCGCATTCATTCAAATTATAAGCACTTAATGTCACGCACACACACACATTTTTGAAGGAACAGACAGACAGACACTTATACACTCTTATACACTTCAGCTAGACACGTACGTGCTGCAAGCCAATGTCGTTTCCGTTGTCCCTGTTGTTATTTCGCATATATTACACATACGCCACGTTGATGCTTAGCAAAATTTATACAATTACAGGTGGGGTAAAACTATTATAGCGAACTAAGCAGTAACAGCAGCTAGTGCGAAATGTTTGAATTTTATTTAGGGTGTAGCATGCATACATATATGGTAAACTATGCTAGTTAAATATCAAAGTCTCATGTAATTAGATATTTCCACATTAGCACAAAATGCAAAATTATGTGAGAGGGTTGGTTGTAATGAAAGTAAATGAAAAATAAGCAGCTGTGGAGAGTAACAATTGATGCTAAGATAAAAACCATTCAGAGAGAGGTTCAGTAATAAACATGGACTACCCTGAGATACGCAGAAGATTACCTAACTGAAATCGAAACTATTTACAGCTACATGCAGAGGTCTGATTAACCCAATCATGAATGTATTCAATTTAAAATGTTAAACTCAATTAATTTAATTCTTCATCTCTTCATTTATTGCTTTTTTCATTCATTCTAAAATGAATACATTCAAAATAACTCATTCAATTTTTGACATTTATTTTTTGATTTGAATATTTTCATGCAAGACTCCAAGCAATAAATAAATAAAAAATTAACCTTTTATTCTCTTTTATTCTTCCACTCATTTCTTCATTTACACTTTCACCCATGACTCATGTGAATTGCTTTAAGTGATTCAATCAATTCACACTCTTTTAATGAGTATATTCATTTAAGAATCATTTTTTGATGTGAATATATTCATTTCGAAATAAATAATAGAAATCAACTTTCTATACAACTCTTTCTCGCCTCTTAAGCAGCACACAAGCAACAACAGCAAATAGTGAAAATACTTTACTTCACTTAAGTGCAGTCAGTTAATGGTTAAGTAAAACGAAAAAAAAAAAAAAAAAAAATAGAACTTATCTCAAGCAGCAGGCAATTCAATTCAATTAGAAAACTTTAGAGTCCCCTAATGCTGCTGCGTAGTTGGTTCAGCTGTGATTTCAATGTGTATTTGTATATAGTATTTGCATTTACATTTGCCGTCAACGTGAGAATAAATGCACCTAGATTTGATAAGCACTACAGATGAGCAGTCAACTAGGAAGAAGGAAGGATATAAAGTCATGTACGTTGGCTATAAACTTTAAATGTTGAGCATTTCATTGCAGCCAAGCCATTTCCTTAAACATTTTACAGCGTTAAATTGCTTCTGTAGCTGCCGCATTGCACTCATCTTAAGTTGGAGTGGTTTCATATCGCGTTGTGTAGACTTGCATTGCTTTACATCGCCGTCTGTTGGGTATACACAGTGTATACACACACGCACACATACACACAAAGGCAGTAAAGCATTTCCGCCCACTTGGAAGTTTTACTTTGCTTTGCTTTCGAAGTGGTAATGTAATTTTTTTTTTTTTTGTATTTCGTAATGCGTGAAAAAATGTTGTTTTTTTCGTTGTAGTTTTTATTTTTATAACGCGAAAAGTTTTTCGCACGCATACAACTGCAACTTGTGTGAAGTAGATTTATTTGCACACGTTCGGTAATTAATGAAATAGCTGAAGTTACTCTGTTTCTGTTCTGTTCTCTTCGGATCGTCTCTATTCGTATGTAACAGTAAACATTTAGCTTTTAGCAAAACAGCAGCAAAGAGTTGTTGCTTTATAGACAGAGAGTCATGAAGACAGACAGACAGACAGAGAAAATATACTTGTTATGTGTTGCAGATAAATAGTAATCTAGATTGTACAACAAGTTGACTTCAGCTTCAGCTTCAGCTCAGTGTAAATACACAGAAGAGAGTTAGTTAGTTTGGCTTATGTTTCGTTTCGAGCATTAAGTTTTGAATTGAATGTGTTAATGTAAATTGCAAATTGTGCATTGAATGAATGAAGAAAAGTTTGTTGCAACAAGTTTAATTGGGGTTAAAGTTGTGATGTGTAAAATACGATATATTTAAAAAACTCTTTCAATGGCGTGTAAATAGCAGCAACAACAGTACGAAAAGTTCCATGAAATAATGATGATAATGGCAATGGTACATACTAAACTTTTCATGAGTTTTACACTCGAATAAAACTAAATAATTGCTATTAAATTTAATCTTTAGTCGCAAATGTGTTTAGTTTTCTATGAAAAAAAAAAAACTATAAACAAGAAGATTAGTCCAACTTTTCCAATGAAAAAACATTGTGTTTACGTTCGAAGCCAATTAAAAATAATTAGATATGAGAGCTTTTGTTCGAAAACAAAACCTTTTACTTTAAGCTTGAGTTAAATGAAAACAATTAAATTTGTCATAACAAGAAATAAAATTAATTAGACAAAAGCAATAATAACATTGAAGTGTGTTTCTAAACTAATTGAAAGATGTTGTAGCAAATAATTGAAGCAAGAAAAAAGATTGTTGATTTTCCACTTTTTTTATATATATACTTCGCAATTTGTTTTAAAAAGTATAAAAATATTGTCATGAAAGTTTGCACTTAGTCTCGCAATGGACCAAAAAGCAACACAGAGAGGAAAAGAAACAAGCACATTGTACTCAATTCAAGCACATCCGTGGTCAAAAGTTAAAGGTTAAGGTCAAAAAAGGTCAAAAGGTAAATTTTTAAGTACACTTTGAGTCAGTAGTCAGATAAAACCAAAGTTTAGACACAAAATTTCTGTCAAAATAAAAAATACTCTTCACACTATGAATGGCAGGTACAAAAACAAGTTGATTCAAGCACATCAACAACGGCATGTTTTTAAAGAGCACGTGTAAAATGCAATTAGAATAAATTGTTCTCGAACTAAGAACGAATTGTATTTGTATCATGCGAGAATTGTACTTTTATCAGGAATGATTGTTCTTGATGCAATTTTAAATTGTTTGAACTATGTTCCAAAATGGTAAACGAGATGGTGATCGTTTATATGAGAATATTTGTTCTCATATTAAGCACATTCGTTCATATATAAAGAACTATTTGTTTTAAATGACCACATATTTAAAAAAGAAGAGACAAGAGCATAGATCATATTATTCAGTTTTTGCTCTGTCCATTTCCAATTCAAGCATTTGAAACTTGAATTAAGCACGATTGTTCTCAAAAAAACCACATTGTGATTGATGCTTGTGATAGAACCGAAAGCAACATTCGTGACTGAGCTTGTACATATGTGCTCAGATCAAGAACAGTTGTTCTTATTTTCCTAATAGCGGTTTTCTCTCTCCATAGGGTGGAAGAGTATATTAAGTTTGTGCAAGTCTATATAAATACCAAATTAAGGTTTGTTAAACCTTCAAAAGCATATTTGGATGCATGGTAGACACGTAATAAGAGATTCCAAAACCACTACCACTGTTTCAGTATCTTTTTATTTGTCTGTACAGCTCAAAGATATCTGTGAACGCCAAAGCTAGTCAGAAAAGCCGATCTCTGTTTTCTAGTTTTAGAATCAATATCCATACTAAGAAAAGTATAAAAATTTTGGTTAGTTTCAATCACTTTTTTTCATTAATTTTATTTTCTATTTTTCAATAAGCAC
Organism: Leucophenga varia; assembly: GCA_018903435.1. Classification (NCBI taxonomy): domain Eukaryota; kingdom Metazoa; phylum Arthropoda; class Insecta; order Diptera; family Drosophilidae; genus Leucophenga; species Leucophenga varia. Next base: position 193,478 of record JAEIFJ010001221.1, on the reverse strand, counting down.
GCAAAGTATCAGGCAGCATAAATGTATCTAGATACATGATGTTTACACAATACTAAACTGCAAATTTTCATTTTTAATTGAAAATTCAAGGGAAATGGAAAGTCAAAAAAAAAAAAAAAAAGAACAAAATAGAAGAATAAAATCCAAACTGCAGCTAAAATTTTTCGGATGAGTTATTGATGAGAAATATGTTTTGTAATACAGCAACAGTTTCAAATGCATGCAAATTCGTTATAGATTTTGTTAAAATTTTGAACACTGCAAAATGGCAAAATACGAAATACTGTGCTGAAGTTTAATTAAAATTGTTCAATTGCATTGATTCACATCAATGAATTATTTAAAATTTTCTTTAATTCAATTTTGAATGAAAAAAGTTTAAAAAGTTTAAAAAGATAAAAAATGCTTGATTTTCTTTATTCATTTTTGTGTTTTAGCTGCATCTTTAGTAGAAAATCATTAAGATACATACTAAATGGAAATCGGAGAACATTTTCTTATCACTAATATAAGTGAAACACCCACAGCATAGTTAGAATAATAAATTTATATCTTCTGACTGATGAGCGCATAGCTGATTCTGTATTCGATTGCAGATACTAATGATGCTAGTAGTAATAATAGTAATAAGCACTAACGTATCCTTTTCAGAACAATGTATTTAGACTTATTGGATGTCCTCTGATCAAACTCCTTATTTTTATTAATAAAATAGTTACTTTTGCCACAATATTTCATTGTGTTACAAACTTTATCATAAAAATATTAAACTCAACTGCCGTATAGCATCAAATTCATAAAATAATATTTAATGTATAATATTTATGTAAATGCTTACCTGAAATTTTATCATAAATATTATTTGTGGAAGCTCTTTGTAACGCGCAGTTAATCCAAATTGTTATTTGTACGAATTTATGCTTTATAGATTTCGATATTTTTATTTAAATTGTTTTTTTAAATTTTTAAATATTTTTTTAACACAAATAGCGACAGAACGACCACAAATTTATAGGTAAATGCATCAATTTTCTCAATACATCATTTATTTATTTATTGGATTGTGCAATAGCATAAAATTTATTTATATAATATTTTCTCATGCACAATACTTTTTTTTTAACACTTTCTTTTTTAATATTTCATTTATTTATGCAATTTATTTAATTTTAAAAAAATTATTTCACTCAATTGCAGCCATTTTAATGCAGACACACACACACACGAAGAGAGTTGGGGACAGACATGCACAATTTTACAATTAATTCAAGCACACAAATTTGAACTCAACTCGACAAAGTTCACAATCAGCTACTTAGGCATGTAACAATTTATTATGTGAAAAAAAGTATTTTATTATTTTTATTATTTTTAATAGTTAATTTATTTTTTAAAAATTTTTTTTTATGATTACAAATTGACAGTTAACCTATTTATAGCTTATTAATTGTATATTTTATGGATTTTGAGTTAAATGTTAAAAAAATTTTATTAAATTTTATTTAAATTTATATATTTTATTTTATTTTATTTCATTTATTAAGCTCAAGCGTAGACACTAAGTTTGCATATTTAATATTTTCTTTTTTTTTTTATTTTAAATAATTGGAAATATTTAATTGATAGCCATTTGCTGCGAGATTAGAGATTAATATAACCAATTAATTTTAATACACTCTTTTAGTTACTATACAACTAGTTGCATTAGGAAAATTTATTATTCCTAAATTTTTAATTTATTATTATTTTTTTTTTCTTTTCGATTTTTTTATTTAAGTTATTAAATTTGTGTTCAAATAATTGTTTTCTTAATTTAAGTTGAGCATTTCTGTTTTAAAGTAGTAATAATTATTTTTTATTTTTTAAATTTTTATTAATTAATTCTTTTTTTTTTTTTGTATATTGTTTTCTTTAGTATTTTCAATTATAATACAAATTAATTTTAAGATTGTGTTTTTTATATTTATGCAAATTAGTTACTTTTGTTAAATATTATTGTTTGTTTTTTTTTTTTTAATAATTTATGCAATTATTTTTTATTTATTTTTCTTGTGTTTTTAATGTTTCATTTTTTAAATATTGCATTATAATTTTTATTTTATATTTTATTATTAATTAAAATTTGATGCATGACGTCTCCATTTCTTTTTAAATTCAAGTCACAAAATTTTAAACTAAAATAAAACCAGTTAATTGTATATATATTTATTTAAAACTTTTGATTTAGTTTGTTAAGTTTAAATTTTTAATTATTTTTTTAATATTTGCTCACATATATATATTTAAATATTTAGTTTAGTTTGAATTTTGATTTAATTTTTTATCAATATTTATTATAATATATTATTATATTTATATTATTTTTTATTTATTTCTCTAATGCACGTCATGCACGACGTCCTTTTTTTTCCTTTTTTTTTTTGTATTTTCTTTAGTTTTTTAGCCAAAATAAAATAATATTATTTATTTGTATATAATTAATTATTTTTTTTATTATTTTTAAATTATTTTGATTAGCTTAACATTTTTAATTTTTTATAAATATTTTTTTTTTTTTTTTGGAAAAAGCTGCTTACAAATATTTTTGATATTTAGTTGTAGCTTCAATATTGATTTAATTTTTTAATTTATTATTTTTTTTTTGATTTTCTTTTTATTGACATTTTATTATAAATAAACTATTTTTTATCATTAATGATTTTGAAAATTCTTTTTTATTTAATTAAATGCTTTTGATTCATTTTTAATATATAAAAAAATTAGGAGTACAATTTTTAATTATTTTTTTGTTTATTTAATTTTTTTTTTTTTACGCATACGATATTAATTATTTGCATTTTATATTTATTTTTCCAATTCACAATGCACAGATTTAATTAGTTACAATACACCGGGGAATCTTTGAAAGAACTCTTTTTAATACTGTAACTAATTTAAAACTTTCACAACTTTTATCCCTTTATTTTTTTATTTTATATTATTTTTAACGCGCTACACAATACACAGCAGCAAAAAAAATAAATGCTGCCAACTCATTTAATATGCAAAAGCTTTTTTTATCTTATAAAACGCCACTATCACTTTTAAACTTTACTTTGCTTTTTTTTTTATTTTTTTTTATTTTCAAGTTGCTTGGCATGTCAACAGAATTATGATTATATCAGCTGTCTTTAAATTAAACAACAGCTGACACCAATTATAAACGCTTGATTTAACAAGAGCAACAGCAACAACAACAACAATGGCAATGGCAACAGCGACAATTTGCCATTATTTTTTTTACGCCAATATTTTTAGCTTATTTTTTGCGTTACTTTACGCTTAACTTATTTCCAAACAAACAATTTACGACACGTTTAAATACGCCGGTCAGTTGCCTTGTTATACATTTTTTTTTATTTAATAGTAGCAAGGATCCTTACAGCACTTACAGTACACAAACACACAAACACACACGCGCACACTTAGCGGCATATAAAACGAAGAAACAAACGACATATATATTTGTATGTGTGTGTAGTTAGTTGAGTTTAGTCGAGTCGAGTGCACGAACAATTTACCGGCTTTGCTTTAAAATTTTCATATTTACGCTTTAAATCGGAAAGTTTCTGTATGAGAAAAAAAAAACAAAATTTCGTAGTATACTTTATGACAGTCACGCACAGAATTTTCTCTCGTGTGTGTGTTGTGTACACTTTCAGCAACGCCAGTTAACTAAATTCGGGATGCTGTTGATATTTTCGATTTAATACGCAATTTTTCGTCAGCTTCGCGGTCAATGTTAAAAGGCAAAACGTTACCAAAAATAAAAATACAAAGTTAACAGTTTCGAATACGAATGTCGTAGGTTCTTTCATGTGGATTATAATATGCAGTGCGCATGCGCATATAAGAATTTCGAAATTTATATGCTTTGCTTTGCACGTGTTTTACTGATAAGAACTCATACTCTGCTACATTCATTTGGCTGACATACATTCGAAGCATATTGCTGTAGGTTAGTACTATAAACATTTTTTGGCTATATACGCGACACTTGAAAAATCGTATTAAAGCCGAGAAAGTCTGCATTAACAGTGAACAGACGGGAAGACAGACAGACAGACAGACGGACACACCCAATTGAATAAGCTTAATATGCTTGGCACCTTTCATTTATTTATTTTTGCTTTATTGATGTTCTTTTTTTTTTTTTTACTTGTTCTTGTATATTTGTAAAAGTTTGTTATGCCATTTACTTCAACTTCTTCTTCTTCTGCTTCGATAAGGTTCATTTGCTTACAGTGTTGTATGCCTGTAAGTATGCTAAGCTTTTTAGCATAAGCATAAATGATTCATGATGCGTTATTAAAGCCACATGCTTACACTCTGCACACACAAACAAACACAGACACAGACACACAGAGACAGCCACAACCACATATGTACAGACGGCATGCATCTTTAATGTCTGATTTCAACAAATAGCACCTTCACTTCGCATTTTTTCTTTCCTCTTCTTCTACTTCTCTTCTACTTGCTTAATGCCGTCTTCTTGTGGCCAGAACATATTAAATTATGGGTCAGTGTGATTTGTTTTGTCTGTAAAAGACTTGGTAATAATGTTTTTCTGTGTGTCTGTCTCCTGTGTGTGTGTTTGTGTGTGTATTTGTATATGTGCTTTGCTGCGTAATAACTTGTCGAGTGACAGCTGCAAATTCATTTATGTTAATTTGCTTTCTTAGCTTTTAGAGTTAGCCACAGCACATTGGATTTATTTTTTTTACTGCCTTCTTTGCTTACACACACACACATACATACATACATACACATAATATAATCAGAAATATTTTAGCCTTTCACAATGCATCATTTTGTGGCTTTGCTTGCTGCTGCTGTTACTATTTTAATGTTTCCTTTTTTTTTTTTTTTTTTTGCTTTATGTCGCTTTATGGCTTATTAGTTTTATTATGTAAATTAGTTTTACTGTGTATCTTGTCTTATATTTATAATATAGTTTATGTTGTGTGTTTTATGTGCGTCTAAGGCATACACGTATATTGCTAATGTATTTTTAAAGAGCAATTTTGACCGTTACGCCTTAAAGTATGCAATAAAAAATAACACTTACGTTCACATGCGTCAGCATTCAATCACAGCATTATTTTAAAATAATTATGCCAAAAATATTGTACGAGTATACTTTATGTATACAAATTCCAACAAAAGCTGTCAGACGCTAGACTTAACTTGAAACAAATGATTGTGCCAACTCAAAGTAAAACGCTTACCTAGAGTGTTCGCCACAAGCTCTCAACAACAACAAAAACAACTCAAAATGCTTAAGCATCACAGCAGCCAAATGCAGCGACAATAATAAATGAACTCTGTCAGTTAAGGACTTAAACCATGCACAACAACGACAACGCAGACGAGAACGACAACAAGCATATTGAGCATAAAACCCGAAAAGATTTAAAAGGTACACAGCAAACGGGCAGCAACAGCAACAACTAAATGTATCCAGTTAGTCATGTAGACCAGTTAGAGAAGTACTAGACTACTTAATACATGAAGCACATAGATACAAGATAGTAAAAGACAACAGCACCACTAAGCAGTCAGTCACCACTTTGTTCATATATCATGTTGAAATCTTTGCAAATATTAAGTGCAGATCAAGTCAAGCGCAGACAAGTCGAAGCAAATCGTGATGAGCTGGGTTAACTGGGAAGACTGTTAAAAGCAAAACAACAACAAAAAAAGTTGGAATGTTAAAGTGTGAATCTTAGCAAAGCGATAATAAAACAAAATAAAATGATACTCATAAAAAACAAAGCTAAAATACTCTACTTTTAAAAAGTAGTTATATCGGGTTCCGGCAAAAGTTCGTTCCTGTTGGCAACTAAACCGCTTGATACTGGCGATTGTCCAAAAGCGTTTAGTTCATCAGGACAATGCTAGACCACACACATCTTTGTTAAACGCGCGAGAAGTTGGGACAGCTCGGATGGAAGGTTTTAATGCATTCAACGCATGGTGCGCACCTTACACCAAGCGATTTCCATCTCTTTTTGTCCATGCCAATTGCTTATGGTTTTACAAAACTGGCTTAAATGAGCCTTGTTAAAATTGGTTGTATCAGTTAATATGGACAAGGGTTTTTTTTTAAAGAGGAATGAAGAAATTGCCCTAAAAGCGGAAAAAAATTATCGAAGGAAATGGGACATACTTAACTTATAAATATAATCAAATCAGTGGTGGACACTCTTTCAATTTTTGTAGCACATGTGACGTGTGTCATAATGTGTGCGTACTAGAACAAATTTAATAGTATATGTGTGCATACCACTCACTTAAAAAAGCAGGTTTAATATTTTCATTCAATGCATTTAAGTCACAAACAGTTTATTAATTTATTAAAATTATTTCAAAAAAATTTTAAAGCATACTTTCAGCCAAATCAAATATTTAAGCAACATTTTCATTGTTGTTCTTGTTGTATATGCGTCTATAAAGTTGACAATGTTTATGTTGTTGTTTAGTTGCTCAGTTTACATGCAGCTTAATGTTGTAACACTCAAAAACTTGTCAATTTCTTAGTCGCTCTTAACAATTTTTTTCCGTTTTGTGTTTTTTTTTTCTTCTGGCAGTGATTCACTTCTTTGCACAAGCACAGCTCTTTTGATTATGTGCTGCGTTCATTCGCACTATGCAGCAGCAGCAACTGCTTCTTAAGTTCTTAAGTTTGAGGCTTCAGAAATTTTTGAGAGAATTCTTTTTTGTTTTTTTTTTTTTTGTTTTTTTTTTTTTTTGTTCTGCTTCAGCAATATCTAATGCCTTTCTTTGCTTGTATGCTTTACTGCTTTATGTCAAGGCATTTTTTTTCCATTTTTTTTTTTTTTTTTTGTTTTTTTTTTGTGTAGTCTGCTGCTTTTTGGTATTAGTCTTTATTTTTTTCATAGAAGCGTTTTGCTGTAAGAGTTTTTGGTCAATTTTTTTCTCTGCTCTTTCTCTCTCTTTCTCTGATTGTCCTTTCACTATTACGTTCATATTTATGTTCTGTAGTTTTGAAAAGCAAGCAAAGAAAAAATGTTTCTCAAGAAAAAATTTTTAAATTTTTCGTCTATCCTACTGCATTTCTGCTGTGCTGCTTTATTCATTGTTATTATATTTTTTTTTTAGTTTTCTTTGCCATTTTGACTTTTCTCTTTTATATTGCATATCCTTTAGATTTGGTCTATAGTTTGTGGCTTGTCTTGGTTTACTCTGACTTTGGCTCTGACAGCTTAATCGGCTTTTGATATTTTATTGATATAAATGAGTTCAATCTACAATTGTTTCGAACGCTTTTCAATGAGGGTATTGCGTTTATTTGTGTTTTATGTTGACATAATAAATTGTATTTTAAATTGCAGCTAAGAAGCCTTTTATTTTTATTCATTGCGAAAAAAAAATGAAAAACTCTTTTTCTTTTTTTTTTTTTTTTTATCTAAAGCTTTCAAAATATTACAATCAAAAACTTAATCACTGCCATAGTCCCGCTGTAAATGAAGCTATAAATGCAAGTCTTTGCTATCTGGGAATGCTCGTGTTTTACGGAGAAATAATCAAAAAAAAAAAAAAAAAAATGGCAATGCAATGCGCATTCATAATTCAAAAATGGCAAACTAATTTGCACCAGACTTATTATTATCTTTGCAGCAGTGGCAACATTTTGTCAAGATGTCGCACAGTGGTATTAATTCATACATTCTCCTGTAAAAAAAAAAACAAGGAGTGTTCCTATAACTTACACCAGTGGAACCATAGTAAAAGCATATAAAAATTTTTATTTATGCATTTCAAAAAATTATTCTACTTTGGACTTAAACATTCTGTTTTATTGCTATAACAATTAAGTAACTGTTGCTATAAATAAAATCATTGACAAAGTTTACGCCAAAAAGTATGCACCAATTTTTTTTCGAATGCATAGCAGTTTTCATGATTTGCAACTGCAACATTTATATTTAATGGTCTTGAATTTTAGAAAATAGACCAACATCTTTAATATTTTTGTTGTTGGGAGTTGTAGACGTAGTTAACCATTAACTCATTGTTCGACAAATGACTTTTGAGTAACTAAAATACCACTGTGCATCGTTTCGTTGTAAAAAAAAATAACAAGAAAAAAAATGTAACGAAATGTAACAAGAAGTATGTCGTCGACTTGAAGTAAATATTTATAATAAAAGAACACAGAATGCCAACTCGTAGATAGACTATGAAACATTCTCAGATATACAACTAAACTCGACTTGCGTTCTCTATTTATACACAATACATGTGCACATTTGCAACTGTATAATATCTTCTGTATAGTAATAATAATAATAATACATTAACACTAATACAAAGCCGACAGCCACTAAGCAGCGCATAGCGTCGTGTCGCGTCGCGTGTTGCACAAGAATAATGCATTATTCTATCTCGCAATACACTGAATGTCCTTACTGTCGGTCTGTCTGTCTGTCTGTCTTCGTGTGACTGTTTAGACTAGCTGTGAAGTGCGCAAAGCATTGCACCACTGTTGCTGTTGAGTGTTATAAAATGTGTATGTAGAACAATGTGTATACGCAGGTGTTTTGTCATTTTAACGCGGCGACAGTCAGCCAAGCAGCCACCAAGGAGCACAAGATGAACGTAGTACATGACTGGCAAAGTATAGCAGAGTTGCTAGACACAAAACAAAAAAAAAAAAAACACACAAACACACACACAAAGAAAATGTATGATAATAAAAATAATAATAGCGAAAAATACAAAATGAAGTGCGCTTTTGCTTTATTTACACTTGAGCGAATTGTTGCGCATTTTGCTGTCATGGTGCGGGAGTGAGCTAGAAAATGAAGCAACGAAAAACAAATTTAAACGTGTGACAAACTGTAGCTATGAGCCGCTTTAAATGTGCAGCAGCGCCCTAAAGCTATGCAGCATAAAATGTAAATTTTTTTGTTGTAACATTTCAGCTGCTTGTGTATTTAGTTTTTAAATTGGTTAAGTAAATTCTCTTAATTATTCTTTTTTTTTTTTTTTGGATTTTGAAGCAATTCGCTATATAAGAATTCACAAAAGAATGCTTAAACATGCCTAAAAAGCGGCAATAAAATTTAAAAAAAAACGTACTTACTTAACTAAATAACTCTTCAAATAAAGCAATTCCACACTTTTAATGCTGCTGAAAAGTAAACTTTATGGCGCAATACAAAGGTGCGCCTTAATTTTAACACAGCTGCGTCCTTTTTTTTCAAGTTGTATTTCATATACGACTCGTTTGATTTTTTTTTTTTTTTTTGTCTTATTTTTTTTTTTTTTTGTTTTTAACGCGCAATAAAAATATTTTAATGTATTTTCTGGCTGCTGCTGCAATTTTTTAACGGTTTCGCACATTAAGCGAAAGCAAACGGCAAACGACTAAAGTCGAAAAGTAAACGTGGCCATAAACTAATTGAATATTTTTTAAAGCCATTATCTATGCTTTGCTGCGTAATGGCGTCTCCCTTACATCCGTTTCCTTTTGTATATTTTTTTTTAGTTTTGTTTTGTTTACACGTTTCTTTTGTCTCATTATAGCCACAAATTTTAGTATTTCTTTTGTGCCAACCTTCGCGTCATTTTTAAGGATTTTTGGTTTCCGTAAAAAGCAAAGGTAGCCGCATGCAGCAAGTTTTCCATTTCGTTGCTTGGCAAAGCAAAAAAAAAAAAATCTCGCCTGATTTTATTTATTTTTATTTTCATTATTTTTTTGGTTTGTCTTTTTTTCCATTTTACCTCTCAACTTGTTTGCTGCTGGTAATCTGTTTGAATTGTTGTTGTATAAATTTTTTTTTTATCTGCTGGATTTATTTTTCACGGTTTTCCTTTCCGGTTATCACTTCCGCCACTCGTCTTGCATGTCCAGTGTTTCTATAATTTAAGCATTCATTATACTATCATCACCTGCAAAGTTGAGAAAAAGAAGGAAGCATGCGCTTTGTTATTGTTTCATTTACAATATTATAAAAAAAAGGAAATATTCTTACATCTTTTTTTTTTTTTGCTTTGCCACTTACCGGCATTTTTTTTATTTTCATGTTTTTCGTCTCATTTTCATTTCATCCTTCATTTAGTTAAGTGTACCGAAGGCTTAAGATTTTAAGGCGTTCTTTCAGCTTTTCGATCTTTAATCTGTTATTGTTTTTGTTGTTTCTCTGAAGTTGTTGTAGTAGGTACTTGTAAATCTCGGATAATGCTTTGTATTATTTTTTTTTTTTAAATATATTTTATTCACTTGCCTCATTTAATTTCGATTTCTTTTGAAGGTTTTTTTATTTGTTGTAATGGCATTTTATTCGTTCGTTTAATGAATTGTTCAGACTTATGTAGTACATATGGCATGGCATGCCTGTATGATTGTTTAATTTCGCAATTAATTTGCCAGCGGAAATGAAATTCACAGCTGAAAATCAATGTTAAAAATGTTGCAATTGCAGCGGAAAATGATGTTCATGCGAACAAAAGAAATTAAAATATTTTTTAAAAGATATTTACCAAAGAAATGGATTTTCGTGGCATTATAACGTTTCGTATATTTTCTTATTTATTTTCGTATTAATTGCAATTAATTTTCAGCAAATAAATTTCCTTAAGCGGCTTTTCGAAAATAAAAATTTTATTAATTTTAATATTATCAATCACAACTCTTGATGCCTTTAATATTTTATTTAGTTATCTCTTTTTTTTTGATTAGATTTGTGAGTTTATCTTAAATGTAATTAAAGCTTTTGTCTGTACTTAAATGGCATTTTCTGTTTTACTATTGCAATACAAGTTAATCTGCTGCTCGTGTTGGGTTAATATGTACGTCTGTCCCCTATTCTGTGCAATTTTTTTCTATTTAAGTTCTTTCGCGCGTCCAATGTTCATTTGTTTTATTCCTTGTTGTCCTTACACTTGAAGTTTTCGTTGTTGTTGTTGTTTTTGCGCTTATCTTCTGTTTGATGCGCGCATGCAATGTTTTGTGTACCCTATACAAATGAACTTATTTGTTTTTAAATGGAGTATATTATTTCTTGCACACCTATGTATGTATATATTGTGTTTGTGTAGGGTATTCATCGGTTATATTAGTAAAACTGTAACTAAAAAAGCTTACTGCCTTGGACTCATGACAACAAAAAAGATCGTCATATTACTTGTCTCTTTATAGAATAAATCGAAAGATCGATAATGAAATGACATCGATATGTCATCGATATAAAGTATCGATATAAAATATCTAAAGAAAAATATTAAATAAATATCGATTTCCTAGCAATTTATCGATATTTGTTCCATCTTTTGGCATTCGTTCTATTTATTAACTTCACCTTTAATGTGCTTCAATTTGACTTATATGTATTTTTCATCAGTGTGTAACTAGAACATAGCACAGTGCAGTGTATTATGCATTTGTGTATTTCGAACAGAGTGTAAATGTATGCATATGCATATATGTATAATGTTTATATGCTTTTTATTACGTTTAGCAAGAGTATTAAGCAGGTTTTCTCGTTTTTCATCTGGCTACTGCTACTATTCTTTTTCTTTTTCCTTTTTATTTTGCGCCTTTGCTTTATGCTACAATTTTTTCTGCTTTCGTTTTTTTTCTTTATTTTTCCGTTATTTATGTTTGTATTTGTGTGTGTGATGATTCGTTTGTTTGTTTGTTTGCTCGTTTATTTCTGTGTTTGTGAGTTGCTTTTCTTTTGCCAAACGGAAGTGAAATTGCTAACGGAATTAGCACACCAGCGCACAGTGCAAAGCAAAGGATAAGATATAAATGAACACATACATACATACACATATAAGTATGCATGTCGAAAAAGGTAAAAAGAATGAGTTAAAAGGGAAACCGTAACGCGCAGCTGGCTGCTGCTGCTGCTGCCACTGTTGCTGTTGGGCAAAACGCGTCGCGGCTTCACTCTTTACATTTGGTTTGTTTGCGCTGCTATCTCTTTCAAATATTGTTGCCTTTAATTTTTTGCGTTTTTTTTTTATTGCATTTTATTTCTGTATTTTTATGTCTTTTTTGTTTTGTTTTTCGCTCGCCGCTTATTTGTAGCACATTCATGTTTGGCTACAAATTCATTTTGTGTTTTTGTTACAACACACGCCATTTTGTGTACTGTACTGTTTTTTTTCAGCTGGCGCGATTTCTCTCCATTTAATTTGTGCACAAAACGAGCATATAGCAAAGCATACAGACAGGCGCTCGCGCGCTATCAAAAAAGCAAATGCTACAAAATTTTTTTTCTTCTTCATTTTGCATTCTTTTTTTGGACTAACCATCCGTTGCTCTAGAATTCTTTCTATCTCACTAACTGTAATGTCTCTCTGTCTGTCTCTCTGTCTGTCTGTTTGTTTGTTTGGCCTGTATAGCAGCCATTTTAACTACTGACACTCATGCCTGTCAGGCGTAGGATATCTGCAATCTAAATGTCTGTCTTAAATGTCTGTCTGCGTCGGTTTACTCGGTTTGTATGAGTCCCTTTTGACTCTCTCATATTCATACCACTTGCTTGCATTTATTTTTTTTTTTTTTTTGTCGTACTCCTTCTCAACTGTTTGCCATTTTAAGCTATGCACACACACTACGCTGCCACAGTTGTTGACCACAAGCTAGCCAGCCAGCTAGCCAGGCCAGGATGCAGCAGCGGATATATCCGTTTGTCATTGTTGCAACAAGCCAGAGAGTTAGCGAATGAATGAATGAATGAGTGACTGTTTGTAACTGACTGTCTGACTGTCTGTCTGTCTGTCTGTATGGCTGAGTGAATGCAACATTCATGTTGAAAGCTGTATAGCATATATATAAAAATTTTCAAAAAAATATATACGAAATATTGCACAGCAACAGTTGCAGCAGCAGCACCCAATCATTTTTATTAATTTAACAAAAAATTATTTATGGCTTGTTGGCAACGTGGCATGTTGTCGTCGTTGTCGGCACAGGCTCTAGTTTAATTACACAATACGCTTGCACAAACTATCATCATCAGGCATACAATTATTGTATACAATAATAAAAAGGATATTCGAAAAACAATCTCCTCGTTATTTGAATACGTAGACGCGCAGCTGCAGGCTTTCTTGTTGTTGTTTCATGTTGCAAATATACCCAAGTCATAACATAAAGCATGACGAAACAAAAACAAGGCAAACCAGTATAATTTGTTTGCTTAATAACAAACGTTCTGTCCGTTATTACAAAAGCAAATCAGCTGCTCGAATTCACAGACAATGTAAAACTCTAACGAAATGTTCAAATAAATACGAGCGGATGTTGCAAACACACACATACACACACACACGCACTAATACGCACAACCGGAAATAGCAAGAAAAAAAATATAAAAAAATTAGCAAACAATGAGCAGATTTAGCTCATTTTTCTTCATTTTTATATTTAAATTTTTGTTGTTTTTATAAAAAAGGAGAAAAAACAGAAAAGAGTCGTTAAAACCAAATGCGTATTTGTTTATTTTTGCATATTTCATAAATATTTTTCTTGTTTTTTTCGTTTTATTCCTCTTTAAATGCATGATTATTGTTGTTTTGTTTTGAGGCTGTTCCCTGTTAAAACAAAAAGAAAAATATCTCTCGTTCCTTGCTCTTTGTGGCTTTCATGATATTTAATTTTTAAAACATTATAATCAGAATTCGAGAATTTTAAGTCATTCTACACGTAGAAAAAATTTTCTACATTTGAACCATGTTGCAATTATACCAGATAAGTTGTTTCGCCACTGCAGTACACTGTCTCTTTCCAATTAGGTTACAAAAATTGTTCAATTGATCGATTATATGTTTAAAATGAGTTTACATTCTATTCACAGACCAAGGGAATATACGCAAAGTTTCATAAGAACCGGTCAAGCCGTTTCTAACGAGTATTGTTACAAATAATGATTTTTATATATTAGAGATATGACTGGATCTGATTCGAGGATCTGCGTATATAATCGAATCCGAGATCAAATTCATAATTTTGAATATGAAATTTTTAAATTTTTTTAGTACAAAAAATTTTATGTGAAACATTTTTTTCAGAGTTTTTGTTTCGTTGAAATTTTACCAAACATTTTGTGTATAGGAACGGTTACGCTTCAGTGCTCTGCCCATTCCAGCTACTTGATAGCGCTCATTTAACTTCAGGTTGATTAGCTTCTCAATGCGACTTGTCGATGCTGTCTTATCGCGAATGTGACACAACATTTCGATCTCCTTCAAACATCTAAAATACTCATCACGTTGACACTCTGCAATGCGCAGACGATTCTTCATACGCTCCATTTGCTCTTGCGGTGTCTCCATGCGTCTGCTGCAATCCGTTTCTAAGCGATTTGGCTGTAAGCATCCGCACGATCTTCGTTCGACAGCCTCGGACAACGCATCACCACTTTTACTGCCAGAGTCCATGGACCAGACTGGCAGAATACCATGCTTTGGTGGTCCATAACCCATCTCGAGACCACCACGCTTCTCCAGCGCATTGTACGTAATATTTCTTCTATTTGCATCATAGAAACTCTTGAACCATTGCAAAAATTCGAGGTTGTCCTTTAGTGAGCCCTTGACCAATTTAGCTACCGGAATATTCTTTTTTATGCCGAGCTCCTCAAAAAGCAATTCAAGTATTTTGAAATTACGTATGCAATCCGTTTCAGCATTTGTGTACATCCTTATGCGTTGCATGGGCACTCGATACGGAAACAGCATGTCAATTATCTGGCAGTATGCGGCGCCCGTGCACAACTCATTGACGTTGGTAAATTCGGACTCGAGCAAACCATTCAACCAGGCCAAAAGCTGTAAGCGCGATGTCATACATGTCGTCGATTTAGGCGGAAACACTTGTACCACTTCCATGGTTTATAATTATTTTTAACGAAAAATTTGAAGAAAAAAAAAACCGAAAAAATTGAAGATGAATAAAAAATTTTACGGAGAATTTTGTGCTATTGAAATGAAGTTGAAAGTGAAAATGAAACTTAAAATGAAATAATTTGACAGTAGCAGCCACAGTTACAATTCAGTGCCTACTTTATTCTGGCGTTAAGTGAAAATTGATGTTCAATGACAGCAAAAACATAAAAACTTGATTTAAAATAGCTAAATAATTCTTATCGCTTGACATGATAAGAAAACGAATGTATTTTTTTCACGGTGTACATTTACAGGCCACAAGTTTAACAAAACGATGCCTACTTTTAGGCTACATTACCAGCAGTCCAAGTGGTGCTTAATGTTTTGAGATATGTTTATGTTTGTTTCACAGCTCATCGTCTACGCTTTTAGTGTCTAATTTGAATGTTGTAAATTTCATGAAGCAACAAAAACAACAAAAACAGCAAAAATGGGTACAACAAAAGGCACAATGCTAAGCGTCCAAAAATAACTGCCAAACGCTTTGACGCTTTGTTATGCAAATGAGCAAGCAGCATTTGTGCAGTATGCTCTCTCACACCTTTCTTTAGTTATATTTACTTCCTACGGCAGGCAGGCAGGTAGGCTGGGAGTTAGGCTTGAGCGCCGTAAACGGAAGTTCGCACACAGTTAACACTCAGACGTACGCCATTGCAACTTATTTATGCTGTATAACTGCTGCTGCCGCCATTGCTGCTGCTGCTACTGCGAACGACTTTGACTCGCTGTAAATATCATTAACGTGATTTTAAATTTCCCTCATAAAATTACTAAAATGTTCGAAGACAGACGGACGGACGGACAATTGGACTGGCAGATTGTGTTTTGTGCCAGGTAAATGCTGCGAGCAGCTTTGCAGTTAGCTCATTTAACATTTAGTTGTAGGCGTTACTTTGTGCCTGAAATTGTGCTTTTAATTTGCCTTCGTTCAGTGCGGTGCGGTACGGTTCAGTTCATTCGCTTCATTGTTCATTGCGGCCATTCAAGGTGTTTTATTGTGTATTATTATGCCGCTTGAAGGTCTGCGAATTTTGTGATTGTTTTGTGGCTAAAATTTTAAATGCGGCATGCATTTTATTGCCATTGGCTTTTTTTTCTTTCTATCTTTCATTATCTCTCATCTATTCACTTTAATCTCACTTCCCATTCATAAAGTTAATGGCTACTTTTAAATCAATTTAAAGCCTGCATAATTTATATCCTTGCATTGCTTTTTGCTTAGTTTGAAGCAAAAAACAAAAAGAAAAGCGACATTTAAAAACTACTGTCAACTTGCAAATCGATGCGAATTGAGGAGTGAAAGATATTTTTTAATATGCCACATACTCGTATATGAGAAAATACGATAAAATAAATGCATGTGTGTGTGTGTGTGTCTTCCATGTCATTGAGTTATTTTAGTTTTTCTTGAAGCGTTTTTTTTTACAAAAAAAAAAAAAAAAAGAGAAATAACAGTTTGATATGTTTTATTTTCAGATAAGGTGCTATTTAGTTTGAGTTGGGTAGACAGAAAATACTAAAGAAAGAGAAATAACTTGAAACAATAAATGTCAGGGAAATGCATGAAATGACAAGAAAAGTTTCTATTTTTGCTTTCTTTTTAAAGAGAAATTGCACATGAGGAAATGTGAAAGTTTTTAGAATGAGGTAACCTATTCTTTAGAATTCTTTTATAATTTTCATACCTCAAGTAAATAAGTTAAAATGATAAATTAATTACAAAAATCAATCTGACAACAGAATCATATATGTACACTAGGCAGAAAAAGTATACGTACATGCCTTTTTTATTTATAAAATCTTTAATACAATGTTTAATTCGTATGCTACAAACAAAATATTTATAATAAAATAGCAAAAAAAGCACCGAATTATAACAATATACCAGAATGAACGCTGAGGTCGAGTATTTTTGATAGTAAGATACCCTGTACCCAAACTTTATGTACCTTAAGTTAAGTCTTATCTATCTGGATTTTCATACAAAAGCTCCAAAAAATGTGGTAAATTTGTACGGGGGCTATACCTAAAATTTTTTTGGGTTCTATCAATATTGGGATGTTTCCATGCGACTATTATAGACATAAATTCTTAAACTCAAAACTTTGGGGTAGATTTGTATGGGTGCTACTACTTAAAATGGGACTAGAGAAAAATTGTTTGTAAGACAGCTATATCGACTCGCCTTTAAATGCTGATCAAGAATATATATACTTCATGGAGTCTATCATTCTTCGTTCTACCTCTTGCATACATTTGCAAAAACTTGTTACACCCTTTTAGTCCTCGGGTACATGGTATAAAAATCTGCGTACAAAACGAAAAAGTGGAATTCCAAAGCATACAAATTTTTGTAAAACATTAATAAAGTACAAAAATAAGGATATGTGAAGATATTGCAATTAGTGAACTTAAAATCATATTGGATCTTTGAAAAAAGGGTGTGACACTTCGAAAAATAGATGAAATTGTCAAACGAAGTCACTCTTGAGTCCAACACTAAAATTTTAGATCTGTCAACGCTGATCCCAGATTAACATCAAAACAACGTCTACTTCTGATGTTGCGGTAAGAGAAGTCTTACAGAAATGTGGGTGATTAGCGTTTATAGATTTTTGGAAAATGTTTTTTTTTTTTCGAATGTAAGAAGCTTTGGTGTCAATGGCCAAAAGATTGTGTAGGGAAATAAGGTGCAGCAGTAGATGTGCAAAATCTCTGCCCAACAGCAAAGCACGGTGATGGTAGTGTGATAATGTGGTGCTGTATGGGTGTATGCCAAGCGGCGGAGTTGAAGAAAAGGAGTTTATAGAAGGTCTTCGCATTCTAAGCTTTTGTCTATGAAATTCACTTTTAAGTTAAAATTTAAAATCATAATGAAGAGGGGGAGACCCCAACATATTATTTCTGTTAAGCTGGGCAGGTTAATTACAAAATTGACTCCATTTCTTTTCCTTTTTTTGTATTTTTTCAAATTAATCAGCTTATTTCCCCACTTGTCAACTATATTATTCTGCAAATAATAATTCATTTAAACCAGTTTATTGCTTGTCTTTTACCATTTACTCATTTAAATTTAATTTATATTTATAAAATATTTATTAGTACAATTTTTTTAGATTTCCATTAAAAAAACACACACTTTTTCAGATTGTTTTGCTACACAAAAATGATATTTAGAATATTGTGTTTTGTAATTAAAATCTATTAAAATAATAGTCTACATGTTTGTCGTATAAATGTTATTTAATGTAAAATAAATAACAATTTAATATGCCAACACGCAAAAGCACATTTTGGGGCGTAAATGTGTAACAAAAAAAAAAAAAAAGATTTCAACGAGAGTAAACAAACAAATTACCATATTCCATTGTAATTAGCCGTATTTACTTGCAACGAAAAAAAAAAAACAAAATAAATAAAAATCCGGAAAATTTTAAAACAATAACGTGCAACATAGACTAGGAGGATACAATGGATAAAATGTAGAACAAAAATATATAATATGGCTGCGGTAAAAAAGGCAAACATAAAAATCAAATAAAAATAATAAAATATGTTGACCAAAAAAAAAAAAAAAAAAAAAAAACCAAAGCGCAAACAAATATAAACATACAACGAGATACATACTTGTACATGTATTTCTATATAAATCTAAACCAATACAAGCAAACACAAACATGTGTAACTGTAGCTACAAAAAATCATAAATCGTTCGACTACAACAACAACAACAAAATGTTATATATACGATATATAAAGACATAGAAACAAAAGAAAGAAGCGCATATAATGTTATGTATCTGTATAATATTTTCTAATTTCTCAATTTCCCGCACATTGACTTCCGAAACTAATAAAAATAAATCGCACTTTGATATCCGTGCGCTGCGCGAGTTTTTATTATTTTTCAATAAAAATGGCGTGCCTTATACTGTTCTCTCTCTCTCTCTCTCTCTCTCTCTCTATGAAATAACGGCGCGTATACGCAATGTTTTATATATTTATATAACATAGATAGTCATTGTCATAGATATTGTACGTAGTACGTGGCGTATGTGTAATACATGTGACGACATAGCGACTATAAACGAATATCTACAATATTATTATTTTTATTTTTTTTTTTCCTTCGCTTTGTTCTCCGCGTTCTAGACGCGTATGCCAACATTATAGATATAAATAAATATGGCTTGCTCTCTGGTGACATGTACAGATACTAATGCCTGGCTTTATATTTATGTACAATATAGACAAAAGAAATGTAATAGAGTTGTGTGTATCTGTGTGTGTGTGTGTCTGTATGTTGAGAAATTCGTTTATTTGTTCGCAACTATTAGAAATAAACACAAAATGACCAACTGAATAAATAGTTTTTGAAAAACAAACATATAAAATATAAACGGAAATATAATAGAAAGCTAGACAGAAGTAGATAGATAGACAGCTGCGTTGCTTAAGTTGCTTGAAAATACCCTGTGAAAATAATGGTGTAAGCTTATTTCTGAAAGTTAATGATGAACTTAGCCAATAGTTAGTTTAATCTTTTCTTTGATTTCTATTTTCTTGATTTTTTTGTTGAGTCAAGGCAAAGACAATTTCAATAAGATGCGCAATACAATTAGATCACAAATATATCTGTTTAAAAAACAATATATATACAACTGAGCCCGAAATCAAATGATGAAAAATAAAAACAGCAGTAAGTGGCTTTTCGCAGTACATTGTCGAAAAGCCACTTTGAATTTTCAAGGTACATTCTTTTTGTCAAGGTTGCTCATCTTAGTTCGTTAATCCACTCAAGGCTTTTTCGTTGTACATTAGTGGAAAAGCCACACGTGGCTTTTTGTACATCAACTTAGTTCGTTAGTTCACATTTCTCATTGGGATCATCCAAATAAATCTACTCAAATAGAAGTAAGAAGATATATAAATTCTTAGTGAACGACGAAAATAAAGACAAAAAACGTATACACTCTTCCATATTTTTGTTTGTAGCAAAGAAGAAGCTTATGTATCATTTTGAGTAAATGAAAACTATCAAGAAAAGGGTAAAGTATTTTATTTTATATTTCATTGAAAAAAGCTTAAAGTATAAATCGCCTGAAATATTTTAGAGCGAATAAAATATTACATTTCAAATTGATGAAATTTATTAAACAATTTTATTTTGGCTGCTTTTAAGCTGATTAGATTCACTAAATCAGCGAAAAAGTTTTAGCAGTTTGCGTGTACTACTACAAATCCCTTTTCATTAGTAAAAAAAAAAAAAAAAAAACAGAACGAAATTAAATAAATATTAAGTTGTGATAATGCTTCGATGCAGTAAAAACGCCCCACAAACTAATGCAGACTACATATAAAAGTTCGTACTGGATTAGTGTGTGAGTTTGCAGAGTTTTATATGCAGACATGCGTTTTATTGAGTGTATACAAAGTTAGAAGCTGGCGTTTGTTCATTGTTAAAATGCCGCCGCCATTGCAAAAAACTAATACAAAGGCTATACTATGTGCGTCTATATTTGTGTGTGTGTGCGTTTTATATGAGTACGTGTTACTGCTTCAAGATAGCTCATAAATTTTACGCTTTTCCAACTGGTTTGGCGTTTTTTGTTTTTTTTACGTCGCTTTATTTGCTTAGAATGGCATTGCTTCTATTGCTGCTTTATTTCGTTTGGAAAAATGTACACAAAAGCACTCTTTTTTTTTTTGTGTTTGGCGCTTGGCATTGTTCTAGATTTAATGACTTTGACAACGAGTCTAGTAAATCAAAATATATTTTTTTTTTCCTCCATGTATACACTTTTTACACATTTTACGACATGAATGAACAGCAACACTCGCAGAATTACACTTTCACACATCACAACTGGCAGACTGCGTTCGTATTTTTTTTTTTTTTTTGCTTTGGACCTTTTGACATTTTACGTTGACATTAAATTAATTTTATTACGTCTGCGCAGTGTTGCAATTAAGTAAAAAAAAAAAAAAAAAAAAAAAATTAAAAAAAAAAAATATTACAATTTTGCGAAATGAACACTGTAAAAAATTATTTCTGATTTTGATTAACTTTTGAACTTTGTTTGTGGTGAACTATATTTGATTTCACCACGATGTGAGAGAATAGTACGACAATTTTTGAGAAAAAGATGGTAAGCAAACATTATACTTTCTGGAGAAAAATTTACATTTATAAGGTGAAATAATATAAATTCACCATACCATGCATACTCAACAGTGGCGGAATACGTCACCCAGTGTAAATGCATCATATGCAAGACAAATCGATTTATCCATGACCGTCTTTCTGTTGTGAGGCGATTAGTTCGTCAGTTTTAAAGATATTGAGTTTAAATTCGAAACTTACGCTTTTCTCAATACTACGTAGTTACCACGACCACTCTTAGCAAGGCCTCATTGAAATCTGCCGCCCATTTTACTATTTTTGTTTCAAATATTTATGAATGTATTCAATTCAAATTGAATAAAAACACTTCTAATGTCAGCAAATGTCTGAACAAGAAATTTGGTAAGGATAAGCTCATTAATAGAAAATAGGCCCCATACAAACCCAAAACATATTATTTAGTTTTTTATTTAAAAAATTCTTATTTATTAAGCTAATTGCTTCAAACATGTTGATGTATATATACACATTGTATACAGATTAAGACACTATATCATATACTCCCTATACAAAGTCACCTTAAATTTCGAATTTTTCCTTCTTTCTTTTTTGTTAATTTTACCTATGACTTTGAATCTTTTAATATAAACGATTTTTTCTCAGTGTAGTTTTAAAGCATTTCAGATTGCTCAGCTTTATACAATATTTTATTATGTCATGTTTTCTTTTGTTTATTTTTTTTTTTTTTTTTTTTTTTTTTTTTTTTTTTTTTTTGTATTTCTGCGTTATTTTTGATTGACATTTTTTGTTTGCTTTTCATTATCTAAACCAAAAATTAAAAATTTTACAGCTGCGTGACGTGAAAGTGATTTTATTTTAAATAAATATTTTTATTCTTCCTTATTTTTTTTTAAACAATTCATATTTTTATATTTATAATTAAAAATATAGATATGAAACAAATTAAATATCGCACATCCAGTCTTGCTGTTTGTTTCAGTTGGCACTGCTGTACCTTTCATTTTTTTGCTATCTTTATTATCCTGTTGCAGCCCTAACCCCTTTTGATGTCTAAAACTTCTGTTTAATTTTATTATTTAATTTATTTAATTCCTTTCTTTGTTCAATTTCCTTAATGAACTTTTCTTTTAAAAAGCCAAAAGTCATATTCAATTTCCAATTACGGTAACAGCGATAACGCTATTTGTAAATTGGTTTTAAGAGAAAAATCTACACACATAAAGAAATAATTTTTTGTATACAAACGCATAAATTTTCCGATGCAAACAAAAAATAAACAGCGAAGCACGCATGACAACTGTCAAAGAACAATTAAAACAACAGCAACAACAACAACAAGAAATATTAAACTCACCTGCAACGAAACAAATTGCAACGAATTGAAGCGAAAGAATGCCACCGAAACAACAAAAACAACAACAAACAGGATCCAGGATCAGTGTACTTTTGTTGCAAGCGGATAATCTTACTTTATTGGTAAAAAATAAATATTGAGTACATTGAAATATTTACACAGAAGCAAAACCAATGGCAGCGGAAGTAAACGCAGCAAGCAGCCAAAGGAATCAAGGATACTTGCATGCGTAAATGTTACACGCAAGCACTGTGTCCTGTCAGCACTTCATATATGCACATAGTGAAAATTTTTAACGTGTGGTCACAACGCTGCACAAAAATGCTTTTGTCCATATTAAGTAGACTCAAACACACACATATATACTAACGACTACGTTGCACTATAAAAAGCACAAAGAGTGCGAGTGTGTGTGTGGTATATTGCTAAAGGAGTAGACGCACACTCTGTGTGTATGCACAGGATACAGTCACACATAGTAAATATTTTTACATTAAAATAATAGCTGCGGGCGCAACGGGTTACGCATATTTTCTTTATTTTTATTTATTTTTGCTACTCGCACTTTTAATCCTTGACATAATGGACGAGAATGCAATTCAATATTGTTCCTTATAAAATTTATGCACTTCACAAAAGTAAAAATAGTTGCTGCAGCCTTTTTAGGTTTTTCGGTAAGAGTGCAAGCGTTGTTGTTATTAGACAAAATATATACCGAAAATACCATCTCTGTTGAATTCTTCTCCGTTAAAGTCTTCAGGATCTGTACAACGGACCATCAGAAGTCTTAAAGAGAGATAAATTGTTTGTTTTGTAGGCAACTTTTAAAGGTAGGAATTGCTGTCCAGCGGGAACAAATTGCAATAAACAGCAACATTAAAACAGGAGTAAACATTAAATTTATAAAAAAATTGCATGTTGTGGACCAACGATGAGCAGCTAAGGGTACACGATTGGTCCCAACTGTTATTCAACAGAAAAACAAAACATAAGAACTGGAGTGTTTTTTTTTTCTATGCCAGGAGCTTGTGGGTTGTAATTTCAGATATTCTTTTCAAAATGCCAGCAATGTCTTTGTTGTGTTATTTTTGTGTGCCTATAGCGTATATTAAAATCCTGCAATGGCTTATGATGTGTCTGAGCAGTTGAGGCTGTATTTAAAGTTGCTCCTCACTTGAAGACCTAACATTAAGTCTAGATGCAAACCTTAAAGTAGCACATAGGAAATTGCATTAAATATTTTAATTGTTTTTTTTTTTAATTTTTTTTTTATAAAAATACTTTGAAAATACTTTATGCTAAAAACAATATTATAAGCCAACTGGCCTCATTAATAGTCTTAAATAAGCCGATAGTCCAATTATAACATCAATGCCAATTTAAAAAGGTTGAGCAGCTTATGAGCAATCAAGCGGTGTGAATTAAAAAAAAATAATAATAATGATGAAAATCTGATAAAATAGTGAAACGAAGCAAAACTAGCAACTTTTGAAGGCACTGCCTGTGCTGTTTGATGCGATGGAGCATGCTGCGCAGCCATTGAACATTTAATAAGATTATAGAATTATACATTCAAAGCGTAAAAATAATGTCAAAAAGCAGCAGCAGCAGGACAGCAACAAAAGGACACGCGCAAACGCACAAAACGATAACAAGAAAGTGTTGCTCTAGACGAGAAACTGTTAAAGAAAAATGGCGTAAATTGCATACAAAATGGCACAAAAGAGATGAGAGTGTGTATGTAGCAACCGCAGCAGTTCGATGTCCTTTGCTGCAGCAGCATTTAAACAGACGTTTTAATGCATTTTGTCCTTTTGCTGCTTAATGACGCCGCTTCTGCTTCGTCTTCACTGCTCCTTATTGCAACTCGTTTAAATCATTCATTCACCCACGCAGCGCATTTTATTTATAAAAATATTTCATCATGACGGGGCGAATGCTTTATATATTTTCTGTTGTTGTGCTTTATATTGTATAGTATTTCTGATCTTTTATTTATTTTGTCAACATTGCTGTTCTTTGGGAAAATGGACGCGAAAAATGGAACCTAATGCAAGTTGAAACATTGTTTTGTTGCATTTCAATTGTACTGTACTGCACAGCCAAGGCAAAAGGATGTCTGCTAAGTTTGTTAAGAATGTTTGGCGCATTTTATATCTTAGTGCTCTTGAGTGGTTTCAACATAAATAAGCTTAAATGCCAACTACTACGTCTTCTGCATTGTTACTGTTTTTTTTAATAGAAATAAGTCTGCTTTATTTACGTCGAGAATTTTAAAAATTTTATGCAAGATTAATTTTAAAGTAAAAAATTATATTAAATTTACAGCGAGAAATTTAACTAAAAAATAAAAAAAAAATCGTATCAACTTTATGAGTGTCCTTTGCATAGGCAGAAAGTTTACGCATAAATTTTCAACTAATGCTCATAATTTTTGTGTGAAAAATATTCGAAAAAAGTTACCAGTTTTTTTTTTCCAAAGTTTTGTAAGTCCTTCCAATTTTTTATGTTATTCATTTTTTTTTTGTGCGCATCATTCAATTGCTCTGCTTCATTTCATTCGTTCATTCATTTGCGCATTTATTGTCTTTGACAAAATTTTAGCATTATCTGCTGCATACTTTTTGGCGTTGATAGTCCAAAGCTTTGTTACTTAACGCTTGAAGCAGATTTTTTTTTATTTGGTTCTTTCGTAAGACATCCACACAGGCAGCTGCACATGTTTGTATAGGAGGACAGCTCTCATTGCCGTACAATAATGTTCTTATATGTACTCTCTTGGCTATTATTAAATACTTTTAAACTAAAAAACAAAGCATAAGAAAGTGCCATTTAAAATGTCCTGCTCATTTTCTCTTTATGACCCTGCTTTTGCCATGGAACATTTGCCAAATATGAAATTAGAAAATTATAAGTTTTGGCAATAAAATTATGTCTAAGTTTTATGTTTATTAATGAAAATGTTTTTTAAAGTGTTTAATTGTAAATTCGCATAAATTAATATATAGAGAGAAAAAAAAAACATTAGTATAAGTTTTCTTGGCACGTATTAAGTGCTTTAAAGAAAGATTTATTTATTAACTTGCTTAAGACTGGCAAAACACAAAAAAGGAAAAACTTTTACAACTTTTCTAGTTGTTCCCTTGTAAATAAAATAAGCCAACGAAAAATAAAGTCTTGTTCCATTTATGTATTTCAAAAATTTTGGTTTTAATAAATTTTTATTTTTCAATAATTTTAAATTTTTTCTTTGAAGTTTTTTCCTATTTCTTTTACTTTGAATAAATTAAACATTTTAATTAAGTTTATTTGCATCAATTACTGTCGAATAAGATTTTAGATTCATTTTTGCTTTGGCTTAATTTTATTTGTAAGAAAATTTTGTGTTTTAAATGAAAAAAAAAGCCTAAACGTTTTTATTAAAGTAAAATAACAAACTAATTTTAATTATTTAGTAAAATAAATTTTGCAAAAATAAAAACCAAAAACAAGTTCATTCAAAAAACCTCAACAACAAAATGCTGTGAATTTTCCAAAAAAAAAAAAAAAAAAAAAAAATAATACAAAACCAATATTGATGACAAAAATTAAAGTACAAAATTTTTGTACCACTTTAGTTAGATACAAACAAATACACACACAGTTGACTTAAATTATGCTGCCGGCTTGCCAGATTAACACCAGAAAAATTGGTAACACTCAAATAGTCAAGTCAGGCGACAACCAAATACAACATTGAACAACGTTGGCTCTAAACTGACATTAAAATGAAAACATTTTGCTAAAAAATTCCCAAAAAGCAACACACACACAAATACACACACACATTTATTTTTGTTTTTTCTATTTATTTTTGGACAGCGTACAAATGTGGCAACGCTTGAGTCAGTATGGTGGGTGCTGCATTGGTTAGTTTGTTGGTTTTTCTAAAAATTATTGTGTATTTTGAACTCGAAATGTGTTGTTGTTGCGGGCCATCCATGTGCACTGTGGTCTCATTGCTGTGTTTTGGTGTTTTTTATGCTTAATAGAATTCTCAATTGCAACTCTGGTAAATGTTTCGTTTTAACTTAAAATTTTTGAAAATTTTTAATCAATTTGTTGAAATGTGTTTTTCCGTGGAAATAAATTTTAACGAAATAATATACATTTTTATTTAATTTTTATTGAAGATATTGCTTTAAATTGAAAAACGAAATATTTAATTCAAATCAAGATATTAATTGTTATAATTGGACAATAGAAAACCACTGGAATACTATTTTGCAGTTTCATGTTTTTTAAGTTGAAAGGATATTCTAGATTAGTGCAAATTTTAGTTAAATTGATTGTTGTTGATTAATCATGATTTAAATGCTTTGTTATCACGCATCCCAGTGGTTGGCTGTGTGATTGTTGGAAATAATCGATTGTGATTCTGATTGTAAAAAATATTGTTGTTGATTAATCTTAATTATTGGAAAAAAATATTAAATAATACTAAGAATAATAAGTGAAGACCTTTTTGCTTCTCACTGATCAAGCTTTGTTACCACGCACCATGATTGTGATAATCAATGCGCCGACTCTTGTGCACTATCAACTATTTGACTATTGATTGTTTAATGATAAATTATTGATTCTTCATATAATTGTTAACTTAATTATACAAATAATCGATTGCTGATTGATTAATCGATTAATCACAGAGTCATAGTCCTATGATTGTAAATATCAATAGCGCGATTATTGTTCTCTATCAACTACTTGATTATTGATTGTTAAATTAATCGATTATTGATTGTTGATTAATCGATTATTGATTATGGAACTAATTGATCAATTGGTTATGCGAAATAATCGATTGCTGATTGATTAATCGATTAATCACACAGTCCTAGTTAACGGTTTAGACTTTACTGACCATAAAATACCAAAAATCATGATACTATACGTTTTCACATTACTCATCATCTTCCTTATCAGTAAAACCATATTTGCTGCGCTTAGCCAATAGTTTAGTTGGTGCCTTGGTGCATTTAGTTGATGATTTGGCTATTGTTTCCTTCTGTCCATTCTTATTCGAGTGAGAAGCAGTAGCTTGTTTAGGCGATAGCTGCATTAGGGTGCCATAATCGGTACAATAAGGGTGCCCACATCCGGAAAGAGGTCGACATTTTTTAAACGGACCAAAAAGTTTGGATTTTTTAAAATATTGAAAAACTAGTCCTTTTAAACATATCATTTCTATTTTGCATTGAAAGCTAAATTCTAGCTTATGTCCATCTGTCCGTTAAATTGTTAACGCTTTTGCATGCGTTTAGGCAACAACTAAGCACAATGAGAAACGTAAACGTATACCCACAAATAAAATTGAAAAAATAAATGAATTTTCTGCCAATATCCTCAATTTCGCGTTATTCAAAATCACCCATTTTATATTTTTAAAGTTTTTTATTATAAAACTTTATTTATTTTTATTCTGCAAACTTTTGCAGCATTTTAACTATCGAAAAAAGTAAAAATAAAAAAAAAAATCAACTTTAACATGTAAATATAAAACCGTAACAGATTTTGAAACGCTTGTTACTATGCGAATATAGTTCATTTATGTTTGTAGATTATTTTATTTTTTGTTCATTATGTAATTTTGTAACATTTGCATAAACACACAAACACACACACACACACACACACACACACCGTAAACGCGGTGTATATGTACTCAATTTTTATTTGATAACAAATTTCAATATACAAAAACTAAAATCGCAAAAACTCATGCAAAGCACGTACATTGCAATTTGTTAATATATAAAAAAAAACAACAACAACAACAACAAACGGAAAGAGGATTTGTACTTAGTGCGGTACGATTGCTTGGTCTACTCTGCCCGCCTTTCTGTCCGTCTGTCTGTCGGTTTTTCGTACATTTTATGCGCCATATACAATGTCAACCAAAAACAAACACACACACACAAACACACAAAGCCTCTTACTAAATATGAACTATAATTTCATGAGACCAATATACAAAATCGAAACTGTAAGGCTAAATAACATGTTGGCTCCTGTATACGAGTGCTCAATACAAATGTAGTAATTGGCTAAAATGTTGTTGTTGTTGTTCGGACATTTGATTATTTTTTTTTTTTTTTTTTATGTGCGTAATGTGGGTAATTGTTGTTGTATGCCATATTTAGATTCATCGATTGTATTGTATTGTATAGTTTTTTGTATGCTTCAAAACTTTATGCCATATAATTATGTATGTAATTCGATTGTATTTCATTATAGAGACAAAAATCGTTGTTTTTCCCATTTGCACAATTATATTTTCGCTAATTGTCGTTATATACAATGTGTACTTCCATCTATGTACGCGTAGACATATTTATATTATAAACAAATGGGTTTTTTTTGCAGGAATTATGTCATCAGGAAAAAGTCAGCCTTT
This sequence comes from Leucophenga varia, assembly GCA_018903435.1. Lineage (NCBI taxonomy): Eukaryota > Metazoa > Arthropoda > Insecta > Diptera > Drosophilidae > Leucophenga > Leucophenga varia. The sequence goes on along the minus strand of JAEIFJ010001221.1, from coordinate 164,576 downwards.
TAATGACATTTTATGATTCACGTTTGTAGAGCGCGAGCACACTTGTACGGTTTTCTCTTGTATAAATTTTTGTAAATAGCGTCATGCTGATAATATTTAATTTACATTTAATGCATTACTTTCGATTATAGAAACAAATGTAGTAATTTGTTTGGCATTGGGACTACTTTCGCTAAAAATAAAAAATCATTAAACAACGAAATTGAGAAACAAAATACTTTACCCATGAAATCATAAAATCATTTAAGACAAATTTTTAAACAACACAACCGAATCTGCACTACGTGTTAACGAGTATATTCAATTTGTCGGAAATTTTGTAACGCAATAAAGGAGACGTCGTAGACCCTCATCAAGTATATATGTATTTTTGATCAGCTCGATGAGACGAATCGGATAGCCATATCCGTCTGTCTGTCTGTCCATCTGTCTGTCCGTCTGTCTTTATTTATGCGATTCATTCGCTTAGTTTTAAAGATATCGACCTGAAACTCGAAACTTAAGCTTTCCTCAGTCCTAAGTAGTTCAAGTGTTAAAATCAAAATCAGTGCCACGCCCATTTTAAGGTATAGCCCAAATACAAACTTAACTTTTTTTTTTTTTTTTTTTTGTATGAAAATATTTATTATTTATGAATGTACTCACTTCATATTGGGTAAAACTACTTCTAGTGTCATCCAATGTCAAAATCAAATTTTCAAATTTCCTTGTTTTCCGGTTTCCTTGCTTCCTTGCTAGTCAGTTGCAGTTATTTCCAATACAATTTTTTTAAATAAGTTATACAAAGATCATGGCTAGCGGACATCGCAAAACTTCTGCTAATTTTTCTGCAAAATGAAAGACATTTTGAAAGTCTTTTTTTGTTGAAATATTTATTTTTGCTGATTTTATGGAACTTTGTTTTTGACCACGCCCTGCTGGGCACTACAGGGTTAAGCTATTTTTGCAACAAAGTAGCTAGAAACATTTTTCATTATCTTTTTTTTTTTTTTTAATAGTTTAACTTCGATAATCAGCAACTTCAGAAACAGTTTACTTATTTCAGCTTTATAATTTATCAAAAAATAAAAAAAAAAAAAAAAAAGAAATGAAAAAAGAACAACGAAAAGAATTTGTTTTAAACTGCTCAAGTGTGGAAGAAAAAAAAAAAAAGAGGCAAGCAACTTTGAAGCACTCACGCAGCAAACATTAATTCATTTTATGAATCAACAACAGAAATACATGAATATAAATGTTTGGAAAAACTCAAAGGAAAAGTTGTCCCTTTATTAGCTTTTCTTACTTTGGTTGCTTTTTCTTGTTGTTTTTGCTTTACTTCCGGTTCCTGTTTGGCTACTTTTTACTCCTTCAACATTGCGTCTGCTGCTGTTGAAGTTCTACACAAGTTATGGATGCACGTGTCCGCTTACTTAGTTAACTCATAGACGACTATGAGCAATGCATAACAGTTATTTGTACTGGGTAACCACTTGAGTATAGCTAAAGAACAACAACAACAACAACAAGAACAACAGAAACGTAAAACTTTGCTGCGTAGAGAAATTAACTTAATTACAAAACAAGAGAAATATGAGAAAAGTTTTGCATTTAAATGTTGAAAGCGTTTTACACTCATAGAGCACTCAAGTTACGTCCGGTTGTATAAAACAGACAGACAGACAGACAGGGACATACTTTATGTCTGCGTACATAGTGCGTCGTTAAGTGCGTCGCCTCGTTGAGTACCACTAGAGTATAGTGACGTAGTAGTGACGACGTCTGTTTAGCCTTAAGAGGCTTCAAATGTTATATAACTTTATTGTGCAGATTATTTCCATTTTATACAAATACCCACCATATAGCTGCGTTGCCAAGCGTGCTAACTAACCAAGCAACCAGACCACTCAGACAGCCGCAATGCGTGCACATATCACGGCTCAACTTAAATTTTAAATGCTATAATTTAAAATTTATTAAATAACGACCAAGACTGCTCGGGCGCCTAGTAGCCAACATGTCAACATGTGTCAGAGGCGCTCTGACCGAATTGATTTATTTTTTGATGCAGTCTTTTTGAACGTTTTTGGATTTGAACTAAAGTAAAGCATTCAATTATTTTGTTAATATTTATTTATTTCGTTCGCATCTATTTGGCTGCGTAGTAGCAGATCTGGCGAAAAAAATAATATGTGGAATATTTGTTTTTAATTGAAATGCCGTAAACTTTTTTTTTTGCAATGCAGCTCCATATTATAAAATTTCAACAAACTTTCATAATAAATTATTTCGCCAAAAAAAAATAAATAGAAAAACTATAAAAACTAAAGTAAATGTAATAAAATATTGCCACAACAACATATTTTTGTGGTTAATAAAAAGTATTTTAGCCGGAAAAATGCAATTTAATAAACAAAACTAAACCAAAAAAGAAGCCTGAACGCTGCAAACGAGTAAACTCGACTATGAGATACTCTACGAAATACGAATAGCCGAAAAATCGGTGCAACACTCATTTGGTCATTCGAATACTTCTCCCAACATAGCGGTGGATATCCTAACGTTACTAATGTACCTTTTCAATTTCCTTCACTTTTCGCTTAGAAAGCAGTTTTGGTAGAGCTTCTGCCTCATTAGTAATATCTCTTTTGAGGCAAACAAGCTATTCAACCATTTTAGTACTTTTTCGTAAGTGGTGAAGCGCTGCGAACTAAGACTGCTAGGAAACTCCAACTTTTCCTTGAAAGATCTTGTAGAGTTGGATGTTGCATTATCGTGCAGTAAAATCACTTTTGGTTGCCAAGAGTGAAACGCTCCTTATAAAAAGATTCAAAAGTATTTTGAAAACCGTTTTAATGGTGTGCTGAAGTTCGTATGCTTTTGTATATTAGAGCCCTGCACAATTATACGAAACGGTTAAAAAGAATACTCGAAATAAAAACGATTCGAATAACTTCAGTCTACTGCTAGGAAAGTGATCAACTCGACTTGACTCGTTTAAATTCGGTACTTGACTAAAACTCGAGTCATATCCGAAAGAATAACGAACGAAACGCTTAACTTCGGTCGGATAACCGAAACTACGAAAACTCGTTTTAAAGATTACTCGTTTTTTCGAGTAAAAATATGAGCGAAATCGAAGCGTTCGGTTATTCGATTCATCGGCTCGAATAAGTCAAGACTTGATTATTTCTGTTAATCGAATAATCGATGGATAGCTCTATTGCATATATAAAACAAAACTCGTTTATTTAAAAACTGCAAAATTTGAGAAAGGTTTGTATGGGGACAACTTTCTAAAGTGGAGCTACAAATATATTTTTGATTTGAAATACATATCTTACAAGAGTACTGGAGATTACGATATTAGTTTAAACTTTTATAGCGCCATTTTGTATAGTCTCAGAGATCAGTGCATTTATATATGTAGTAGACAGCAGGAGCGAGAAAGAGACGGACAGATGTATAGACAGGACATAACAAGATCAATTCAGAACTCAATGTTGCCCAAAGTTAAAATTCTCTTTTACACAAAGTTTGAAGGGTACCAAAAAAATAAGCAAAGCTAAAATTATTCTATTTATAAAAATAGTAAAAAGAAAATAAACATCAAAATGCACAAAACGCGCCACAAATTACCAACATAAAAACCGAGAAATAAAAAATTTGTTAAAAAGTTTTTCTTGTTTTGCCATTTTAGAAAAAAAAAAATTACAAAAAAAAAAAAAAAAAGATTTTTAACAAATCTCTGTTAGAGAATTATTTGTGTTGAAACATATTTCATTGTCATGTTTATGTGCAGCAAAACAGACAGGCACTGATTTTCGAAATATGTGTGTGTGTGTGTGTTTGTATATATGTGCAAATTTGTGCATGTCTGTGTGTGTGTTTTGTATAAATCTGACATGTAGAAACTAACACCTGTCGTCAGCTTTTTTGTATATTTTTGTAGAGTGTTGAACAATTTTAAAAAGTAAATTCCATTTGTGCAATTTCAACAAGTTTCCAACAAAAAAAAAGCAGCAACAACAATTTACATAAATCCCTTGTGGTTGTAATAATACAAATACATAAACATAAACATTTGACTATATATTTTCTTATAATGTCATTTGTTTCCTCATGAATATTGTATGCATTTTTGGTCTAAGAAATATTTTTGAAAATTTCAAAAAAAAAAAAAAAAAATCATCATTTTATTATTATTATTTCTATCAACAACATTTCCGTATGCGTGTGTGTGTGTGTAAATTATTTACATAAAATATAATTAACAAGGACAAGACTTACTGACTGACTGACTGACTGATAAGTCATATCCTTTTGCATAACAGCATATGTAGCAGCTGCAAGTTATATGCCTGATGCCTCATAAAATATTTGCATTCATGCTGTCATTTGTGCTTTTGATTCAGGCACAAATTGCGTTTTGTGCTCTTCTTTTTGGGCAAATGTTTTTTAAATAGACAAACAATGGCAACAGGCATCATCAGACAAGCAGACAAGCAGGCAGCAACAAACGTGCCACTTCTTTAAATATGCATCAAAATATTATTGTTTTTCAGTAAAGAAATATAAAAAAAAAATCAAGTAATAATATTATAAAACGAAAAGAAATATTCCAAAATATATGCATAAAAATTTTTCGAATTTTCGAAACAGCAAAAATAATTGCACAGCAATTTCAATGAAATTTTATGCAATAACATGACTTGCAATTTTTGTTTTTCTTTGAATATTTTCTGCTGAATTTTTCTATTAAATTTTCTGCATGATTTTTTACGTTTAAAAAAAAAAAAAAAAAAAAGGAATGCTTCTTTGAAATATTTTTATTAAAATTTAAATAAATATTCTATGTGTATTCTTTGCTTATGCAGCCAAATTATAGTGCCAATTTGTAGGCAAAAGTATAAAAATTTAAAGGTTTTATGCATTTTTGTACAATTTAGCATATTTTGTCCGTTTAAAAAAAAAGAGCAGCATTTTTTTTTTTTTTTGCCGCTAAAGTAGTTCTCAATAAATTTCTTTTTCAATTAAACTTCAAATTGATGTTAAGCTTAATTTTGATTGAAATTCTTTTACATTTGTCAACTATTCTCGAAAGCTGCAATACAGAATTATCACAGAATTAACTACGGAACAGAGAGAATTTAAAGCAACAAAGCTGATAAGCCGAACACAATAAACCATTTCCAAATACACTCAAAAGTGGACAAAAATGCACTTTGAGTATCTTGCAGAGATTTTTTTCCTTTACTATTTTTTTTTTTTTTTTGTCAGTTTTTGTCAACATTTTTTCATCGTCGTTGTCGACATCATCAAGTGAGCTATTCAAGCGTTTTATCTGGCTTGACTTGTTCACTTGTTTGCTTTGTGTGCTGCTGCTGCTGCGGTTAAATACACTTCAATCATTCTGTGCGATGATGTTGACGACGACTACGACAAAGCTGCACTGCTATGTGAAACTGCCGAAAGTAAAACGCTTATATAAAAGCATTTCATATGGTTGGCAAGCCTTAAGCAAACGAAAGTGTTCAATAACGCTCAAATATACCTAGCAACAGCAACAACAAGAAGAAAAATGACGAAACTCGTATTCCATTCTGCATTTCGTTTACATTGAGATCGAAATGCTTCAGCAGAAAGTTCCCGCATTATTAGAAAGTGACTTACAAAAGGGTATTTTTAACGTAACTGAAAAGTGAATAGCATTGTCCTTCGCAGACGAAGAACTTTGTTTGAGTCCATTGAGGCACAAAGCATATGGATTGTAAGCGAGCTATTGTGCTGCATTCTCAAATTGGAAATATTTCAAATATGCAGGAAACTAAGCATGTGTCTTAGAGTTATGAAGTCTATAAATGGCTTCATTCAAATGCATTTAAGAAATTTAAATTAGTGTTTTAGTACTTAAGAAACAAAAGGGATTGGGGAAAGTGATAACCAAAAAAAAATGGCTTTTCGCAGTACATTAACGAAAAGCCATGCTTAATTTGCTTGCGAGCGAAGGCCTTAAAAAACGAGTATATAGAAAAAACCAAACAGCAAGTGGCTTTTCGCAGTACATAACCGAAAAGCCACTCTAAATTTTCCATGTTGCATTCGTTTGAATTTATCATCTTTGAATTTCTAACTTTTAAGTTGTTTCACATATTTTTCGCTGTTCATTTGCCTATTCAAAAGAACTTTCGTATTTTTCCGAAAATTAGTTACAATTAAGTTTGTTCAGTTTAAGCGCAAAAACTGTCAAAATTAAATTGTATGAAAAAAAAAAAAAACTATTAAACAACACTTTTCATTTAACAAAGAACAGAAGCAGCAAATGCTTTAAAAACTTTTCTAACATGTAGCATATTCGATTCAATTCGTGGTTTAAGTTAGCAACAAGCACTCGCAATAGTCGTGATTGCCTTTCAAATGACTCTCCGTCTATAACTTTGCTTCAAACAAAAAAGCTTCAAGTTCTTATCTTACTGTCTGCTTGTCTGTCTGTCTTTCTGTCTTAATGCTGTGCAACAAATTAGCGACAAAACTTTAGTGCGCCGCAAACAGCAATTAAAAAACAACTACACACACACACAAACAAAGCACGCAGCAAATGAAGCAACAGACAGACAGGCAACAAAAGAGCGCATACTTAAAACTGTAGCACAACATTAGGCGCATTCAAGTACAGCAAAGTAGTAGCTAAGTAGAATGAAATACATTGCTATTTAGTTGAATGTCAGCAGCTAAAAAACCACAAAATAGCGCGCTGTCAGCAACAGTAATGAGTACGAAAAGTAGGTACAATGATGTTTGTTTGTGTGTGTGTGTGTGTGTGTGTAAAAACTTAAATGCCGCGTAAGGGCCAACAGCAACCACAATAAAAATAACAACAATATTAAAGTCATATTCAATTTAGCGTAGCTTTTAATTTTAATTATAGCCAATTAAAAGCAATAAGCAATAAGCACACAAACATTCAGACAGACAGAGGGGGCGCTATAAAGACCAAAAATTCATACACACATACACATATATTTCCTTTTTACGCTTTCTTTAATTGCCTTTTGCAATAAGAAATAACTTCTAATTGCTGCGCAAACGTAAGCCACAAGCAGCAGCAGCAGCAACAGCAGAGGCAGAGCCATCGTATCGTATCGTATCTTCTATTTTTAAGTAATTTCAGTTTCTGGTTTTACTTTTCGTCGACTAGTTTCCGCCACAACATCTTAGTTTTCTGCTGCTGTTATTTCCGCTTACCGATTTCCGTTTTGTGTCTTTTGCCATTTCCGTTTTTCATTGCACAACACTTGAGGCGCCATTTTTAAAGCGCGCGCTTCGCAACTACTATTTTCTTCATTTTCTTTGCCAGTGTCAGCTGTCTTTCAATCAGCATGCAATTCGTTTAATTTTATTTTTAATTTCATTTTTTTTCTCGTTTTTCATTTCATTTTCTTTTCAATTTTTTTTTCCGCCATTTTTGGCGCGTCAGCCTACATGCGAAACGCTTAAGGGCAACATTCATGTGTGTGTCTGCGTATGCGTTTATTTGTGCGTGTTTGTCTTTGTGGCAAGCATCTTGCTTTTACTATTTGTCTGTTTGTGTATTGTAAATGCACAAAGTTAAATGCTTTTGTTGTTTTTTAATCTTTATTTTTATTTTTTCTTCCCCTTTTGCTCGTTTTTCTCGTCGGCAAAAATGATGAAAAGTTTATTTTTCTTGTTTATTGACGCTTCACTTTGAAAGTTTTCATTTGGTTTTGACTCAATGCTTTATTTCTTTTTATATTTGTTGATTTTACTGTCTGTGTGTTTTGTTTTTGTCAATAAGATGTCGAAATAATTAAGCAGAATTGCTTAAAAAGTCATTGGCCTAAAGAAAATATAAAATTTGTTTGTAGAAATTTAAACAAACAATAAAGTAAAGCAAACAAAGTAATTTTTAACATTTTTTCAAAGAGTTGGCAAGCGTTTTTCAGTGTTGGTCAATTAAATTATATGCAAAATGTACTAAAAAATACCGGAAAGTATTTAAATGATTTATGGCTTTATAAATTGCATAATTAGAAAAAAAAAATACTTTAACGAACCAATTCTCAGATCAACCCCTATCGAACTCCATTAAAAGTATCTCCATGCTTCTCCAGCTATGTCCTTGGTTATATATATTATATAGCAGTTTCATTTTGAAAAAAATATAAAATCTCAAATACATTTAAAAGTTTATATTTTTTACTTTTCAAGATCATTTTATATATAACCTGCTTGCCAAACGTTACCAGAAAATCATACTCAAATATATTAAATTTCCCCAAAAATTATGCATAATTTCCGTTTATTAGTAATCCTCGTTTACAGCTAAATGCATATCAAACACACAAAGACTTCAATTTCACTTCAACTCATGTTACACTCACACACACACATATTTATAGCATATCAAAATCGTTGAATATGTTTACAATCAGCACTTCATTATATAAACAGAAAAGCAAGGAAGCAAACAAGGAGCACAACATATGTTGAAAATATTTCGTGATTATTTTACTTAAATTATACCAAAGGGCAAAAGCAATACAATTTAATAGATGAAGACAAGAGATAGCAATAGAGAAAGAGAGAGAGATAGCGAATGTTTGAAAAGTTTATAAAACGAACTGAACTGAACTGAACTCAACTCAATTCAATTAAAATAAAGCACTTAATTTTGTGCCAACTGATGTTCCATAAAGGATAAAGACAGACAGACGACAGACAGACGGACATGAAGACAGAACGACACAATTCTGTGAAATGTTGCAGTTTGTGCTGTTGTTGTTGTTGTCAATTTCACATGTCGCGCGCATTGAGATAGTAGAGCTGTATTTAGTAATGTGTGACTGACTGTCTTCTTTGTAAGTTGCAATCGTTTTGAAAACTGTAAAATCAAAGGCAACATTCTATGACAGAATGTAACGATGTAGCATAACGCTATAAGGAAAACAGCTGCTACAACTGCCACTGCCGCTGCGTGCATAGCATATGAGTCAATATAGACATTTGGAAGTAGAACTCGAAATATTTCTATGTAAATGTGTGAGTATATTTGTATTCATGTATGTGTATGTGTGTGTGTTTTTTTTTTATTTTTTATGTCAGTTGCCAATTTTAAATGAAAAATTTTTAAATGTATTTGTGTATGCCAAAGGTGAAATTTTGATGTTGCTGCCGGCAGCTTTTGACGTTGTGCTCCTGTCAACCTGTTTTTTCTTTGAGTCTTACGCAGTCTGCATACATTTACGTACGTGCTTTATTTTTTTATTTTTTATTTTTATACATGAAAATAAATGGCTGATTATCAAAACAGCAAAAGAAAAAAAAAATATAAAAATAAAATAAAATCGTTTTGCCAAAAAAAACATAAAAAAGGTTCACAGCAGTTACTACGTTTTGACAGTTATTCCAGATTCGTTATTTCTTTCGCTTTGGCAATCGAATGCTTTGTGTAATCAAATCAATATGCAAAGAATTTCTTTGGAAACACTTTTTTCTTTTGCTGCTTTTTTTAGATAAGATAACGCTTAGCACATTAGGCAGGCGTTAGCTGCATTTATAAAATTTATATTTTTATTTTTAAATCAATTTTGTGTAGTATTGACATAGACAAGCGTCTTTAGGAGCAAATATTTATTCGAGAAGAGAGTAGCAGTTAACTTGCCACATGCCAGAACATTTTATTCTTGAAAATTTCTTAAAACAATTAAAATAAATCTTAATCTAACAGCAGCGCCTTAGCATATGCTACAAAATTGAGTTGCTATACCCTAAGCACTAAAACTCTTATTATAAATCTTCTTGTTTATAAAACTTAATCCAAGTTCGAAGTGTTAATGAGAATTTAATGTGTATTTGAACACATTTTCCCTGTAAAGTATATAAAAAGAAAAAGGTGAAGAAATCAAAAACATTCCAATCAGCATGCAAAAAATTTCATTCGCGGATTACATAAAAACTAAACTGAGGGCAAACATACAAAGAAGACATAAAAAAGGCAACACAAATGTCACGCAGCCACGTGTATGACGGCGCAGCCAGTGTCGTTTAACAACATTTTCAAGTCGACAGAAAAAGGCGAAAAATGTTTAAGTAAAGTGCGTGACATTTGATAGCAGCAACAGTTCAAGTAAAAAAAAAAAAAAATTATAATATAAAATAAAGAAAAAAAATGTTAACAATGAAAAACCTTAAAAGGAAAAGTGATACACTTTGTTAAGTTGTCGTTTTTTTTGGCGGAGTTTTTTTTTTGTCTGAAAGCGTTTTGACAATTTTTGTACGCTAAAAAGTGTCTGATAACGATGACTCAAACGATGCGTTACGTTGGGAGTCATTGCAGGATGACACACTGATGACTGAGAATGACATTTGAAGCTGATGACGGCAATTGAAGCAGCCGATGATGTTTTAAACATATTTAACAGCGTTTCAATCAATCTGTCTGTCCGTCTGTCTATCTGTCTGTTGCGTGTATTTTCATATGTCGTTCATGCTTATGTGTAAAATTGGATTTAAGCGCCAATTGACACAAGTTTCAAGTTTTCGAGTTGCGTTGAGAGTTGAGCATGTCAATCAAAGCAACAGCAATAGCAACATCAACAAGGACTATAACAACATCATTGACAGTAACAGCAACAGCAGCAATGGCAAGTGCAATTTTTATACGAACAACAACAGCAACATTGAATTTCTTGTTTGCTTTGCTGCTGCTGCTGCTCTTTATAATGATGTCAAGCACTTCGCTTGACAAATGCTACTTATGTGCTATGCTGCTGCTTATAGTCCTGCTGTCTCTTTTATAGATGAAACATGTCACTCGATGCAGCAGTATTTTAGCTAAGCACAGCATTAAATTGTCGATAATATGCTTGATAATACGTATTGATAAATTTGCACATTTGCAGTTTACTGCTTAAATATGTTTAGCAAATATGTAGCTACTAAATTGTTTGCTGCGATAATAGATTTATACTGAATGTAGTTTTGAGTCCATCGCTTATGACGTAAAGCGCTACGAATCTGTTAATTAATGGGACTGAAAACTCTATCTTTATACGTAATGTACGTCGTTTGAACAATATTGCTGATAACATAATCAGAATAAGTGCGAATTGTAGTAGACACGTCTTTTCAGATATAAAAAGATTACTATACGTAACGTTACGTTAATCTTTACGTCTGACTTTACGTAGTTTGTTACGGTTGTCATTACGTTAAACTATACAGATGATATAAAAAAAAATGCTTCGGATAACATTCCGTCATACTTTGGAGATGACATTACGTAATACATTGGAGATGACATTACGTTATATGTTACGGATGAACTTCATTACCTGTCATCAAACGTGATACGCTAATGTTCTACATTACGTATAAGAAAAGATCACTGACCATATTTTTTTTAGAAAGCTTTTGAATACGTTGCATGTTATTCGTTACGAATGATATTACGTTAAACCATACAGGTGAGATTGGAAAATAGTTTTAGAATGACAATTACGTAAAATTTAGCAGATCACATTACGGTATAATTTGTAAATCACACTACGTAATATTTTGGAAATGACATTACGTTACGTATGGCTTTCAGTATTGCGTTACGGATGGCGTACACATGACTTTCAGTATTACGTTACGGATGACGCTACGCCTGACTTTCAGTGATACTTTACGGCTGACGTTACGCATGACTTTCAGTATTACATTACAGATGACGTTACGTATGACTTTCAGTATAACGTTACGTAAGACGTTTCTACTTAATAAATGTTTATTTCCAATTTGCTGTAATACAACAAAATGAAAACAGTTGGTAATGACTTCTTTGAATAAATAAACATTTTTGTTATAGCTTTTTGCCAGACAAATTAAAAGAAACATTCGATTTAAGCGATCCACGCTAAATATTTAACGAAAATGGAACAAATAAAATGCCTATAAAATCCTAGGTTTCATTCATTCTCGTTAAATTAATTGAAAACCGCAATCAATAGATGCTTTATGTGAAACGTCCTTGAAAATGACACAAGCATGCCAGGCTATTGAAAAAAAAAACCTGCTCGAAAATCCAATCGCAAACAGCAATCATAGCACCACAAGCTCATTAACACAAAAATCAACTGATTTGGAGGACTGTGAGTGAGTGAAAGGACGCAATGTGCTCGAACATCAATCATACGCAATGTGTGCGAAATTGAAAAACACACATACGACACACACACACACACAAACACAAACACACACACGTATATACGCACTCATTCAGAGAAGTGTATAAGCACATTCATTTGCAATACTTATAAACCAGGCTGTTTTTTTTCTTTCAATTTGAAAATCAACAACAAAAAAAAATAAATAAAAAAATCAATGCTAAGCGCAGCCAAAGGTTAAATTAAATAGACACATAGAGGAAGAAAAAAACATAAATAAATCGAATGTCCTTTAAAAGTGAAAGTCAATAAAACGAGCATTGCTCATGTCAATCAAAATGTCAAAGTGTTAATGCAGTAAAAAACGCTTACAAAAAAATAAAAATAAAATGTTGCAAAAAATAGCACAAAAGCAACAAGCGGCAGCATAAAAAGGAAAAACTCATCGAAAGGACAATAAGCGCAACAAACACAGCAAATAGGATTAAAGCCAATTTAATGCAATGTTAGCAGGAAGCGGAACAAAAAAACACACAAAGAGCGCCTAAAGCAAACAAGAAAACAATTGCCACACTGCCAGGTAAAGTTTCTTTAAAAAATGGAAAACAGAAACAGAAACTTCTTTGTGGAAAAGATTGAAAAATTTATATTGAAAAGTGTGTGTTGTGTGTATTTGAAAAATAAATGAAAGCACAAGTGCCTTGGCAGAATACATTGCTGCTGCTAGGTAGTGTAACGATGCGTGAAGTTGCTAGTTGCTGTTGTTGTCAGTTTTGTCTCTGTTGTTTTTAGAACTGCTGCCCGTAGCTGTGAAGTTACAAACGCCATACTACATTCCAAAGTGAAGCATACTGAAAAAAAAATGTAGAACACATTAATGCAGCAGTTAGTAGAAATATTTTAAGAAAAAAGGATATCACTTTCTGTCTTTTACTTGGATTTTCTCTACGCTTCGCCTTTTTTTTTTTTTTTTGATTGCGTTTATTTTTGCTTGGTATTGGCATTTTTTGCTGCCTATATGATTTTTTGTTTGATTTTTAGCAATAAGATTATCATCAGAATCCCATTAGAATTTTTATTGAATTCCATAGATAAATATATACAAGGCTGTATAAAAGCAGCAGCAACAGACAAATAGCATGAGGTGATGTGGCATATATATATATTTATGCATGTATGAGCATATGCCTAGTAAAGTGACAGCTGAGCCCTTCAAATGGCATAAAGTACTTTTGGAGTTTTGTTTGTTGCCTTCACAAAAAAAAAAAAATGAACTTGTATACAGCTACACAGAGCGAAAAAATAAGCACATTCGTCGTCAAAAGCAATGTAAGCTGAGTTTTTATATTATTTAAATTAATTTTTTTAATTGTATACAATACAAGTCAAATCGGTTTAGCGAATTGAGAAAAAATTGTGCTTGTATCACTTTAAACACTTAAATATTGAGAGCCCCCAAAAGTATGCTACAATTTATATATAAGCATTTGTCGCTTGCTGAAATTTTTTTTTTACACTACAACTAGCCACCTTATTAATTATTTGCATGAACTCGTTATGTACTATATGTTCGAAATTGGTAAATGAATGGAAATCGTTTGTGTGAGAATATTCGTTCTAATAATGAGCACATTCTTTCTTATATCAAGAACCATTTGTTTGATGATTGATACTAGGATAATTAATTTGTGAGAGCTTTACCTGGCTTTGTCATTTTTCAATTAATTCATTTAAAACTTGAATTAAGCACGTTTTTTTCTCAAAACAAGCACATTGTGCTTGCTAAATAAACCGAATTAGATTTAGTTTCTGCTTCGATCAAGTAAAATCGTTCTATTTTTCCTAACAGTGTTTTTCTCTCTGTGTGCATGAGACGTGGAAGCTATCATATATGTAGTTTAATGTTTCATATTATCATTTATTTATCATACAACCCTCGCGTGACTAATCGAACTTTTTTAAGCTTTTTATTCCGAGTACTCAGTTTCTAAATTTAGACGCTATCTTTAACTTGAATTCTCAACCAAACTCGCTACATTTTCTTCTTGTCTCTAGCTTCTATATATATCTCTCTTTCTAGCTTGCTCTACACTCTCTACTCTTGCCAATCTTATATACAACTGCAACAGATGTAGCCACTGTTTTGTGCGTTATCCTCTGCGTGTGCAACATTTGCATCTGTATTTACAGGATTAATCATTCAAGATTACTTTACTAATATTCTATTGTGTATTATTGGATTCTCAACGAGTTTGCTATGAGAAATTTCAAAACATTGTTGTTGCTATTGCTCCATGTTGTTCTTGACATTCAATATATTGCTTGCCTTAATTTATATCGATTTGCATATTGTATCAATACTTGCATAGTTGTGCAAACCTCTCCTTTAAGCCCATTTAATCTTTTATAATTAAATAGATACTTCATGATGCGTATGCATGTATTTATGTTTGTATTATTGCTCTATTTTGAAAATTGGTTTATTGTACTTTTCCCGCAGCTCTTTAACACTTAAGCTACACATTTTGGCTGTTAGTACGATGCTATACTAAAATAATTTAGCATCTTAATTGTGCTGCTGCTTCTGCTTCTGTTTCTGTTGGTGTTGTTTTTATTGTATTCTACTTCATTTGTTATTGCCTTTTGGCATAATTACACATTACATATTATCGTAAATTCTCATTATTACAAACGAGTACAACGCAATTTGTTGTTTAACAGTTTTGCGGTAAATGTTTGGAGTTAATTGCATTGTTCATATGCTCCTCATACCAATTTCTTTGGCATCTAAAGATATTTTATTTAATTGAAATTTAGTTACTTGCCTACTGAGAAATTTGTTTGTTTGATAGCGTCCAATGTCTGCATTCATTTCATTGTCTACATGATTGCTTGA
The DNA here is from genome assembly GCA_018903435.1 of Leucophenga varia. Classification (NCBI taxonomy): domain Eukaryota; kingdom Metazoa; phylum Arthropoda; class Insecta; order Diptera; family Drosophilidae; genus Leucophenga; species Leucophenga varia. The sequence goes on along the minus strand of JAEIFJ010001221.1, from coordinate 149,534 downwards.
TATTGTGTAATGTATCTTATAGATACTATCTATTTGCAAATATGTATCTGTGTATCTCTACAAACATAAATGGTAATCTAATATTTATGCATGATTGCCGTCTAAAGTGTTTATTGCTGAAATATTGATAAACTAATGAGTTGCAACAATTAGTATCATATCGAATGACATATGCAGCTGTAAGTTTATAAATAGCTTGAATTAAATTTATATTTTTTTTTTATATAAATAAATAAAAATAAATTAAATTAGTTGACAAATTGCTGATAAACCTTTAAGCCACATGTTACAATGTTAAGCAGCTGCGATTAGTAGGCTGTCAACATACAACAACAAATTAAGTCAGATAAAACAAAAGAAAAAAACAAATTAAAATGATAAAAGTTTATTAATATGCGACATGCAAATACGCTGCATAGCAAAAGCCCTTCGCAGACCCCAACAGAAACTAAATAACTTCATAAACATATTCAAATGTAGCGTATCAAAGTAACTCATACTCATAAAAAGACACACACACATACACACAAAGAGACAAAATAAGTCAAAGACATTTGCTATAACTAATCACAAACTAATGCGCACAAGGATCAAGTGATTTACAAAACAATATTCCACATAAGCTGTTTGTGGTTGGAAGATGTTGAAGAAGTGATATGAATTGGATTGACGGAGCAAATAGTTTCACAGAAGACATAAATGTTACACAAAGACTTTTAAAGGTTTTCATTTTAAAACATCAAAAAAAAAAAAACAGCGAATTGAAGTTTTTAATTTTTTAGTTCAAGACTTGAACAAAATATTAGAAAAATAACAATTTAAAGGCTTTGCGTAAAAAATCAATATGCAAAAACATCCGTTTGCATGGTGCAGTCAGTCTAGTAATTTCCGAGATGTGACATGTGTCGTTTGCACTGATTTCAACAGCCTTTAAAGCTTATTTCATACTTTGCCTCCTCCACTTATTATGCAAAATATTGTAAAATGTACGTACTCAGTCACATTGTAAATCAAAGTCTTTGCGTGTTTATACAATATAATTTTGCACATCACAATCTATGTTTTGCGATATAACAAGTCACATGTGTGCACTACAGCTACACTGAGCTCTTGAGAAATTAATTTCAAGTGGTAATATTATACAAGCGCTAGACAAATAAATAAACAAAGTAAGACAACCAGTACCTACATACTTTTAGACTTGATGGAAGGAAACAATGATTTTATAGATAGACAGACGGACAGACGGACACACTGACAGCTGTTGGCTTTGTTAAGCAAACATAAAACATAATTTCTAATATATACAAATATATATAATGTGTACCAAAATATTATAATTTTCCTGAAAATTGGGTTAAGACTTGTGGTTGATTAAGTTTTAAATAAGTATGAAGTGTGTTTGTTTTTATTAAAATCGTTAGGTGTAGTGTGGCATAATATAAAATTTAATATAAAAATAAATGATAAGGAAAATTTGACATAAGTGAACGATTTTTGCAGCTTAGAAGACATGGTTAAGTTTAGTCAAGTCAAGTTTAGCCTTGAATAGGGCATCCTAACAGCTCGAAAACGAAATGAATGTTTCTATGTCCGCTATGGAATATGAAACCATGCAACCGATAAGTACCAAACCGATTTCATTTGAAAGGCAACAATGAAATTATAGTTGAAGACCATTAAAACAATGCATTAAGCACATTTTGTTCATTCATGAAATCGATTTATGACTTTTTCCACACAACAATTTGTTCCCTTTTTTGTATGTTTTTATATTAGCCCCCACATATTGTGGTCTCGCTGCAATAAGAAAAAAAAAATTGGTATTTTTTAGTGATTTTTGTATGTTTTCATACTAGCTTCAAGATTTTTTTGGTTAAACTGTAATAAAAAATAACAAAAAGTACAAAAATGCCACCGAAAAGAGTTGAGATTGCTAGAAGCAGCAGATGCGAAACAGAAGCGAAAAAAGAGCTGACAGGCTAAAATGCAGTTTAAAATAGAGTCCATAAAAATGTCTTTTTAAATAAAAAAAAAAATTATTTTTTTTTTTTTTAAAAAATTTTTTTATTTTAAATATAATTTTTAATTTTTTTTTAAGTAAATTAAAAAAAAAAGGACCTATTGTTATTTGTTTTTTTTTTTTTTTTCCGTATTAAATTTTCTCCTTTTTTTTTTTTTTTTTCTTTTCTTTCTCTCTTTTTGCTTGGTTACTCTTAAAAAAACTGAAGTAATCCAATAATTGTTTTAATTGTTTCTACAATTGTCAATTTATACATTTATACTCTTAAAAAAGAAAAAAAAATCTGAAGTATTTTCTGCTGGTGCCAAGGTTAAGCTCATCAGCAAATCATAACTTCTTTTTTTTTGCTTTTTGTTTAAATATAATCCACAAAGATTAATTAAACTTCCTTAGCTCGAATTTCAATTTATATTCATACTCGACCACATTTAGTGTTCTCGGTCATTTTTCAAACTAATCACAGTAAATTTCCTCACAATTGCCGGCATATTTTCGTTGAGCTGCTTCTGCTTCCGTTTCCGTCGTTATCGTTAGTATGTACTTAAGTCAAAAGTGAGTGCCGAAAAATGCAGACATAATTTGTCAAAAGAAGTTAAAGCATAAAGTCAAATAAACAATAATTTTGGCTTAATTTAATGCTTCAACTTTTTATGCTGAGCGTGATCAGTGTTGTTGTTCTTATTCGTTTTTATGCATTTCTATAGGCGTTTGCAAAGATTCACTAGATACGCTGTCAAGTCAAGGTGTTTATTAGCAACACGGGAATTATGTGCCTTTAAGTAATATTACGAGTTTTTTGGTATGGGGAGGCTTTGCTATAAAATTACTAATACGCAACGTTGCAGCGAAAGCCAAAGCCAAAACTGAAGAAAACACGCTGCTTTACCAAATTCACTTTGGGTAGCTTTTAAGTAGCTGCTACAACTAAAAGCCAAATGTCGTAAAAAGCAAAAATATAAAGAAAGTAAAAAAAGCAAAATGAAAACGAAAACGAAAGCGAAACAAATAAACTATAACAAGCGGCAGCATAACAGCGGCAAGCTGCAGAGTGTGTTAAGTGTAAGAAAGTTGTGTCCCCTATACACAAAAAAAAATGTAGCTGTGTATACGGAAGTGAATATGTGTCTGTATGAGTATATGTGTGTATGTGTGCAACAATTATGCTTTGCTTTAAGTCGAACAGCTTCTTCGCCTGCTGCCTGCCTGCATTCATTTCATTTTCTTCGTGCTTCATCATACTTAAAGCGCAAAGTGACGAATTGGGGCTAATTTATTTTTGCGTATTTTGTGGTTGGCTTTTTTTTTCTTTTTTTTTCTTTTATTCTTCGTCAATTTTTTTTTTTTTTTTTTTTTTTTGCTGTACAGCTAACGCCCACATAAAGAAGTACCATAAAAAAGCAGTGTCTTCTTTTAGGCAACATAGTTGTGTTTGTCTTTTTGCCTGTTTTTTTGTTGCGAATAATCACAGACAGGCACACATACAGAAATAAACAGCAACGCTAGTGAAAGTTGCTAATGTTGCGCCTAAAATGTTACTATACAATTTTTTTTTCTTTACTTTACTATTGACGTGCAGTACTCATTGCTTCAATGCTCGCTCTCTTTCTCGCTTCTTACCTATTTTTTCTATTATATTCTCTCACATTCCCACGCGCATAACTTTGCCTTTGGGGAAATTAGTTTTACTGCTGTCGTTTTACTTTTTATGTTCTTTTTGCCACTTTGTCGACGAGTTTTACTTATTCTACTTCTCATTTTTATGGAAATTGCACAATTTATTTCACCGAAATATAAAATAGAAAAAAAAATGAAGGAAAATATACAGCAACAATAAAGATTCAGCGAAAGTTTGCATGTTTAGTTTTAATTTTTGAGTCGTCGTCGTTGCTTGATTGTTAAACATTTGCATAGACAAATTGCATAAGAAAAGTTCAAGTGGAAAAGTTGTTGCCACTTCCATGTTACCACAAAATTATGCCACAAAATGAATGCAGCGCATATAAAAAAAAAAAAAAATACAACTACAACAACAGAATCAAAAAATTTACATTTTTTTTCTTCAATAAAAGTAACACAAGTATTATTGAGCAATTTAGCTTTAAGTGGAAAAAGAAGAAGCGCTCTTAAGTATAATGTTTATTTAAGATATAAATTCTTTGCAATCGATTAGAAAAGTTTTTAAATGATGCAGCTCTTTTGCAAAAGATATTTTCAATACTTTAACAGGCAAGACCGAAATATATAAGCTTAAGTTTAAAAACTGCAGCGAAAAAAAATACTGAAGGCTGTCTGAAGGCCAAAAACCATTTTTCAAATTATGAAGCCGAATTTTTATCCAACTTTTTTACAAAATTTCCATTTAAATTATTACAGAACCTTAACCTCAACCTTAAATTAATGATTATAATTCACAATTAGTTCGAATATTATTTTAAAAATATTAAAAATCAAAACGCTTTTTTTAAATTATTTTTTATAAATGCTGTTTAAACTAATTGTGAATTATATTCATTATTTCATTGAATTTTAGAAAAGGTTTTAAAACCAATCAAAAGAGATTTTGTGTAACACTCCTGAACCTGGCGAGTTAATTTCAATAATCCTGTTAGAGCCTTAAAATTATTCAAGGGTGCGATAGATGGTAACCCTTAAAATTGGTTGCTTGCGTTTCAAAGAAATTTCTTTAACGCGGTATCCGGTTGGAAAAAAGACAAAGTTGAGATTTGAATTTAAATACTAAACGGAGCAATTTGAGTTCGATTTATCTTATCTTCTCTTTTGCACAATAACGTACTTCAAATTTTTCAAATTTAAAATTAACATATTCTCTCTTTAACTTCACACACTCTTCTATCATTTCTAATTTTGACGCAATAAAGTAGCTTGAAACCACTTTTTCCGCTGCTGCTTGTGTTGCTCAAACGAAAAGCTGCCACCCGCAGTACAAAAAAAAAAAAAAAAAAACAAGACTAGTTGTAGACAAATTTAATGTGCTGCGCCAAAATTTTTTTTTTTTTTTTGCTGTGAAGTAGACTGCCTGGCAGTCGCATTGCTTTTCAAACTAAACTAAACTGTTGCCTGCTGTTAGGCGTTTGTCGCACGCTTATCGTGTGCTCATTTTCACTCGAGTTGCACATATACATACTGTATGTACTTTTAGATGCATATATGTACTACATACAAAACTTGTTACAAACTCATTCCAATTGTCTATGGAGACATGTCGCATGAGTTTTTATGTACCCTGCTAATGAAAATTGCTGTTTGCTTTTAAGCATTAAAAAAATTATTTTATTATAATTTATAAAAAAAAAAAAATGAGTTCTTATGCTGCTTAAAGCAACATTGCTTATTTTTTAAGTGCTTAATTTTAAATATTAAAAAATAGAAGCGCATCTAAATAAGTATCTCATACGTAACAAGCAGAAATAAAATAAAGCATTATTTGCCTTTGCCAATTTATGCAAAATAGTTGGAGAAATATAAGTTTTTATATGCCATTTTATTTTATTATATTTTTAAGTTTTTTTTTTTTTTCTGAACATGATTTTTGTTATTTTTTGCTTTTAGTCGTTTTTTTTTTTTTTGTCATTTGACGTTCCTTTTTTTGCGCTGCCATAGCCAAAAAGTCATTTTATGTAAATGGCGCGAGTGTAGATAAAAATTGCTTTGAATTATTGGCACAGACACAAAAGAGATACTTGCTGCTGGAGTTTGGCTGGCTACCCGAAATGCTACTTTTCAGAACATTTCGTTATGTTCTAACAAAATTTGTGGTTTGTTGCCATTATTTCTTTTGTAGTGATTCCTTTTTTTTTTTTTTGTTTTCCAAGTTGTTAGCTATTTTACTCTTTAGTATCTTTTTTTTTTTTGCATTTTTTGTTAGCATACAAGTTCTTGAAAATTAATATGAGAATTTATCTGCTATGTCTGCTGCTTCCCTCCCTCTGTTGTGTATGTGTGTGTGTGTTTGTGTGGTGTGGTACATTTTGAGTTATGAATGTTTCGCTAAATTGAATTCTGTTGTCGTAATTCAAAAAGGGCAAATGAAGAGCACTTGTGCTGGCAAACGAAACAATTATGTATTATTTGTATATTTTTCTAACTTCTTTTCTTTCATTTTTTCGTTTTTTTGCTCACTTAAAGCAGACAATGAACTTATAAATTAGTTTATAGAAACGCCTCTTCACTGGCAAACAACATTTACAAGTTGACCCAAACATATCCCATTTGGCCTTCGAAGCAGCAAGAAGCAAAAAAAATAAACACTTGTCAACTAAATATGGCAAGCAAAAGCATGAAAGTCATATGTAACATTGTCTGTCCGTCCGTCTGTTTATCTGTCTAGTTGTCCATTGATATTAACTGCTTGTCTGTCTGTCCGTCTGTCTGGTACTTATGCTTTAAGAATTTGTCTGTTGCGTATGACTTCTGCCGCCTGTGACACACATTCACTTCATGTGCACAGCATGTGTGCTGTTGTACATTATCCTTTAGCTTGTCCTTTTCTTGAAGAAAATGTCGTCGTCTCCCAAAACTATATTCACATTTCTTAAGTCTACAAAATACAATTTTTTTTTTTTGGCATTGTCAAAATATTTTGCATTCATTTAGTATGTGTGAAAATGTGCAAGTATCTAGTTTTGCGCCTTCTGTGCCGTTTTTTTTATTTCTTTGAATGCAGCAGCAGGCAACAGCTTTAGCTTCTTCTTTAGTTATCAAAAGCAGCAGCAAGCGCACACAATTTTTGCTGCTTGAATTAATTTTGAGTAGATATGACATCTCAAAGCAATGCGGAAGCGGACAAGGAAGTACGCAAAGATTTTAGGAAGCAAGCGACGGAAGTATAAAATATATAAAAAGGAACTTCTGCTACTGCTGACACTGCTGCCACTGCTGCTCCTGCCACTATTCGCACTTAGACAAAATTGTCTTGTCTTGGTTATAACAAGGATTTGTGAACAAATTTGTTTGATGTTTGGTACGTGTGAATGCTTTGCGTATTTTTAATGTCGTGCTGTCGTCTTGAAATATCCTTTCGTCTAACCGTCTGTTCGTCTATCCATTCGGCTTTGTATTAAAAATCTTCTTTGCTACAATTTTGAGTTATTTCATTTGAGAAGATCTTAATTTTCTTAAAGTTGTCTGACTTGTCTGACTTGTCCTTGCGTTTACTAAATAGTCATAAAGCTGACTTAAGCACTTTTAAACTTAAATAAAACTGATGGCATTTTGATTTAAGGTTTTTTTGAGATTAAGTAAATGTTTTTCTGTAGTTTTTATAGTCGGCTTTTGACAGAAATTCTTGGAGTTCGGAGGTAGTTTAGCAATTTTTACATTAAAGTATATAAGAAAATTGAAAAATATAATTCAAAAATAATATTTTCTCACAACATACTCCTCCTTTTTCAGATTAATTTTCTTTAAATAGAAATAATTTTTTCTTTTTTAACAAATTCTTTGAAAATAAATTTGTTTCTCAACATGACTATTTCAACTTTTTTTTATTCACCTCGCTCTTAAAAAAAATTTTCACCACAGTCTTTTTAAAAAATTGCTTTTGTCACCGCAAAATAGTTATGTTCACCGCTTAATAATTATTCTCACCACGAAATAATTTTTTATTATAAATACATTTTTTTCTTACCAAATTATTTATAAATAACTTTGTTTTTCATCACCTATTATATTTCACAACTCTTGTTTCAAAAATGGTTTTCACACCACACCCATATTGTAATATTTTTCACCACGAAAGTCCTTTAAATACTTACAAACGTATTCACATTATTTTTCCCTTCATTTATTTCAACATGTATATACAACATAAAAAGTTCTTTCACTGCCCTTTAAGCTTACAAGGCAAAGTTTACGAAAATCTTCCATTCAGAAATTGCTCTTTAATTAAAGTTGAACGTATTTCAGCTCAAAAGGGTTTTACAATTTCTTTACATTTCAATAAAGACTGTCTGGATGGATGTGTATGCGTACGTATTGAAATCTATTTAAAGTAAAATATTTTGAATTGATTGTAGCCAGAAATACATACAACAATTTTATTGTATTGCCAAGCAAAAGGATTAATATTAACAAAATAAAAATGTCTGAGCTGAAAATAAAAAAAAAGTTTAAAATTGATGCTGCCATGATTGACTGAATCGAATGCATTGAGATGCCTTCTGGACGCTTTTATGCGCTACTATAAATTTATTACCATATCGATATGCATAATAATTTGGCAATAAAATAAATCTCAGCATAAAGTTATAAATAACATCATCGGCAAAAAATCAAAAATGAAAAATGTTTCAATTGCAAAAAGCGCAAAAAACGATTTGCAACAATCATAAGCAATGAGCAATCAAAACAAACAAAAAAAAATATCGAATTTTGGCATAAATAAATGTTTGAGCGACTCACTGACTCACTTGGCTATGAATCAGAGCAGCTATGAGAAACAAAAGCACTCACTTCACTTGAATTGAAATTCATTTGTTTTGATGGAAACATCAAAGTTCTATTTGGCTGCTAAGAATATTTCACATTTTCTATCAATTCTGATTCATTTTTTCGTTTTTTTTTTTTTATATGACATAATTTTCTTCTGCGTTCACAGAAAACCTTATTTAGCGAAATACACATTCAAATATATTTTTATTTGTTTCTCGCGGGCAACATTGGACAAAAAAAAAAAAAAAATCAAAAAAATAACGAAAAAATATTCCAACGATAAAAGCGAAAATTTGACGCTAATATGAATATTGTCGAGCGGAAATGAAAATATTTTTTTTGCTACTTCCGCTACTTCTTTTCGAAAATCTATTTCGACTGCTTGTTTTTTCTCTTGTTTTTTTTTATAGGATTTATGAAATGAAGCATACCAAATTTCATAACAAAAAAAATAACAAAAAACCATGAAGCGTATGCAGCGAAGCATCAAAGACTGCTGCTGCTGTCTTGTCTTCGCCTTAAATTCGACATTGCTGGCAATGCTGCTGCTGCTGCTGCTCAATTGCTGATTGCTATATTCGACAACAGCGCTTCAATTTTGTTGTTCTTGTTTTTCTTCGTTATTGATATTCTCTGTTATTGTTATTCGAGTTTAGTACAAGCTTCCTCGCTTAACTCTGAATATTTTGTGTTGGCGTAGAACTTCAATTTCATTTGATGCAGAAAAATTGCTACCAATAAATGCTTTATGGTAAACGAAATAAATAAATGACTTCGTTTTGAGATAGCTCACAGTTTAGTTTCATTTCATGGATTCTTTCTGTTTTTCATTTTTCTGCTTTTTATTTTGGTTGTGTCTGTTTTCAATTTGAAATGTTTTTGAGGCTCTTATTCGCGTTCTGTATTGGCTACAGATTTTTGTTGTTTCCAGTTTATTAGGTTAAGCGCGCGCGTTTCGACGACGACATTTGGCATTTATTTGGCCTGCCAATGCGCATCTGATTTGCTCTTAAGTGATTTGAAAGTAATTTAATAAGCGCGCCGATGAAAAGCGTTTAATCAAAAAAAAATTTAATGATTTAAAAAAAAAAAAAGGAAAAAAAACTAAATCAATTTTTTTTGTTAATTTTTTAACTTGATTGCCCATTTTAGCGAATAAGGTCAGCGAAGTTTCATTTGAAATACAGCATTGGGCAGGGAGATAATAGCTTCAAACTGATTCTACCAAACCAATAGATTCTGATTAGTTTAAAAAGCTCTGAATTACATTGAAATCGTTTGACAGTTGGAATTTATTTGTTGAGAGCCTTTAGGCACTCTTATATAGTATATATAAATCTCTTTCACTTGGCTAACTTATTCATCTATTTACGGACAATCGGCCTACAGGCCTAACGGTTAAAGATAGAGAGCTGAAAGTGACTACTATGAAGGGTCTTTTAAAAATTTTGACCAGGGATCCTAATCCAGAAAAGCCATATCTCTGGGTTGGTAAGACCTCAAGACTTAATATTTACTTATAATATTATATATACCTAGAGACTTGAAATAAGGCACATTTGAATGGGTCGTTAATAAATATGTTTGTGTTTCGGTAGTTTTCGAGATTCGAACCTTAGACCTGTTTGGGGACCCAAAATCGAATGTACCGTCTCTTTAACACTTTTTGTTGTAAAGGAGAGGACTAGACACGAAAAAATTAGGCTCATTTTAAAGATGATTAGAAAATATTTTAGGCGTGTTCAAAGGGATTTCTGAAATTTGGACCTGCGACCCATTGGTGGACCCAAAATATGTTTTTTGACCAATTTTTTTTTTTTTTTTTTTTTAGACCCGGGGTCTAACGGGGACCTTGAAAGCAGAAAAGCCATATCTTTGGAATGAATAGACCTAGAGACTTGAATCTGGGCGCGTTGGAAAGATGGTTAGAAAAATGTTTATGCGTTCGAAGAGTTTCCAATAATCTTGAGACTTAAAGCTCTTTCGGGATCACTGTTCAGCATGGCGACTATGTTATTTTTTCATACGCGGACAGAAGCCTAACAAAGACGCGAAAAAGCATGAAGCGATGTTTTTTCGGATTCTTCTTGAGGAAAAAGAAAAATTTACTAAAGAAAGGGAATACAATTTTTTTTGTCCTATTAAAAAAATTCGCTGCAAAATTATTGCTTGCTGCAAGTGACTTTTATTTGATACAAAATTAATATTCTCGAACGCATGTTTCTCGTTCGCTCGTTATACTTGCTCATGTTTCAATCAAATATGTCAATCAAAAGCTGAAGCCAATTAATGCTGCACACATTAAACACGTTCAATATGATCAAACAAATAATTCGCTATAAGCAAAATTTGCAAAATATAAATATAAATAATAATAAAAATAAAACTATCTAATTGACATTATTATTATTTTTTTTCTTTCATTTTTCATATTGAAATACAATTCAAATAAATCAGATATACATTAAACATATTCTTATTTGTATTTTATTCACATAAATTAAATTTCATAACACAAAAATATTTTTCAACTGTCTGCTGCAATATTTTCATTTGCTCATATCGCATCTTACTGTCTATCTATCAAATTTGTGTGCCATACTTTTCGGCTGCCAACTTTTATTTATGTAAATTTAATTTCCATGTTAAATATTTCCGAGAAATAAAATGAAATGTTTTCTTTCCCTCTTTTTTTTTTACATATAAGTATGATGTATATCTGCATACAGACTACAGCATACATAGTAGCTACACTATGCCTTAAAGTATGCTTCATATGCCGTGTAATTCTTTGTTAGTTTTCTACGCTATTTGCTTTTATCGGTGATAAGTGCTTGTGACTGTAGCTCTACATACGCGTCTGTATATGTGCGTGTGTGTGTGTGTGCTCTGTTAGCCTTCATGGCGCGTTATGCGCCATTGTATTAATTTAATGTATGTGTATGTGTGTGTGTGTGTGTATGAGTATAAATATTATTATGATGTGGTTAGAGAATTGTTTTCTTGGAAAAAAAAATACTTTTTTCTATTTAAAAAGGAAAAAAAATATTTTTGCTTCAATATTTACACAGTAAATATACACTACAGACGCATAACTTCATGAATATAGTCATATCATTAATTAAGTTTCTAAAAGCGTGAATAAAGTGAAAAATATAGAAAAAAAAAATTTAAGTTACTCTTAGAAAAATATGTGGTTTCCGTTGAAGTGAATTAATTAAATTGAAACAATTAATAAACGAAACAGTATGCTTATCTCGTAACGCTTCATTTAATTAATATGCGCATCTAATATTTTGTAAACGTATACGTAAGGGTAAAATTTAAGTTAATTGGAAATTTTATAGTCATAGATTTCCGCTTCAAAATGTTTATTTGCATAGTTTTTGGCGCAACGCGTACATTTTAAGTAAATTTGCGGTTCGCAATGCTTAGTTACTGCTCAACACTCAATTGCTTTTGACTTCATTTAAGCTATACGCTTCGATTATGCTAATCCTTATACTTGAAACTATGCAGCATGAAATTTCAATAAACACTCACACACACACACATACACGCTCACTTGCTCTTTAAGTTTATGCAGCAAATGAGAAACCGCAGGATATGTGAGAGAAAAAGAAAATAGCACAGAAGCAGAAGAAACAGAAAAAAAACACGCAGCATAAAAACAGTTGCTAATCCTTAAGGCAGTCATCATGGATATTTTGGCGGGGAAGTTTTAAGCTGTTTGTATTTGTACTATTAAGAGTGTGTGCGTGTGTATGTGTGTGTTTGTATTTTATATATTCATATGAATTTATGGAACATTCCAATATACTTAAAATTCATTAATTATTACAATGAGTTCAGTAATACTTTATTTCTCTTGTAGATGGTTCTCAAATCAATGACAGACAGACGGATGGATGGACAGAAGGACATAGCTAGTTCGTCTCCCCTTTCAATACTGATCAAGAATGTATATACTTTATAAGGGTGTTCTATATAGTTATGTAAAATAGTATTTAAATTATTTATACCTCATACCCGAAAGATGGTGAACTATACTTGATCAGGTTGAAGTCAAATCGATTGTCAGAATTGAGTATAGGAGTGAAAGACCAATCGAACCATCTAGTAGTTGGTTCCCTCCGAAGTTTCTTTCTGGATAGTTGGTGCATTTAAATATTACATAAAATAATCTTATCTGGTAAAGCAAATGATAAGAGGCCTTAGCCTCGAAATGATCTTAACCCATTCTCAAACTTTAAATGGGTAGGAACCTTAACCTTAACCTGGATGTGTGGACAGTCTTCTATGTTTAATATAAATAAATTCTCATTTGATTTTACTATAAATGCAAATTAATTATACAATTACGTCAAACTCTGCTAAACTCTTTTGGAATGAACCATTGACATATGCGAATATATTTGTAATACATATTTGCTAAGCGATTACAGGCATAAACAAAACGCTTTAGCGTTTATTGTCTTCGCAAGCGAACAAAGGAAGCCAGAAGCTGTTTATTTCTACGACTATTTTACGTATAGATTTCTTGTTTCCTAACTCTTTACCAAACATCCAAGTTTGTATCTCACATTGTTTGTCTATGTGTAAGCCCGCAGTTATATAGCTACAAAATATATACTTACAATACACATACACATACATACACATACATATATGTTAGATATACACACTACGTTTTATGCATACAATTGGGGTCACGCCCAAAAGCGATTTGCATGAATATCACTTTGTCGTTTTGTGGTCTGATATAGCGCAGCGCAGTGCAGAGTGCACAGCATTCAAGTCAATTTTAGGTAGGTAATGTTGGGTCCGCTTTCGCGTTACTAACTCAAAGATAGTCTATGTAAATAGCATGTATATGTATGTATGTGTGTATATGTATACAGTAGCGTTAGCAAGTGGTACAAAATTGGCGAAATCTGCGGCGATATATAACCAGAAATTCAGGTTTTGTTATATTTTGTTGTGTTGACTTGCTTCATTGCCTGTGCTGCCTACTGCTGCAGAGGCAATGCCTCTTGCTAGCATTATTACCTTTTTTTTTTTTTGTTCTTTGTTGGCTTTTATTTGCTTACACAGATTTTTAGTATATTCTGTGGCTTCCTTTTGTTGTTGTTGTTGTTGTTTGTTGTTGTATTTATGGTTGCTGCAATTTTCCTGTTTGTATACCTTATACGAGTATAACGTTTATTTATTGTTACAAAAATATGTCAAGGTATATGCAAACATAAAAACAAACAAAAAAAACATACAACAGGATACACAACAGCACGCTTCCTTTTAATACACTCTTTGGCAAGCGGCAAACGTCTGCGTATCGCTTTGGGACCTCAAAAAAAAAATATTTTTGAGGCTTAAAGCTTGAATAATGTTTGTTGAAATACTTCTACTATGAGCAACCCGAAAAACAGCGCAGCATAAGTTTGTGTTAAATAATGAAGACTTTAAGTTGCGGCAATTAGTTTTGCAGCAATTTAACATTTTATAATTCATACCAAAGGACTACGAGGCTACACTATTTTGGTGATTTTTTTTTGGCTAATGAACTTTAAATGCTTTTATTTTGATTATAATTTATAACAAAACAAAATTTTATTGTTTGGATTTAATGTTGCGATTTTGTTGTAGGTGGCTTTTATTTTTTTGAATGCTTTTGTTGCTACTTAATTTTGGATTAAATCACAATTTATGTAAATATTATATAAAATAATTTTCTATTAAGCTGTTCAGTATTACAAATTGTTAAATTGAGAAAATAATTTACATAAATTACAAAATATTTTGAATAGAAAATATTTTATATCAAAAAATATTCGTGAATTATTATAAATAATTTTGCTAATTTTCACAGCATTTTATTGAGCAAAAATTCAAAAGAAGAAAAGCTTTGAATAAAATTTTGTTTAATTTTTAATAGAAAAGCCAATAAATATTCGTTTCAATTGAAATAATCTAATTTGATGTTCATTTAAATGTGTAAATAGACAATAACATGGCTCATTGCTTTAAACTGTTAAAAAATATTAAAAATAAATATGTAAAAATTTAAAAAAAAAATAAATAATTTAATTAATTTCACAATAAAACTTTAGCTTTACGCAGTTTTATTAAAACTAAAAAACTTCGAAATAATTCATTTGATTTTATTTGAGAAATTCAACAACATAAACTATTTACAGCGCTGTTAAACGCAACATAAGTCTGTTAAAGATATTGTAGCATAACAGCAGGGGCAATTATCGAATTTATACATTTCGCATATGAGGAGAAATTCTTTCTAAAATTATTTTATTTTTTTTTTTTTTATTACAAAAGAACAACCTTGAACCAAATGTATCCGTTGTATAAAGCGTACACAGCACACATAGAAAAACTCTCATGCAATTTTGCTGTTAGTTACACCCAATGGAGTTGCTGTAAATGTTGCTAATTTCGAAGATTACAAAAAAAAAAGATGTTAACAAAAAAAAAAAAAATTGTGCTCATACTAGTTGGAATGGTTTTAATTTTGTACATGAGGCTAATTAAGCTGAAATTGAATTTTGTAAAATGAACAAGAAATGTTTCTTGAGAGGATTTGTTCAAAAATTTTCAACAGCTTAGATAATTAAAGTTGTGAACAGACGCAGACAACAAAAATTTTAAAGTCTAATTTGTATGAATATAAAATATTTTGATAAAAAGATATTTAAGATATTCAAAACGCATAGAACTGCAAAGTTTTTCAAATAGTTTGGAGTGTGCCACGTACATATGTACACTGGCTACGGCTTATGTTTAGCTGTAGTTCCAGCATGAAACTCTTTTCATCCCATTCCACATTAATCATAATCTAGTCACGTCTATTTAAAACATTTAAAGTCGTTCGTGCATGTTTTTGACACCGCAAAACTCTAAAATCATTGAACCGAATCATTAAATATTTTAAATATTTTTTAAGTTTTGTCTTGAAGCATGTTTTTTAGTTTTCTTTCGAACGGATTGGATTACTACATCTTGTAGCGCTCATATAAATGGTATTTTTGAAGACGCCTAAAAGTATGCATCATAAATATATAAAACGCATTTGATTATATTTATCAAAAAATCATAACCAATGTAATTTTACATAAGAAAACATTAATATTGAAGCGCAAACAGAGTACATAATTCAGCATTGTTTAATTTTCGAGAAATGTCGAAAATATTTTAAATAAAATTATTGCTTTTCGATAAAATTAAACATTTAAACAGCGATAATATGTATAATTCTTAAGAGTCATGAGCTCAATATCGCCGTTTTATATTTCTAGCATATAATACTAAAAATAATCAAATATAATTCACACACAGAGTGATAGTTCTTAAAATAAGCAAACATAACTCATACGGAGCGTGATATTTTTTTTTTCTTTTGCGTTCTTTTTCTTTTGCTGTCAGCCTATTCAATCACGCTAAAACAAAAACAAAGCAAAGAATAAAGCACAAAAAATTGAGCACACACATAAATCGAAGCAAAGAACTTTCAATCAATTTTAAATTATCACACAGCTTCCTGTTCCTGTTACGAGACAAGTACAAAGTGAAGAAATGTTAAGAGTGAAAATATCGCCAAATTGAAGTGGCGAACAAACGAAAGCAACCAAGAAAATGAACGAAATCATGTTTGGCCATAAAATTTATTGCTTTTGGGTTTTGCAGACATTTGACAAACACAAACAGCAAACACACACACATACATAAATGCTCATATACATATGTTATGTAAGCTACCCACACATAAGAAGACAATCATTTTTCTAATACAAAAAAAAAAAGACGATTGCAGCTACTTGCTTTTGTTAACAGACAGACAGACGGACAGCACAGACGGCAGCATTGCAAAGCTTTGCTTAAGTTTCAAAGTGTTTTTAAACCTTCAATTGCTGTCAATTTATTGACAGCATTTAAATGACAATGCCAGGACATAAAATTTCAAAATATAAAAAATATAAAAAATATTGTGACAAGACAAAAGCAAAATTGACAGCAGCACTTAGAAAATATATGTAATGCTCGCTCGCATATCCTTTTGATGTGCGCACATTTTTAGCATATTGAAAGTTTTACGGAAAAAAACAAAAAACAACAAAAAAATGTGCACAATTTGCTGAATTTTCTACTTTTTCAGGTAAACATTTTCAATGTGAACAATAGCTCAACACACACACGCACACACACACGCAATTGGATACTCAATACGCTTTCTTTTTTTTTTTTTTTTGTTAAATGTTTTTGGAGCAGCATAGGTGCGACAGACGACAAAAATATTTTACATTTCAATTGTTTTTTATGATTGCAACGCCAACAACTTTCCATATCGTTCTTTTTTTTTTTTTTTCTATTTACATAAAACGTTGCTATTTCTCGAGCTCCTTATCCTTCTGTCACACCGATTCAACTTGTATTTGCTGTCATGTAGGCATTGGTTTCTGTGCGTGTAAATTGCACACCATATGTGTTCCTTCATTTAATATCATCAGTAGATACTATATGTATGTATGCTGTCATTCATTCATTTATTCTCTCATTCGTTCATTCATTCATGCGTTGCTTGCATTGACAGTTTTGCGTACATGTTGATGCGTGCCTGTCTGTGTACGTTCTTTCTTTCTGTCTTATTGAAAGTGTTCTCTTTTCTATATTTCTTTTTTTTTCGTAGTGTTTCTTTGCGTGCTCTTTTGTTTCAGCTGTCGATTTCCATTTCAAATTGAAAGTGAAAAATGCGCTTCAGGTGTTAAGTGATGAAGTGCCAATTGCCGCTTTGATTGTCAAAATATTGATTTCCTGTAAATATTTTTTTTTTTTTGGTTGCGCTCGAAAGTAGGCAACAAAATTTTATGCATTGTGTTGCCTTTTGCGTAATCAGCAGCATAGATGTAATAGCTTTTGCAACTTTGCACATATGTGTGTGTGTATGTAAATTATCGCGTGATGAGTTAGTGTATTGGTTTTTTTTTTTATTTCGAGTGAAACACATTAAATGAAATTTTGTTTCATAGATATGGAAAGTTATATTTGTGCTGTGCATGGCTGTGAAATAATAAAAGTGGTAAGAGCTTCTATAAAAATGAATTGTGCCAAACATAACAAAAAAAAAACAAACCTTTGTGGCAAATTTACCTGCCATAACTTTTACACTTTTAAATGCATAATAAAATAAATTTACTTTTCGTTTCCTTTCCTTTCGTTTCGTTTTATTTTGTTTTCCTTTGTTATACGCTGCGTTTCTAGCGCAACAAACAAGCAAAAAAAAAAATGTCTTTATTTGCATATAAAACTTTTACCTCTTACGCCAGAAAGTAGGCAAAACAGCGAAAAAAATGTATTTAAAGCAAAAAAATAAAAAAAAAATAAAAAAAAAAATAAATAAAACAAAATAAAAAAAAAAAAAAAAAAAAAAAAAAAACGTTAAAATATTAACAACAAAATTTACATATTTTTGGGTTTAATTTATTTGCAGCAAATCTAGGAAAAAAAAAGAAAAAAAGCAAAAAAAAAAAAAACTAGACAATTTTTAAAGAAAGTTTTTTTTTTTTAGAGGTCGATTTCTGAGGTGGGAACAAATTTTAGTGTTGATTTGTATATGGGGACTGTTCACCTCCTTAAGTGAGGCTTGGAAAAAGTTTTATATACGAAAAATTTTTGGTGGCACTGTTTAATCTAAATTTCAAAAAATTAACCAAGTTAAACGCTTTCATATGGCGGACAGAAGGACATTTGCATTTAAAAGCCTGTTCAAAAAAAAAAACATTTATTGTAAAAATCGAAACACAAATGTTTGTATAAGAACACAAGCAAAGCGTTAAAAAAAAATAAAAAAAATTCTTAAAACACAAAATTAAATAAATACAAATCCACAAAAGAACAACACAAAACGCAATAAAAACAAAACGCCAAGCAAAGCCAAAAAGATAAAAAGAAAACTGAAAAAAAACATTTTTAAATAAAATAAAATTTCATACAAATTTTGACATAAATACCACAAAAGTGCGCACAGCGCCATGCAACGCTTTTGAGTTTTACTATTTTGCATTTTTCTTTATGTAGTATACAAATAGGCGCTCAAGCCGGATGAGCATAAACGGAATTAACACGCCTGCTCGTTGCAAATAAATGCGGCGAAGCGTACATAAATGTTAAGGTGACTTCGCGTTGCGACTATTCCCAGCTGAGCATTTTCGGTTTAGTCTACTGTAAATCGTTGCTTTTTTGTATTGCATAGTTTTGGCGCCTTTTCAATGCTTTCGCGCCAAAATGCGTTATATTTATACAATTCTAGATGGTGTTGTGATTTTATTGATACATTTGAAAACTATTTTTATGCATAAATGGTCTATGAACTTAACTGAACGGAACGGAATTGAACTGAACGCTGCGAACGACATTTCAACTTATAAATTTTATTGTTATTGTTGCTGAAATACTTTCGTGGCGGCTACGCTAATAAAAACAACAAAGAAAAAAAACAACAGCAACAATATATTATGATTATTTTTATTACAGAACATGTAAAAACACGAAATGGTAATAAATATTTCAACTACAACAACAACAACAACGAAAAAAGCAAAGCGATATAAATAAATAAATAAATGAATGATAAAACAAAAGCGAATGATGTATGCCAATGGCATCGCATCGCATCGCATCGCTTTGTTGTGAATTTACGCCAGATACAAGTCAATAAAAGTCAATTTGTAGAATGGCTATTTAATAAGTTATTTATTTATGAGCCACAAAATATACAAAAAAAAAAAAAAAAAAAGACGTAGCAACAGATTTGTTACGTACTGAAGCGTTAAATGTTTGTGAATTTTATTAAAGCAATTTGTACATACATGAAGTGAGCTGTGTGCATAAAATATGCAGCATACATTTTGGCGTACACTAGGGATATAAGTGCAAACAGTGTAAAACTATCTTAGATATGCTTACTTAACTACAAAATGCTTTAAACTGAAAAAAAAAAAAAAAATTGTCTACTAAAGCAAGACATTTTGTCAGTCTAAAGCGTACACATGTCGCCCAAAAGTATGCTATAAAGTAAGACATTTACAAAACTATATAAACCGCTGCAGCAGCAGCAGCATTGCAAAAATTTTTGAAACTGTTTGTCAAACAACATTTTTACTATATATGAAAACAGCTTAACTTTTGCGCATACATTTTATGCACTTTAAGACATCATTTCTATGTGCGCTTAAAAGGTAACTACAGTATATTGCTCCAAAAAGTATGCTACTAAACTAGTGCAGCTTTACTTGGCACTCACTCACACATGCTGCTGCTTTCCTAATGTTATTAGCAAACTAAGCTTCCTTTTTACTTTTTAACTTTTAACAACGCCACAAGCTATAAATACGCCTATTGTTATGCTACATATTTTGATGCTTTTATCTCTTTTCGTGTGTGTGTGTGAATATGATAAGTTCAGAAGTGTGTCTCTTCTAAAATTTCAAATATTTAACGTATGTCCTTGACATGTTTTCCATTGTGGCTTACTTGTACAATAAAAAAGAAAATAGCAAAGTCAAATGGCAAATATGTGAATAAACCAGTTTATGTGCATTGAAAAGCGTTTTAGTATTTGTTAAATTTAGTGTAATAAGTTTTTGATTAGTTAAACTAAAAATCTGACAATAGAGTAGAGTAAAATTTGAAATTGGTTAGCAATATATTTTGTTATCCAGCTCCAAATCTATTTCCATGCCAAGCATTCATCTTTTCACTATTTTGAGCACCGTTTGCTCCTAGCCTACTTCAATTGAAGTTTAGAAGATAGTGGTTCAAAAATACTTCATTCCAAAGGCGGTAGTGTATAGAAAAGTGATTTAATGAAGCGTTAAAGATTTGAAGTAGCTTCAAGAATACCCGCAGTATGCCTTTCCTTATAGTTTAATAATAACTTAGATACACCAATGAACTGTGAACATATTTTAAGGATCAAACATGCAGTAAAACTTGTCCGTCTGTCTGCATATTTATATGTTGAAGCGTATTAATAATACAGTATAACCGAACTTAATATATTTCTTTGTATTATTTTCAATCATTTCCAAAATTATTTGAAATACAACCAATTTTTTTTTGCTCCCAGTAAAAACATTGAAATCTGCATTTTGCAAAACAAGCGCAAAAAGCTTAACTTGTGCTCGTGCAACAAATTTGAGTGAACAAGTTCAGCGAAATGTTTGCTGCTTGTCAGGATTTTTTTTTTTTTAGCGTAGCCAAAAATAAACAAAAACAAAATGGAGTATAACAAGCTTACAACATGAAAATACCTGTACCAGCAATTGAACGAAAAACAAATTGAGATGAATTGCAGTCAAATTGTGTCAGTTGTAACACAGAAGTGGATTTTTAGTTGAAAAGCAGACAGCAGAAAGGATTTCTACTCCTTTTTTTTTTTTTTAGAAAATATAAAAATTCAAATGATTTGGCTGCATTAAATTTTTAAACTAAAACAAATTCTTTTATAGTTCGAAAAAAAATCGATTAATATTTTTCTAAAAAAATTACAATTTTTGCATTTAATTTGTTTACGCAATTCTGGCAAATAATTGCTTTTCAGTTTATTGAGCACGAAAAAAATAAATATTAATTTAAATATTAAAAGTAAATCTAAACTAAAAAATATGCAAACAAATTAGTTTATGTGTAAATATATAAAAAAAAAATAACACATAAAAAGTATTAAGCCTAATTGCAATGCAAATATAAATACAATTTTTGTGCGTGTTGAGTGATTTTAATAAAAATTATTTTTTATATTAAAAACAAAAAAAAATAATATAAATTAAATGCAAAAAAAAAATAAATAAAAATAAAAAAAAACTTATATAAACAATGATGCAGAAAATTAAACGACAATAAATAAAAAAGTATCGATTTAAAAAATTAACAATAACAAACTAATTCAGCGATATAATCTGTATTTAAAGTCCTTCTTTCAAAGCTAAACAAAGTGGAACTAATTTTATAGCAAAACAAAAAAACAAGGCAAAATCGTTAAATTCGATGAAAGCGAAGCTCAAATACACGTCTCAAAAATTAGCTTAAATAGAACTTCGAGATGGCATGGGTGTGGCTCAATGGCATCTGACACCATAAAGTGGGCGTGGCATTTTGAATTTCTTGAAACCAAATCGATGCAAAATAAATTCATGTATAAACAATTTTAAACTCAAATCAAATTCAATTTAAATTCATAACTTATTAAGAGTTTAGCACTTGAAAAATTTAATGAAATATTCATGAAATAACATAGCCAGTCACTATGTCTCATGAGGCACTCAGAAAATGTAGTTAAATTATTACAGTTTAAATTTGAAATACAGGGTGATTTTATTTGTTGTTGACTGTACTAAACTAGTTGTTGGGTGGTGCAAAGGTGTCTAGCTGGGCACAAGGGGCGCTAAAATTTTGATATTTAATAGCACTGAGTTCTAAAAAAAAGACACCCTGTACATTTGTGCTATTAACTAAGAATATAATTGACTTTAAAATTTTGTTGTTGTATTTAAATATTATTTGCCATTTATTACGTTACATAATGTTTTAGCTTAAAGCACTTGTTTTACACTGATTTTCACTTACACAATACAAATAAAACAATAAAATTATATAACACGAAAAGAGCGACAGAGAGAGAGAGAGAGAGAGAGTGCGAAATTATAATATTAAAACATTTCCATGCGTATACGTAATATTTGAATGTTTATTTGCATACAACTCATTTAACATGAAATTATGCCTAAAAAAAGTTTTTGTATTCTTGTGACATCTACGATTTCAGGCTTACGACTCAGAAGCAAGTTTATAATGCTTACACATGTGTCTGTGTCTCTACTCATGTTAATTAAATAATATTAATGATGTCGTCTAAATGAAGGCAATTAGTTGTTAGCTATAAGTTTTTTTCATGTCAAGGCAAAAGTAAGATTAAAATGAAAGGAAAATTATCTTAAAATAAACTTTTCAAAAGTGCTTAAAGCTATTAACAAGTTTTTGTGTAGCATACTTTATGGCTTAGATGAAGGCAATTGCTATTGATACGAGAAAAACTTTGCTTGTAATTATTTTCGATTTTCTTTTTAATTAGCGAAAAATATCCAAGAGCGTTTTGCAATAATTTCGCATGTCAGATGAATTTGAAACTAAAATACTACTTCAAGAAGTCTGCGTATTTATGAATGAAGAAATTGATTATTTGGCTTGAAGCGTGTTGCTATTGTGGCAACGTTTTGTGAAAAGCTTTATGCTGCTTTGATTTCTCACTTTTTCCTTTTTTTTTTTTTGCAGCGTTAGATTTCACTCATTTGTTATCAATGTTGTTATTGTTACGGATGACGATGTTGATGAGATATGTCCTTGTATTCCTGCTGCGTATTTTTTTTCTTTGCGTCATATGTCGTTGTAACTTATTCTGAAGGCTAATTTATGCGTTGCCTTAGATAATAAATTTTATATTTACGTTAAACTAACAGAGACAGCAACGTTATAGATGAACATATGGAAAGACAGTCAGACAGACAGACAGATAGACGAACAACAGCATTAGCAGCAGCAGTCAGGATATATACCTATCCTATCATATACAATATATGCAGCAATGCTATCGCTACTACTCTCTCGCTCTTTCGTTGTATGTAAATGACAATATGTCATTTGTACCAAAATTCCCTTTAGTCCTTTTTGTGTTTGATTTCTTTTTCTATTTTTCTTTTTATGTTTTACTACTGTTTCGATTTTAACCATTTATTATCGAATTTAGAACATTTCAGTGTGAGTTAATCCACGTTAAAATATATGGGTGTGTCAATGTGTGTGTGTGTGTATGTGTACGTGCATCCTTAAAGCATTATTTGTAACGAATATATGTTAATTTGTTGTATTTTATTTGATTGTTCTAACTGCTTTTATGCGCTGCATGTATTTGTGTGTCTGTCTGTGTGTGTGTATTTGATAAATGAATTGTCCTTTACAGTTTTGTCGCAGATATGTCGAAACTATTTTATAGAACAGAAGATGATTTTACAAATTGGATGCTTGTTTGCATTTGGAAGTATTTGATTTTTTTTTTTTTTTTTTTTTATGTTGTAGCATTTTGATTTTAATTGATAAATGTTGCTAAAAGTATGCAATGCAATTTTTTTTTTAAATTGAAGGTAAACGATGCACAAGTGAAAGTTTTAATGTGACAATTTT
Source organism: Leucophenga varia (assembly GCA_018903435.1). Classification (NCBI taxonomy): domain Eukaryota; kingdom Metazoa; phylum Arthropoda; class Insecta; order Diptera; family Drosophilidae; genus Leucophenga; species Leucophenga varia. The sequence continues at coordinate 125,818 of JAEIFJ010001221.1, read as the reverse complement.
AGCTTTTTTTAACTTAAAAAAAATAGGAAAAAACCATAAAAAATACGACCCAGAAATATATCTTCTAATAAAGATAGTCGAATTTAAATGGATCTTAAATTGAGTGAATTTTTTTGAAATTATTTAAAAAATGACAAACTGAAACACGCTCTAATATTTTAGCTTCAATCTAAGCATCATTGCAGCAAGAATATGGGTCAAATTTAAACATTTTATCTAAAAGTATTGCTCAACTTCTTTGGTCATACAGAAATCTATTACTGCTCTAATCAAATAGTTTCGATTACCAAATAAAAAGCCGCAAGAAGTGACTGCTTTTGTCGCAGGCATTTTTACCAAAACTACTGCCATTTTTTATACAATTATTTTTTTTCTTCCCTGGAGCTGTTGTTTGTCTTTTATTTGTTTACAACATGTATTACCGCAATGAAGCCACACATTGAGACAAATATAAATATACAAAAGCAGCACACTCACAACCTTGTCGCCTATCAAATCGATTGGCAAAATATTGTTGCCTTGATACTACTTTTGCACACACACTAAACGGCGTAGTTGAGGCAATCGAGTGAGCAGTCGTCTTGTGCTGTGTTGTGTTGTCATTGACAGCAAATGATAAATATGCAAACATCTCAACAGAAGATACTCGTGTACAATAACAAACAAATCCACATAAACTCATACATATGTGTAACTAAAAGCTAAGGCTATCATCTATAAAGCGTAGCGTTGCAGCATTTGACTCCTTTTTTTTTCATATTCTATTTGCAAATGTGTTGAGTGCTATTTTGTATGTAAATGTAAATGTGTGTGTATGCGTGTGTGTGTGTGTGTGTTGGTGTTGAAACGTTTGAGAATTTAATTTATACAAATGTTGCGTTCCACTTGATTTGCTCAAAGATAAATGTAATTGATTACACACAATTTACCATAGAGAGTGAATTCTGCTTTTGCTACTGACTATCATTTCATGTCTTTAGTCTAGTAATATCAGCAGTGCGTAAGTAATACCCAAAACAAACAAACATGCTGTGTGTGAGAGAAGTTAAGAAAACAAAGCAAATAAATTAAATTCAAAATTGTTATAAAATAGTTAAAGTAAACTGTATGACTTTTAGCTACTCTGAGAAATTTAATTATGCCAACTTTTGCCTGGAATTTTATTTTATTTTATTCTATTTTTATTTAAAAATGTTGATCAATGTGCACAAGTGCGAAATGTCAACACTTACCCAAATGTCCATTTTACCTAAAGAAAGAAAGACAAAACATGCACAGCAGACAATCAAAAGAACAGATGGACAGACGGACGGACAGATGAACATTTAAAATCGCATGACAGTCGGAGAAACGGAAACATGTCGACAACATCCGTCAGCTGTACCTCATTCATTTTTTTTTTTTTTTTTTTTTTTTTTTTTTTTGTTGTATTTTATTTTATTTTTCATTAATTTCCGTTTACAAGGCATAAATGTAAAAGTTTTATAACATTTTTGCACCTAGCATGCCGAGACCACGCCTCTTACAGCACATTTCCTCAACAAGATTGCGCATATTGCATTTTGTGTTGTTTTTTGAAAATGTAAAGCAAACTTTTAGGGAGTTGCAAAAAAAAAAAATATAAATAAAAAGAAAATAATAATGATGTATACATATGTCCAGTGTTCTTGTAGTTTTATGTTCTCCTCTGTTCTGTACAGAAAAATTATAAAAATTTTCACATGCACGTAGAATACTTTTTCCGTATGGAAAAACTTGCTTTTGCATATGTAAAGTTTGTATTTAAAAAACAAAAAAAAAAAACTGAAAATAAATATAAGCAAAATTGTCGTCGAGAAAATTGCATTCTGGATAAAAAGTTTTGTTGTGGCATCAAAAATGTTTGCCAGCCGCTTGGCATTTCCGGTACAGTGGACAATTTGCACGTATTTCACAGATATTTTGTTTTAAAAATTTAAATTTTTTTAAATTTGATTGCCTGAAAGTAGGCTACACTTTTTAAAACTTTTTTTTTTTGTAGATATTAAATGTGTCAAAGACAAATTAGTTTACAGCCAAATTTATAAACAGCGCGTCACTTGAATAAAGTTAATATTCTCCTTGAAGCCTACTACTTGGAAGCTGCGAAAACGAATTTACATTGCTTTGGATTGCAGCTGAAAAGTCAATTTATATAGAGAACTCTAATCAAATGACGAGTGTGTATAGTGTACATTTAACAAATATATGCCTAAAAGAATGCAACGAAATTTTTTAGTAGTCTTGAGTTTCATAAAAATGCAAAGATTTAAAGTGAAATAATTTTTAAATCGGGAACAAACGATTTTCAATGCATAAACTGAAATATTTTTGACTTATTTAATACTTTTTTTTTTAATTTTAGTTCAATACTACAGATTTTGAATAACCAACTCTCTGCCATGAAGCCATGTTCGATTTAAAGCATAAACTAAAGTTTTTACAACATTCAAATAATTCTGATGTATGTATTGAGGCATTTGTAAGTTCATCTGTCTGTCTGTCTGTCGGTTCTTTTGTCCATCAGCTCATCTATCTGTGCAATGCATGTATTCAGTTCACTTTCAATACAACCAATCGACGCAAATATTATAAGAGCAACTTTAACAAGCATTTCAAGTGGAGCATTTCAATGCAATGCGTCTGCCCTATATCGAACAACAGTTTTGAGTTGCACTTATCGCTGTCAGTTGCATGCACCATACATATATTCAACTCTATATAAAGTACAAAAGTTACCTCGCCGCAAAGTATGCAAAATATTTTTTTTTTTCGTAAATTCTGTAGCAAGGCCAAACGCTGAGATTGCATAATGCTAGTAAAAATATTTTTGTGGAATTTTTTTTTATTTCTCGCTGCTTTTCAACTTGTAGACAATGTGTATCCGTAGTTGTTGTTTTTTTTTTTTAAGTTTACTTTAATATGCAGCAGCATGCTGCGCATGGTTGCATGCCTTACGCTAATACGCAGTAACCGCATGCAAATCCTGCGTTTTATGTTATAACGCGTAAGGATGTGAATATGCGAAAAAAAAAAAATTATTTGAAAAATGCGCTCCAAATCTGATGCTTGCACTCGACACTAACTTGCGGATTTAGGTGCTAAAAATTATGTGTAAAATGTGTCGCTGTTGTGCGAGCGAACGTTACAGCGGAAGTAGCCGCTGCATATGGAAAAAGTGTTTTGAAAATTTGCTTAAACACACACACACGCATGCACACATATGCATACGCATACGTATATGTATACCTGGCATTAGTGTAGAAACTTTTTACACGTTATTCAAGTCATACTTTTTGGCGCTAACGCGTATGCAACTATTATAAAAATGATTTAAGTTGTTGTTGATGTCCTTGACGTTGACGATGTCAAAGTTTTATGCTATAAAATTTATGTTTGCGATTAGCGACAGATTTGCACATATTTGAAAAAGTTTTTAAGCTGCTTAAAGGCTAATTTTCTGAAGCGTTTTTTTTTTGCCTAAAAGCTTTTTGCATAAAATTGTGTTGCGTACTTTTAGCCAAGGTTTTTTTATTTCATGTCATATTTGCAAACGAAAAAATTAATGAATGACTGACTGAATTATTGTGTAGCTTATTGATATGTCACTCTGTCAGTGGCTCGATTATTTCACATTTCAATACTTCACTTAGAGTTTGATTTGCCAACTCGTTGAGTAACACAGACAGTCTGTGTTGAGTCGAGTGCATTTTGTATCTATTCATCTGACTGTCTGTCTGTCTGCCTGTCTATCTAACTGTCTAACACTACTCAACACTGCTGTCGCTGCAAGCTGTCAAAAATCTAGTCCCAGTACATGTCCAATTAAAGCAACATGAAACCATGCAGCATGACTTTTAAGCTGATCTGTTCATGTACAAATATTGTAATAAAAAAAAATAAAAAAAACTTTTACAAGCAAAAATCTTTTTTAACTTGAAGCTCTTCAATATTTTTTTTTTTTTGATAATTGATATGAAAAACTCAACTCAAGTAAAGCAAGCATATCAATAGCAAAAGTTTAGCTAACCCGTTGACATGTCTCAGTAAAAGTTACAGTGTCAATATTTATACTTTTTACGTTTTTGTCATAAAATAATTAAAATATAAACAACTACTTTACAACTTGAAGAACAAATTTGCAGCCAAAAAGTATGCAACAAAAAAGTTTTTTTTTTTTTTTTCATTTTGAAGACAAGTTTTTTCATTTACAATTTGGTTAAATGGCAACAGCAGCTACAACATGCAACATGCAGCAGCTGCATTGGCATAGTAACAACTATGAGCAACAGGATATGACGCATACTGCTGGTTTGAAGACTGCATTTTGCAGCAAAAAAGTATGCAATAAAACACAAAAAAAAAAAAAAAAGGAGCATTTACAAAGTCTAAAATATGCAGATAGCTGCAAAAAGACTTTTTGAATGACTGCATGCCAGGCAGCTGGCCAGCCTGCCAGTTTGTAAAACTGACAAAAAAAAAAAAAAAAGCACAGCACAGCAGCGACAACAACCACAACAGCCGGAAACTAAAAATACAGTGAGCAGCCATTTTGAAGCCGCCATTTTTAACGTCAAAGTTGTAAAGTTTTCGTTGTTTCGTTTCAAAATTTTCGAGTTTGTTTTAATCTTTTTCGGATATTTTAAGTGAAAATTGGTTTTCTGAGTAAATTTGCAATGGAGAAAATATTTTTTTGAGATAAATAAAAGAAACCAAGAAAATAAACAAACTAAACAAATAAAACTTGAGAGACTATTATAGCAACTGCTTCATAAGTACACACTCCTTTTCTATTAAGCACTGTCTTCAATATTCCTTTGCAGTGGCTTTATTTTCTATCCTTAAAAAAAAAAAAAAAAAAGAGAAACAAAAGAAAAGAAAAATACGTTACAAATGAACCAAAATCTCATACAAAGTATGTACTTACTTAAAGTCTTACATAAGTACAAAATCTTTTTCATGTTTGGTATCAGAGTCCATCAAAAAGAGACAAATCCTTCAAAATAGCATTACTCATACGCAACGCAACTAACAAAGCATGCGTCTCTGCTGTACGCATTAAGTTTTGAATAAGCACGCAGCACAACGTCGTCGTCGTCAACAACAACAAAAACAGAAGAAGAAGAAGTAGCAGCAACGTTATTATCGCCAGCGCCAGCGTATTGCAACTTAAAACTACTTGCAGCGGAATTTCACTGACTCGTTGGTTGCTCATGAGTTACTCAAAGTTTCAGTTACGACTGACAACGAAAATCGGAATACATAATCTTATGTGCTTGTATGAAACAAAAAGGCTTTGCCATGAGTTTGCATTTTAAACTATTTCTTGCATTTCAGAGTTCTTATTGTCTTATTTTAATATTATTTTATGTAATCTTGTTTATTAATTGCTACGCAGTGATAATTGATATTAAATGCAAGTGAAACACACCTGCTTGAATGGTAGAGGTAGTGTGCCACATGTGGGCATCCGTGCATATCTTTAGAGTATATCATATTGATCTGAGTATTGTAAAATGTGTCTTTTTTGGTTGTGGGCACCCTAATTTAGCCGGTTGTGGGCACCCTATTGTAACTGGTTATGGGCCTACGAATTTTTCTCACCCGAAAGCGCATTGACGGAAGGCAACACTAGCAATAGTGTGTATTTGCAATAGTTTTTCTTCGTTTATTTTCATTTTTATAAGATTTTTCAAGGGTGCCCACAACCGAGTCCAAAAATTTGTTTCCCCAAAAATTGTTACTTTACAAAAATTTTAATTATTTTTTTCTTATTAAAGGTATTCGTATGGTATTACTTTCTTCTAATATGCATTTGATCAAAAGTTTTGAGCAAAATAATAAAGGATTCAGGAGAAACTAAACTTCAAGACTCTATCTTTTTTAAACTCTGAGATTGGTGCATCTATTTGGCTAACGAACAAGAGAACCCTTACAGTTAGTTCGACTAAGCAAAAGCAAATGCTCAGAATATTTTTGCCTCTTATATGGTCAAGTCGTATACACCAACGGCTTCAGTATTGAGTACTAAAACCTTGCAAAGTGCTACTCTTAAATCAGGTGCAGCACGCGTCTATCAGCGACTGATGCCAAACAAACAAAATTGCATCATTTTTATGCAGAATAAAAAATTGTTTTGTACCGAAATTTATGCAGCAGCGCGTTTCACATTTATAATCCATTTTTTTTTTTTTTTTTTTTTGCCGAAATATTTTGTCATAGCTGCCGCCATGTAACGCAAAACAAACCAATTTCAATTTTATTTATGCACTAAAATATTTTATTAAAACAAAATAAAATAAAGCATCTATTTACACAAAATATTGCAAAATTAAATTAAGCTACCCAAAAATAATTATTATAAAACGGATAAATTACAAAAAAACTACCGAAAATAAGCAAAAAATTAATGCAAAATTAGACAACATTGAAAATCGCTCATACGCAGCGTGAAAATTGTGCACTTAATGCGGATAATCAAATATTTTCATGTTGAAATGAGCAAATTAAATTACAGCGAAAAGCCAAAGAGCACAAAATTGTAACATGATAAAATATGAAATTTGTGATATAATTTTAATTGATTTTTGGTTTTATTTTCAAATATTTTCTATTGTGGAATGTGATTTTTAATTAAAATTTTGTGGAACGCAATTCAAAACAACTTAAAATCAAACTAAACAAACAAACAATCAGAGTAGAATGTTTAACACTTGACATGAATCAATTTATAAATGAATACATCATTTATTGTCTAATAACAAACAAACTAACAAACAAATACACAAAGGATCTAACTACACATACACACACACACACACATATATATAGAAATGCAAATGTTGTGCGCTGAGCTGATTAATCACATTTGATGGCTTATAATTGTAACCAGCGTGTATGCTGCAAGTATAACATGAATAGATACTTACACAGGCAGATACACAGATACAAGATACAAATACAACTAAATATCGGGTCAGCGCGTGTTAAATGGCTTAGCGGATACTAATTAAAATGGCAACCTCAGCGTGAAGCCATACTATGCTGCTGCTGCTACTGCTTTTAGTGTTTTAGAATAAAAAGATATATGTGTGTGTGTGTGTGTGTGTGGTACATATACGAAATAGAGCACTGCGTGACCTGACCCACAAGACATGTCATGCCCTGTCATGCAATTAAATTTCAAACTGGAAAGACTGGACTGGTTAAGATGAGATGAGCTGAGCCAAACTGAGCTGAGCTGAGCAGTGTGGCAAATGAGACAAATATTCACTCACTCATTCACTCACCCGCTTACTCGCTCAAACATGTCGCATTTGCTTTATACTTTAATTAATTTGTAATCCATGGCATTATTAGCCAAACCCCAACTGTGTGTGTGTGTGTGTGTTTGTGAGTGTGTGTGTAGTAGAAGCATAATGAATGCATGCATGCCTGCAATTAGTGTGCTTTGAGCGAAATATTATTATTGCGACTATTATGTTGTAGCTGCAGAAGAAGAAGAAGAAGAAGAAGACAAGGGTCCTTAATTTGTATTTATATTAAAAATAAATTGTTTTTATTTTATTTTGCTTCAAATGTCTAAAGTTGTTAATTATTATTTGTTATTTTAGATATTTTGCTAGAAGTTCTCGAAACACATTTGAAATTAAATTTGTATAAATATTTACAAATTACTTTGAGCCATTGTCCTTCTCTCGCAGCGTTGTTGTGCGTCATAAATAATCGCTTAAATAGGCTAATGATGCCATTACCGTCAGCTCACATGAGCACCAGCGGAAATCCTGCTTTCGTGTTTCGAGAATCAAGTTTATGTTTGAAGCTTAAATGCTAATCTGCATGTCTTGTATTATGTTCTATGTCAGCAATTTGCTTTTGTTGTTGTTGTTTTTGTAGTAGTAGGCGTGTTAGCAGCCACGCAGCCAGCAAAGGCAGTCATACTTAATTGACGTGCAATGTGCGTATTTTATGCTCTCTCCAAGGCAGTTCTCTGCTTTAGACCAAAAAGAACAAAATAACAATAATTTCTGTTTTTAGTGCTAAAAATTTTTGGGTTGTGCCGTTTGTGTGCTATTAAAATCTATTATGATTCTGAATGATTTCAGTTGAGTAAGTTTAATAAACCAAATGCGAATTTTACAATTGAAAGTCGTTTGGTAAATCAATTGAATTAAATTATTCATATAAATCGAACCCAAAAAAAAAAAAAAAAAAAAGAAATCAAAAACCCAAGTTAAAGGGTTGAAAACACCCTTTGAGGGTGTGGGGGTAGCAAATAAAACCGATCGTTGCTCGTTAACGACTAAGCACGAAACCCCCAAAAAAAGTGGCTTTTCGTAGTACACTTTTGAAAAGCCACGCTGAGTGTTTTATGGGACATTTGTTTATGATCGTAACTCGTTAACGACTGAGCGCAAAACCCACAAAAAGTAGCTTTTCGCAGTACAATTTCGAAAAGCCACACTGTATGTTTTATGCTACATTATTCATCTCAGTCGTTACTCATCTTAGTATTTATTTTACATATTGTCTTCGACTGAACCTTGTACAAGTGAGTCACCTTATTCCTGAGATTCCGTCTGCAAAACAATGAGCAAAGGCTTGCAAAAGTATTTACCTTTTAATTTATTTGTTTATGTATAAAAAACTGTGTAATTTCATTATCTCATCTCATGCAACTAACTTAAATTCGGCTCAATACACCACCGTAGGCTAAATTTGATAATCAAATTAACACAATATCGAATCTTGTTTATTTTTGATTAATATTGTATTACTTTACAGCTTATGGGCATTAAAGCATTGCAGTTTTTGCTTTTGTTAAATGCATTCAACCAAAATAAACTTAATAAACATTCTCAAATAAACAATTTTGCGAGTAAATTAAATACGAAAATTCACAAAATTTATTTCACAATTTAAGCACGCACAACAGACGCAAATTGTCTTTAACGCATTTCAAATTAAACAGCAGCGCTGCATTGCATTGAATTCAATTGTTGCGCACGTTTTTCCAAGTGGAAAAGTCGACAAATTTTCATGATTTCAGAATTGTAGTCCTGCACTAATTCAAATTGCATTAAATGCAAAATTATTGGCGCATTCAAAAATTTTGTGTCAACAATTTTGGAAAACAAACGCACAGGCACAAACACGCAGAAAAATGAACTAAATACGACATGAAACAAATTTGTTATTGCAACGAAATGAATTTCTAAAGAAAATTCCAAATATATTTTAATTTTAAATTAATTATGGCAAATCCAAAGAGATTTTATTTATGCTGTATGTATGCCATGATTTTAGTGCTAGAATTAAATAGCAACAAAAAAAGTGGCTTTTCGCAGTACACTTTCGAAAAGCCACCCTGAATTTTGTATGTTGCAATCGTTTGTATGGTCGTTACTCATCTTAGTATTTATTTTTTTTGCCTCTTAATTATCGCAAATCTATGCTGTCCAAGTAGAATAAAAAATAAAAAAAAGAAACATTGTCGCTGTCAATTACAAATGTACCTAAATTTTAAGAAGACAATAAGCAGCAGACTTATTAGCAAACGTTTGAAGAGATACAAACTCTTGCCTCAAGCATAAACTTATTTGTTTCTTATTAATGAAATTTGTCGTTGCAATTAGAATTTTAAGCCATTTATAATTCGAGTAATTAACATAAACAACGAAAACGACAAATATAACCAATCGTATTGTCTATTTTCCAAATTAATTCTTATTACAATTTATGTATTCTAAATATTTCTTGTTTATTAGTTGCAAATGTAGTCTGCTAAATAAAATTGGTTTGTTGCTTTTGTTCGTTTCCAATATTTACACAAAATGGGCGACACATTGATTAATTATTTTCATTTCGATATTTTCAATTTCATTTACAGCAGCTTCCAAATTGTGCCAACGGCGAAGTTTATTAGTTTTGCATGAATTTACATGAATAACTAATTTACATATTCAAAATGTTTTAATTGAACTTAATGCGATTTAATTAAAAGCGGCGGCGGTGTCTACGGCAATGAAGCTAATCGGATATATTTGAGACAAATCATAAATTTTAAGCAACGAATTAATTATTAAATTAAATTTGGTACAAATTGGCTAAAAGTGTACAAAGTGTTTGCAAATTAAGAGGATCTGAAGTGATTTTTAAAAGCTCTTTTGTATTCTAATTTGTTTTGTTTTGATCTAAAACAGCTTAAATCTTTCAAGTAGCTCCAGGAACGCTGTACAGTTTTGGAAAGCCATACAAAATCAGAAAATCAAGTTAACACGAAAAGTTTTAAAACCAATTGTGAATTGTAAAATAAAATAATAAAAATAATAAATAATAAAAAATAAAAAACTTACCAATATTTAAAATATTTTTTATTTATTTATTTATTTATGAATCAAAATTATTTTGTTCCATACTGTTTTTTTTTTTTTTTTTTTAATAATCCTCAACAATTAATGCCGCGCCGGAGAGTAATAAATGTTCCGGAGTTTGTTTCATTTGCATTTCAATTTGACAAATAAGTTTCTCACGAGTTGAATTTGCGTAAAGCGGCAGACTGAGAAGTTGTCCAATTTCTGAATTACTGTTTTTGTATTCCGATGTAAGTTTTTTGCTACTTGTTGCTTGAGCATCATTATTTTCGATAATTTTATAGAAAATTTTCAGCTCAGGTGATTTTTCATCGGTGCCATCGATCTGTAAATGAAGAAGAGAGAATATATTAAATTTCGCGCTACCTTATAAATAGTTTAATTGAAATTAATTTGAAAAATTTGAAATACAGGAAAATCGAGTACATTTCAAAAGGCGACATCTATCGACAAAGCTTTTATATTTGTATATGATGCGGCGCCATCTATCCGTCGAAACTGAACGACAATAGGTGGCGCCGTATGTATATTTGAAAAAGGAGATATTTCCGGTTAACACAACACAATCTATTGTGAATCATACACTTATGCACATAAAAGGGCCAATCATACTGCTCAAACCGTCTGCGCGAAACTTATGACTGTGCAGATCGTCTAAAGGTATTTTAAGGTCGCTTTGTATGGCCGAACGCGAGATTAATTAAAATGTTTTTGTTTAGTGCGTGTGTCTGTGAGCGAATAAATATTGGAGTCGAATTGAATTTTAGCATATTTCAATGAACTTTTTCTATCGTCAAGATTACTGCAGCATAGTGAGGTACTATACATATTAATATATTTCCCTTGCTGTGGAGCGATTGCTGTCAAAAATTTTAGATCATCAACTGCCGTCAAAAGTTTTAGGTCTTCAAAGCTGTTGCCACTGAACAACAACCAAGGAGATATAGCTTTCCACATATTTATGTCTTGATTTGTGATAGGGACAATATTATTTAAAAGCTGTTCTAAATAAAGTTATGTCATGCTTTGTTATTTCAGTTCACCTTTCCAAGTAGATACCTTTTTTGTAATGTTTGAGTTAATTTGATCATTTGCTCTGTGTAGTGTGTGGTCGTAACAACAACGTGTCGTACAACCGGTTAGCGCAAACAGTCTGAGCAGTTTATTCGGCTCTTAAAAAGAAAAACGTATGCCATTGTGAATGATACATGCAGCGACGCTGACGCCGACGCCGCAGCCGGAATGTCAACATGTCAAACTGTCAACAACGGCGAAAAAACGGCGTCGTAAAAACGCGAATAAAGCGCACAAATTAAATAAAAATTGCATTAAACAAACGCAAAAATTCAATTGTGTTGTGAGAAAAGTATAAAGAAACGCGTAACAAACTGGAGTCCACACATTTTATGGCCAAAATGGGCAAGGTGAGCAAGTACAGCAAAAATGAACGAAAAAGAAAAAAGTTCAAAGAAGAAAAAAAAAAAAGAAATAAGGCAAAGCGACACGAGATGCAGACAGACAGATAGGGACAGACAGAGACAACAGACGCCGCAAACGAATAGGACAGACGCAGTAAAATGCGATGCGATGATGTTGTTTGGATAGAAGAGAGAAGGAGATGACACAAAGGCGACTAGAACGACGACGACGGCGGTGGCGTCAGACAGGCGCCATCGCCTTCCTAGACACAAGAAAAACCATACCGAATAAAATAACAAAATGTAAGCGGACAGACAAACAAAAAAATACAAATAACCAAAAATAGGGAAACAAATTTCGTCCTTTTTTATCGAAACTTACCCTAAGCGGTGCAATTTTAACCAAATGGGCGGCGGCAGCGGTGCCGTCAGCAGCAGCAGCAACGTCTCCGGCGTCTGTATAATAACGTTCCTGGCTTATTGTGGCTAATTGTAGCCGCTTGCATGAGACGTCCAGTTGACGCGCGTGCCACAATTTGAGGCAAGCAAGAAAATTTTCACAATTGAAAATTTGCACAAAATCAATTTCTTTAGTAAATTCAGCGCTTTGCAAGTCCTGGCGATAGCGACGCTCGGCAGCCTGTGCACGCACAACCAGCGCCTTAAGATAGTCCACAGCATTCGCTGGACCAGTAGACCACAATTTGCGCCAAGCATTGGGCAGCTGTATTAAAATAGGTGAGCATGAAGCAATCATCAATTTTAAAAATAACTCTAATGCAAACCTGATTTTCAGAGAGTGACTGCAACATTTGCGCATCCAAGTGTGTTTGGGGTTCCTTTAGCCAACTATGTAGCTGCGCCAAAGTGCGATGTACCAGTTCAAATAATTTAGCACCCAATTTTAATTCGGTCACCACAAAGAGCGCCCAAGGTGCAGTCGCATCCAAACTACTTTCCGTCATTGTCTCAAATTCTGCGCCAGTTTGTATTATGCTACAATTACTTGCCAATTTACGCCACAAATTCAATATGGGCTTTAGTTGTTTATCCAGTTTTTGTGCTGCCACCGCCGCTTCATGATCCAGTTGCAGTCCATAATGTGCGCCACGTAATTCTCTAATAATCGATTTTGATTGTTCTATATCACGGCTTATGTTTGCCTGATTCGAAAGACAGAATGTCTCCGGTTCATCCACATCCGGCAGCTTTCCTATTGCGCTATAGTAATCTTGTAGCTGTGTTGTTGTGGCTATAGTAAATTTATGATTCAATGGTGTCCAGCGATTGCTTAGCACGTCCGCATGACAAAATTGCGTCAAATAACTTTGTAAAACTTGCAAATCTCTTGCATTATTTATGCGTCCACCAAAAGCAACATTCTCGCAGAGACGCTGCATTAGCAACCAATCACAGCGTCCACTGCCGATCATTGCATCCAGCCAACTAAGTATTTCCAAAGCAGCCTTCAGATCTGCCTCACCGAATTCGTAGTAACGTGACCAGCCTTGCGGTATATACTTGCGTCGCTCCTGCAGCACTGCAGTCGCCATAAACATGACAATGCGCATCTTTAGCAGCTTAGCATCCTTCATTGTTGCAGCGTGCATTTCCGTGGCGGCATAATTTTGTGTCATGCGACGCACTTTTTGTTTCAAGCCGCTTGGTGACTCGTAAAGCACTTTTACAAATTTATACACTACAGCCTCACTGAAGCCTTTGGTAGATTCACAAATAAGCCAAAGACGAAATTCGTGCGATTTCTTTATAAAACTCAATTCACGTTCTAACTCCTGAAGCCAATTGGGCACCAAATGTACATTTTTTATGCAAATCCATTTACCATGTTCGCATGCCAGACGTATAGCAGCCAGTGCACGTTTTTCCATACCTTTTCCTATGGATAGCTCCTCATATTTTTCCTTATTGTATTTTTTTAGTGCAACACATTTTATTTCCGTTGCTGGATCGTTTTCGGCTTGTGTTATCATTAGTATGGGTTTCTCAGCGGTACTCTCCTCTAGCAGCTGTTCGACGGTCGGCTGTGTTATGGCATCTGGCGCTATGCCAAGAAATTCGTTTACGGTGCGCCGCATTTGTGGTACTAAAAGATCCGGACGAAATATCTGCACTATGAGCACACGCTGAAAGGCGTTTTTGATGGCAGCTAAAATTAAAACAAAACAATGCAGTTAAATTTATAAAAATAGCTTCTTACCGCTTTCTACTTACGTAAAACGTCATCCGTTTTTTGTTCTATAAATCCACGCCATATATAATCTTTATCCAACTGCAGCTGCGTCTCTAACTCCGGCACTTGTGTCAGCAGCAATTGCAGTTTTAAGATTTGTTCACGGCTCATGCAGTCCGGCATTTTACCTGCTGTCAACATGCTGCTATCTGCGCTCGACATAAAATTTGAAACAAAGAGCTCCCATGTCACTTTACTTATATGCTCCGGATATGCACACTTGCAATTATACAAGGCCAATGAAAGTTGACTTGCGCGTGGTGTGGCACGCGCAAGATATTGAAAAGTTGTGCGTACAAGCGTTGCATACAATTTCTCTTCATTTTGCTGTCCACCATTTAACTCGACTGCTTGTAGCGCTCCCAGATAGAGCTCAATATAGACCAGTGCGGATAGTTCGTAGTTCATAGTCAAATTCGTATAAAATTGTGCTGCACGCGTACAAAGGTGTTGCAGCTGTTTATATTGTTCCATTAGAGTTTCCTTGACTACGGCGCTCTCCTGCAGTGATTTATCAATGTGACTACTGCTCTCCTTGACTTCATTTAATGTTTGCAGCAATTGTTGATTCTTCAGTATATCACCTTGTGCATTTGAAAGCTCCTCCAGCAATTTATCCTGCAACTCAATGCGTTGCTTTAGTAGTTCACCTTCTTTTTTAACAATTCAATGCGTTTCTGTTCCAAGGCAGCATTTTTCAATATGATTGCTTTGGACATTAGCTGATCGCAGAGACCCACTGTGGTCACCGTGAAGTGTAGCTTCGTTAGATAGCCACTGAGCGGTGCAAAGATATTCAGCTTATCTGTTTTCGTGCATAAAATCAATTGAAAGTCCTCGTGTAGATCCACTAGTTTAGTACCCACTTCCACTTGGCGTTTATTAAACTTGACATAAATGTGTGCTGCAACTAATTGCAAAAGCGGTGGACGTAGCTCCTGGCAATCCTGTACTACGATTATTTTACCAAAACGCACTGCTAGCTCCAGTGTGTAGCTTAGACGTTCGCTGTTTTGTGTTGTAAATTCACATGGTTTGCCTTGTGTGCGCAGATATTCCTCCAGCCAGTTGGTAGCGGTCTGTGTTGGATCTATAATCAGCGGTATTGGATAGCTGCCAAATGGCAATGATAGCATTTCACGTAATAGTGCAGCATTTTCAATTATTTGTGCATCACGCGCCAGGCCCATACTCTCCCAGATTATTTGTTCTTGCTCGGTAAGCAGTGATTGGCGTATATCGTAAGGTTTCGGCAATTGTAGATCTGTTGACAGGCGCAGCATGGCGTTGCTGTAAATGAAAATATTAATTATTAATTTAAGGGAGTAAAATGAATTAGTATAGTACACAGCAAACATTCAGTTGTATATCTTGGTACTTATTCGCACTTATCGTAACTTTTACAACCTGAAATATGCATGCGACTTTCTTATCATAGCATGATGTACTTACACTCGTTTCTCATAGCTGTAATGCGCAAAATAGTTCAAAGCCAAGGCTATCATCAAAGCCTTCGTATCGAGTGTTTTGTGTGTCTGCTTATACTCATCCAGCTGCATGCTCCAAGTATGAAACTCAGCGCTCAATTTTTCAACTAAAATCTGAGCCGCTTGCAGCGTATTGCGTGCCTCTTCCAGTTTTAACTCCAATACAGCAGCCTCCTGCGTATATGAATTTAATTTAGCCGACAATTGTTGCACACGTTTGTCCACATCATCCAGGCCGCTAGCTAAAGTTTGCATTTCATCTTCCGTCACTGCCAGATTGCGTTGTAACTCATTTTGTTCACGTTCCAGCGGTTTTATACTTTGTATTACCTTCGAATAACGTACACTCGCCTTTACCCAGGCAGCCAAAGGTGCTGCAGCTGCTGAGGCGCGTTTAGCATTTTTCATATCAAAAGAATCCGATTTAGCGGCGAGCAATTTCTCAACAGCTTGACAATTTTCGGGATTTATACGTGCTGGATCCAATGAGCGTATATCTTCTTTAACGCCACGCTTTGCCAGAAATGTTTTCATGCTATTCCATGATGTATCACGTATGCCCATCAGACGCAGTACACCTTCCAATATATCGCGCACTGCTTCAGGTGGCGCACGTAGCGAGCGGACTTCGGAAAGTGCTTCTGATTTTATTTGTCCAACTGCATTGCTAGCCTCTTCCAGTATTGGCTCCACTTCACTCAATTCCAATTGAATTTCCTTTTGACGCTTTTTCAACTCTTCGCTGCTCAGCTGTGTTTTCTTTTTCAATTCAAGCATATTGGATTTCTGTTCGTTGGCGTTACGCATTGTCGCTGAAATCATTTCGAGTGCATCATTTGCCAGCTTACGTTTCTCGGCCAGTGCCAACTCTTGTTTGCCAGCGTTCGATTTAAGCGTGTCGACGAGCGCATGCGCTGCAGCCAGTTTATCAACGCCGTGCTGCAATTTGCTTAAACGCTTATCAATATCCTGCGCTGCATTGTTGTAAATATAAAAATAACTCTTAATCAATTGATAGTAACGCTTGGGCGCCTGTGTTGCTATAAGTTCCTCAATGACGTCAGCAAAATACGAAGAAACCGGCACTTTGCCTTTGCCGCTTGTTGTTGTTGTCTGCTCACTCAAGACTTCAATATATTTTTTGGGCAACATGGCAACAGTTTCATTTGAAGCTGCACGCACATACAGCAACTCCACATTACGATGTAAGGCAGGATATTTATTAAATAGTTCATTGAGCTCATTACTAGTTGGATCCAAAATGAAAATGAGATGCAAATTTTGACGCACGCCTATTTCGAGAAAACATATTAAAAATTTTTAAATTTTCAAGACTCATTACGCGAACTTACGCTTCATAAAGTAAGCACCCAGCGTATCTTGATACCCTTCTAATTGCGCTGCATGTTTTAAGCTGCTGGCAACTGACTCCAAATCTTCGCCAAAAAGATCTAGAATTTCGCTGCCCTCCAGTAGCGCTTCTAATGGTTTCATTATATCTGGCACATAGCACAGCCAGCAGTGTTCTATGAGCAGACAAATACATTGATCCTCTAAAGCAGCAGCTTGCATAGCCTAATGGGAAGATTTAACATTTAAAATAATTGTTTAAAAAAGTCGTTTCCTTGTTCATATTCACCTGTTTTAAATCATTGTAGAAATCAGACAATGCATAGCTCACACCGCCTTGAATAGTTTGCACCTTAGCTTGTTGTAACATAGACGCTGCATAGATTGCATCCATATGTCTGCCACCTGGTTGTGCCAACAACACTAAATGTGTTTCACTGCGTGCCAATATGCGTGCCAACTTCGCAGTCTGCTGTAGCAATTCTTCAGTTATAGGCGCATCGATGCAATAGCTTTCGGTATCTTTTTTTAGGAAGTTAGAAAAAAATATTATTAGAAGTTAGTGCATCCAATTAAAATTCAGACTTACTGCATATAATGATTTGTTTCTGCACCTCTTCCATCCATTCGTCATGTTGCAACGCGCACAATTCGACATTAAACTTCTTTGCCGTTTTTGGCACAAAATAGATTTTCTAGAAGAATTTAAAATTTAATTTTTTTGTTAGTAGCTAAAAACTTTTTTAGTCTTTCCCATTGCATTAAAAACAAAAAAACAAAAGAAATTCAGCCAGATTTTCTGTTCCCATTTGTCTTCTTCCAGTTGATGACCCCCGAAGAGGAGGCACGCAACAAATTTCTAATGCGCGAAAGGGATCGCGAAAGAAAACGCATCAAACGATTGAATCCCGATTATCGGCGTATGGAACGCGAGCGTGATCGTTATCGCAAACAGGCACGACGTGCTAACGTAGCATTTTCCAACTTACTTTACTAATTTTTGTTTTGTTTTTTTTTTTTTTTAAGTCTTAACACTAAACACATCATTCATATCCATCACACCACCACACACACACTCACATACACAAAAATATCAGAGCTACAAGCACAAACAACATCAAAATCAATAGGAACTACCCAATGATATTTTGTAGAATCTTTGTGGATCTTCTCAGAAGCATCTTTTAGTTACAGATTATTTCACTAGCTATGTGAACTAAATACTGATTTCAACCATTCCAAGTGTATTCTTTGGAAGCAAATGTTTAATGTCTTGCCTCTGTCTTAGATTTAAAATTTTTGGGAACTACTTCAGAGATGAAAAACAAAGAACTGTGAAAAATATACACTCTGCACGCAACAAAATTCCATTGGGTAGTTTATTTTAGGAAGAAAAAGTTTAAAAGTTATAAATTTACCTCCTTGCCATAATATTTGCGCATAGTTTGCTTTAGTATCGATTCAAATTGTTCCACATGCTGCTCAGTAGTTAAACGATCCTTAAACATGGACAATAGTTCACAATAGAGCGCCTAAAAGAAAAATAAGTTTCAGCGTACTTTAAAAAAAGTTTCAAAAGTAAAGCTTTTACGCACGTACCTCATTGAAAGCATGCTCCGGATAATAGCGTAAAGCATTCAGTAGCTTCATAATGCATTTAGGACTGAACTGATAATGCGCTTGAACACTCTGCGCTGTGTGCGTGAATGTAGTTTGTATCTTTAATGAAAAATTGCATTATTATATAAAAATGTATAAAGCAAACTTTTTTAGCACACAATTTTCTTACTTTTTGAAAAAAGGACATTAAACACTCAGTTACATGTTGCGGATTAATGCTTCCCGCGCTTGCACGCGGCTTTTTAAAATGTGCCTCAGCACCGTAGAGTAATGGTTCCAAACGACTTTGTACTATACTCAACATATCCGCATCTGTGGGATGGCTAACACGCAAATATTGATTTATAGCCAAAAAGCGTGGCGCTATTTTAAGTAAATTTGCATTAGCCAAATTGCTGCTACCACTGCTGCCGCTGTTATAGTTTATAGAGCCACAGATTTGCAAACCAACAATATTAATCCATTCAAGATTATCTGCATAGAAGCCATTACGTTGCACTAATTGCAGCAGCAACTCGACAATCTCACATGCGCCCCATGCATCCAAATAGCATAGATCAAGATTTTTTAGAAATAACACTAAACGTGATTGTTTGGGTTTATATTCGCGTCCACGTAGGCCACTCACAATGACACAGTGCTGTGAAGATTGAGTTTAAATGAGCATTAGTTTAATTTGAATTAAATTTGAACAAATATTTTGTTCTTTAATTTATACACTATTGTACAACTCAATACAACTGAATATAAATTTTGCATGTTGTGCGTTTTAATCAAATTCATTAAATTCATTCACTTTTCATGACACAACCATTCTTATTATTTTCATTTGAGTTATTTCCTGTATGATACAATTGGATACAATCTCTTGTAGAACTCTGATACAAACCTGTCGTAATGTATGCAATATATAAGCCGGTGTCAATTGTGTTGAGCAATTAATGATGACCAATTCATAGCCAGCTTGCAGCTGTACTGCTTGTTGCAAGAGCAACGTTTTGGCAGCGCCACTAGGTCCCAACATTAGAAAAGGTGTATTTGCATTTGCTGTAAGCAGCTTATTTAGAATATACAAATATGATTTTACTGCAGCAGTTTCTATTAATTGTGGAGGAGCATTATTTGTGACAGCGGCGCTGTATTGATTAGTTACATCAGCTTCGAATAGTTCCAAACTGTTGCGTGTTGCATTGTAATAACAAAATGCTGCTTGGTTCGGATTCGATACATAAAGATTAGCACGTTGTAGCACCATATTTGCGAATTCATGATGTTGCTCGGCAGGCAGGAAACCCAACAAGGCATGCAGTAGTGCAGCGCAAAACTCTTCAATACTTTGTGCGCCGCGTAAATGCAGCAGTAGCGCATGTAACAAGCTGGCACGGCTGTAAACTTGCAAGGTGCTGTGTAGTTTAGAAAAGAAAAAATATGTTATTTTTGTTTTGTCTCAGATGATGATTTCTTTGTCACTCACTTCAAGTACTCGCGTTCCAGCCAAGTGGCAGCTGGTTCAAAATGTTGTCCAATGTAACTTTGTAGTATTTCGCCATATTCCTCTTTGGCCAATTGATGTGTTGCAATCGATTTGAGTGGATAATCTTCATAACTGTTGGGAGTTTTGTAATGTTTGTCTTTTAACTGTTTTGTTTAATAGACATTATGCATAGTAGGATTACTAACTTGATATTCACAATGCCCATGCGTGAAATTGTTGCCGGTGAGGCATGTCGCACATCGTCCGTTTCGAATATAAAGTTGACATTTGCACCAAATTGTATGCGCCAACCAGAAGGCAGCGTCAGAAGTCTTGAATGAAACAAATTCCAAAAAGTAGTAATATGTTATGTTTACACTGGCATTAGTTTTTGCGTTAAACATGTACGTATTCAAAACACCTCCTAAGAATTTATGTATTTGTCTGTACTAGGCATTGCTTTTGAGAGCAACAGATTTACACGAACTCTAACGCTAGTGGAAACAGAGCATATGGTATTCGAAGTCAGTAAAAATAATTATACGTTATCTTTGACTATAATCAGGAATATAAAATAGTTTTCAGCCATACTATATATTTATATACTTCAATCCATACTTTTCTATAATTTTAAGATCCGTTCAAAAAGTATCCGACTATATTTTTTAAATGTTTTAAGAGAATAAATGAAAATAGTTCAAAGTTTTGGGTGACGTTAACAGATTGTCTGATCTCCAATTGTTAAAACTCCAGAAGAAGATATTGGTTTTTGATCTCAATAAAAAAAAATTGTAGTTAAAAATAACTATTTCTACTTCTTTCGAATACCTTAGTAGTTTTAGAAGTTGTTTGTTGTAGTTATTTGCACCACTTCCTTACTCCTTTCTCACACTCTTTATTATTATTAATTTTTGTCCATATACTACAATACATACTCTACCTACATAACTCTCTCTCTCTCTCTCAATCTCTCTGTATTATATCTTTGTTGTATGACGTTGTTGTTGTTGCAAAAACTTAGCAAGATTTTCTGTTTTTCTACCTATTTATCTTCTTCCAGTTGATGACCCCTGAAGAGGAAGCACGCAACAAATTCCTAATGCGCGAAAGGGATCGCGAGCGAAAACGAATAAAACGCATGAATCCAGAATATCGCCGAATGGAGCGTGAACGTGATCGTTTTCGCAAGAAGGCACGACGTGCTAACGTAGCATTTTCCAAATTACTATTACCTAATAATAATATAATTATAAATAATACACCATCACAACAACCACCAACAAGAACAACAATACCTACTACGCTACTACCAGAACCACCACCACCACAACAACAACAACAACCACAACCATCAATACAACAACAACAACTACCACCACCATATAGCTTTAAGTTAGAGGACCATCACGATCATGATCAGCTCAGACCAAACGCTCTAATATACGAGTACGGGAAGACGCTTACGCCATTGACAAGGGCTATGACTACAACGACGACAACGTTAGCAACAACAGCAACAAAAACAACATTTATAAAAACTGAGAGTACAGCAACAACAACAACAACAACGACGCACATGGGACAGAAAAATCAGAATGTTAATATTACTTGCAAATTAATAACAAAATAATAAAAAAAAAAAATAACAAATTTAACAACTTTTAAAAGAAATTCAGTTGCTTTAACATTGTTTCTCTTCGTTTCAGTTAACCCCTGAGGAAGAAGCACGACTAAAAATGATACAACGTGAAAGAGATCGTGATAGAAAACGTATAAAACGTTTAAATCCAGAATACAGACGTCTTGAACAAGAACGAGATCGTGATCGTAAAAAGGCGCGACGTGCCAATGAAGCCTTTAGGCAGCTAGAAAAGCTGCGCGATAAAATACGTAAAGAACGTAAAAAAGGACTGATTGTCGGTGAAGCTGTGATGAATGCGGAATTTGTAACAATGCCACCAGTGCCTGTTGAGCCTGAGGTGATTATATCGACACCTCAGCAGCAACAACCACAACAACAACAGCAGCAGCAGCAACAACAACAACAACAAAGCCAACAACAACAGCAGCAACAACAGCAGCCGCAACAACTAACACAACAGCAGCAACAACAAGCAGCAGCAACACAACAACAACAGCAGCAACAACAACAA
Source organism: Leucophenga varia (assembly GCA_018903435.1). NCBI lineage: Eukaryota > Metazoa > Arthropoda > Insecta > Diptera > Drosophilidae > Leucophenga > Leucophenga varia. Next base: position 103,674 of record JAEIFJ010001221.1, on the reverse strand, counting down.
GCAGCAAATGCACGTCGACGTGCCGAAGCGGCAACAGCTGCGTCCAATATGGCTATAAACGCCAATATCTCAACAACATTAACAAATCTCACAAATGCAACTATAAATCAGAATTCAGCACATCCCTCATCTGCAGCGACACATCTTACAACATCAACGCATCTACAGCAGCTCAATAAATTACAACAATTATATCCACCACCCAGCTTTCCACATCCGGCGCTACCAATTACCGGCGTCACACTCATGCCACAACTCTGCCATCCCATATTGCATCAGAATCTGAGTGCTTCGCTCTACGCGCCAAATGGTATTAAACAAGAATATAGTAGTAATGAGCCGACAACATCAGCAGTTGCAGCTGCACAGGCCGCAGCTGCAGCTGTTGCAGCGAATGCTACCAATCGAAATTCCGGTGAAGATACGGATATAGCGCTCAATCTTGAACCAGAGATTATCTTACATACGCCAAATGATGTTAATACGCCACAGCATCATTTCAATGCAAATCATGCGCATCAGCATCATCTACAGCAGCAGCAACATTGTAATATGTTCCAGCATATGGCGCCACAAGCGCATATGCAACATATGCGTGCACATACATTGCCACCGCCGCCAGGTGTTGCGCTGCCCCCGCCAACAACGCATGTCCAGCAGCAGCAACAACAACAAATGCAAGCGGCACAGCAACAGCAGCAACAACAACAACAGCAGCAGCAGCAGCAGCAGCAACAGCACGCGCAACAACAATAGAGATAACCAATTGATAAACTGCAAAATATGCATGCAGTGAATACACAACCGCAATGGATTTTCTTGTAGTTGTAAAATTAGATTTTTTAAAACGTGTTTTTTTTTTTTTGTTTTTAAAAAAAATTCGTGTTTTTTAATAGACACACCACATTGTGAACATTGTCCCATTGTCATTGTCAACGTAACTCATTGTAATGTTTTTGTTTTGCATGTGCGCCATTTCAAAAATGTCGTCTTGTGTTTAAGTTTTCCTAATCTAATGCTAATTTCGCTTCATGCTTCCTATTTTCCACACAAAAATGGCATTTTTAGTTTATACGTTTTAGAGAGCTAAGAGAGATTATTAAGTAAATTCGAACAATATTTGAGAATGTTTAGTTGTAAAAGACAAGAAATTAGTTTAAGTAAGCTGCATTATTATCGAATTTATGCGCAATAAACCAGATTATTAAATTAAAATTGAAAAAAATAAAACAAAAATTGTATCATTGCATAAAAGAACTAGATTTGTATACATTACAGGTATACATTAAACTATATCCCAAACAGTTTGAACGCAAGTGAATAATGCACCGTCTATAATATGCGCAAAAAATGAGGTCGTTTTTCATTTCATCGGACGATGCCCTATAAGGACAGAACTCAGAATTCTTCAATGGAAACTGTTGGCGTATTTTGGCAACATATCTTAAGGAATAATAATATTAGCGAGGCTTTACTAATACAGACCGTTTTAACACCTGGAGAGGTATAGAACTTTGTCATGAGCAGATGCGGAACCATTTTAGTTTTTCGATTTGGTTCGTATACTTATTGCCGAGTAGAACACTAAAAACATAATACAAATATATCTGGTTAATTAATCTGAATATAGTGAGCGAGAACAAACAAATTGTTTATATATAAAATTTTCTAAAATGTCATAAAATGACAATATGGACTTCTAATTATATGCTTTAATCGCTTTTCAATAATATGCACATCCGAGTAGACAGATAAATATTATTGCAAACCTACATACACACATTTATAACACACCTAAAACCTGCCTGAACACGTACGTATGCATGTACAAATGTAAGTATGTGCCTCTGAAAATCAATCAACTACGTCATTTTGTACTCACTTGTTATCATCGAGCACCGAATTGAGCGCTTCAATCCATTCTGGGTCAATGCTGCCATCACAAACAATCCACGAATGCGATTGTGCTGATTCTTGATTAACCACAACGGCAGTATTAGTCAGTACGCCATCCATCCACTGACGCGTATCCGGATCGAGACGTCCCAGCAACTGAACACGATTCATTGACTTTGGGCTGATGGTATGCACACGTATCTGTGTTGCAACAGCAGCAGTGCGACTCATCATCAAAGCCTGTCGCAATAGTGTGATGATTGTCGACTTACCACAGCCAGGCGGACCGACAACCACAACACCCATACGTTTCTGTAACTGTTCGTACAATTGGCGCGCCTTCTGAACTTGGCTATCGTTTTCGCACAGGCCAAGTGCAGTGAATGCACCATTGAGTGCATGCTCAAGTGACGTTGATTGTTTGCTGATAATTGTAATTTCCGGAAATACATTTTTCAGTAACATTTCAAAACGCGATATATCGTGCTGTGCCAATTTTGACATTGTTGAAGCGCGCAGACATTGTACCACAATGGACATTTCATCATTAGATAGCAATGCAGACGACGACGATGATGATAATGATGAGTTGAGCTCATTAGCGTTGGTATTGGTGGCAATTAATTGCTGACGCAAACCCTCACCGCAACCGAGCAGTACAGTCTTCAATTCACGCAATCCCCAATCGTAGTGACGCTGTGCGGAGAGCATTTTACTGCATAAATCGAAAAGTTCAACGATGCGTTCAGCTATTTCCGCTGCCGTTTGATAGCCCTCGACAAAGAGCATAACGCGCGCAATTTCACGTGGTTCTGGCTGTTGCATGACAATCGGACGAAAGAGCGCCTGTATATTGCCGGGCAACTTTTGACGGCCGCCGTACTCAGCGCCAGCTGGATTCAAAGTGACAAATATGCCACAATGTTGATTTAATTTTAACTGCATTTTATAATGGGAAACAAAAAAAATAAACAAAAAGATGAAATAAATGAAGTAGCTGGAACTTACGTTTCGCTCGCCCAATTGCACCATGTCAGCTTTATCCTTGAGCGCGCATTGTATTGGCTGTATAAGCATTGAGATAGCAGAGAGTGTCGCCTCTTGCAAACGATTAAACTCATCGAAACAGCCCCAAGCGCCACAGCGTACCAAACCAGTCAAGATTAAACCCATTGACTCGTTGTCGACATTCTGAAAAGCGCAAATAAGTCAATCAGCAGCATTGAAAATTCAACCTACCTCATCACAATTGAAGACCAACACCAGACGCCCCAGCATAGCGCCCAACGCTTTTATACATTCCGTTTTACCCGTGCCAGCCGGTCCGAAAGGATTGCCACCTAAGCCCATGTACATGGCTTGTGTCAGTATAAGATAACATTTATGTGTTAGACTTGTGTGTACAAGCTTATTCGGATTACCGAGAAACTCATATGAATATTCAAATTCGGCATATACCATGCGCACATAAACCTGTCGAGTGTCTACAGCAGCAGCAGTAGCAGTTGTTGCAGTTGTTTTTCCGCCCGCACCACCCGTACTGCCCAAATAGAATTTCAATTGACTCAACCAATACCAATCGGTGACATGCATAACATTATGCTGCACCAACTCGCACACAATAGACGCATAGTGTACCAAGTCAAAAAGAAGTGCGCTTAACTTTAGCCTTAGCAATGCATCCTCAGCACCAGCGCCAGTCGTACGATTCTTTAGCAAAGCATATTGTGCAATTTCCGCATTGAGCTCCTGTTGTAACTTCGACAAGGACATTGACACAATAGCTTTTTCCGTACATTTCGTAAAGTGTAGTGCACGCACTGTGGACAACACTTGTATTGGATATTGACGCAAAATGTGCTCATTAAGATTATCGCCACTGCCCGATGTGGTGTTGGTATAGCAAGCATAAATTTGATCTTTAATTGTCTGTTGTATTGTATTGACAAGATTGTTTAGCCAGACCTGTGTGTGTGTATAAAAAGAAATATTATATTGTATATTAACATGATTCGACAATTGTTTAAGTATTCACCTCAATGGCGCCGTACATTTCCACGGGTTGTTGTAGCATTAAAACATCACCTTCGGCACTATGCAAAGCATTTATAACGAATTTTCCGCTGGAACCCTGTACGATGCCAAGGCTATGGCAACCAGGAAATAATTTTTTTATATGCTTCTGTATAACTTCAGCATCTTTTGAGGCTTGGCCGAGTAGCTCAAGTAAATCATCATCGCCAAGAAAATAGAAACGTGGAAATGAATTTCGTTTTTCCTAAAAACAAAATAAGAATTAATAATATTTCACATCTACATTTGTGAGTGTGTATGTTATATAGAAAAAATATATACCGTTATATAGGACATCAGATTATTTTGACAGCGTGCTAATTGTGTTTCCAATGTATTCACTATGGATGTTATATTGTTAATCTTGACAAGCGATATAACACGCGCATCCGATTGAATTTCACGCATGACAAACCGAAAGTCCTTATCAATGCGCTTGAATAGTGCTTCCTCATTTTTCAAAGTGCCTGCGCCAAATACAGGCTCCAGATAGACCCAGCTGCGCTCAAAAATTGTTATAAATTTATTAGTATCATTTCCGAAAAATTTCAAGTTATAAACTTACCGTCTTTGGGACTGACTCAAACTACTAAGCAACATATCCAGCATATTAAGACGACTTTCCCACAGTTCCGCTTGATCGGAGAAACTATCAAATGCTGCAGAGTTCTTTGCCGCTTGTAGCAATGATTGATTATCGCCGATTTTATTGAGCACTTCCTGATAGTCTTTGATAAGTGTCACCTCATTGCCGGCTGAGTCCTTACGTTTAATTAATTTAAGCTGTGCTGTTACTGACCATTGATCAAGCTCTACTAACGCCTGTCGCACTACCTGTTCCGATGCTGCTTGACGCACAATAGTTGCAATTTCCGTAGCGGCTGCCTGCAAACTTTGTGTATCTGCTAATATATCACTAACCAAAATGTTATGCATCGATTTAATAGGTTCCGTCTTACGCAGCAACATAAATATACGTGTCCAGTGTCGCTCATTAAGCCCATCCGTTTGCAATTGTTGCAGCACTGGCATAACTTTTTGCAAGCGTTCCACATGTTGACGTATACGCTTCGAGGGCAAATCAATTGAAGCATTTATTGAGCTCTCCCATTTACTAATGAATTCATTGAGCACATACGGACGTCGTCTGTAGATTGCCCATTCTTCTTGCATTATTGGTTCCAGTTCTTGCAGAAAACTATCATAGACTACCCATTGTTGTGATTGCGCTGCCATTTGTTCTCCAATCTGTACAAAGGGTGCAAGCACTTCCGCTGGAAATTCCATATTGAATTTAGCGCATTCGGTAAGCAGTTGATCCTTCTTGTTTTGTATTTGCTGCCAATGCGCCCGACGCTCTTTGAAAAGCTCCAGCGTTGCTTGCTCATTCGTTTCCAGTTCTGCAATTGTGGACTCCCAACGTAGTTGAAACTTTTCGGCTTCATTGCGCAGATTTTGTATTTGCGACTGCGCTTGCGTCTTAATCATATCCACCTGGCGCTGCAGTATAACTGCATGATTCTCTAAAAGTGGCTGCAATTTTTCCCATTGCAACAATATGCCAGCCAAAGCTGAGACACGTTCTTTGCACCAACCAGCCAAGCAAGTATCTTTCCCTTTAACCGTTTCTAATGTTTCAGATATTTTCGGTAGATCTGACATAATCTTTTCATATTTCATGCCCGATTCCGTAATGGAACCCTCATCCATCGGCACATTTTGTAGAAACTGTAGCGATTGTTGTAGAAATTCCTGTATAACAGCAACATCGGCTAGTATTGAAGTACGGAGACTACTTGAAAGCGCATCCCAATAGCGACGACTAATGAAATCAATATCAGTGCGCAGCGGTAGCACGTTGATGATAATGCAATCGATGGATTCTTCAGAATTTTGTAGTTTAGCAATCTTCTGACTAAACGACTTACAAGCGCGAAAATTGCGATCCCAATCATCAGCGCTGCTTAGATGTATGCTGCACAACTCCTCGACATCGACGCAGCCAAGCGCTACCCAAGGCAGCCAGAGTTCTTTAAAAGCTGTTAGTTTGGTAAACAACTGCTCGGCGCGTTCAAAAAGTGGACCAAAATGATGACGATTCAATTCGACCATTGACTTGAAGAGTTCAGTGCTCTTCTCGGAAAGACCGCGAAAACTGCAAGGACGCTCAATAAAGCGACGTAATTGTGTAAAATACTTTTCACGTATTTCCTCCTCTGGCGGATTATAGCACAGCTGTCGTTGTCTGGAATTGAAAAGTGTTCATATTGAATTGGAATATTTACAAACGAAAAACTACGCACCTAAAGACAATTTTTGTATGTATGTCCGGTAATTTGTTATTCATATCGACTAAACCAATTATATATTGATATTCCAAAACTTTATACAACTGATGATCCCAGTGCAGCTTAAACGCATCCAAATTATTAAAACCCTGACGCTCTAGTGTGGCAACTAATTCACGCAGATGACGCATCTCATCCTTCCATAGTTGATTTTGTGTAAAGAGATCCGTATTCATTAATTTGACGACGGTACGCTTCGCCTGTTCATGATAGCCAACTAGTAGCGTATTATCTGCGGATAACTTGGATACGGCAGCTTGCAACATATTAACATAACGTTGCACTGATGCCTCATCATTCCATGCAACTGTTTCGCTTTGTACCAGTTTTGACAGCTCCATGGCATTCTGCAACATTATCGGACGTTGACACGGAATCATGCGATCGCCGATTGTATTATGAAACGTGGCAATCTGCTGAAGACGACGCGCATAGCACATATATTTAGCTGCATGTGTGGCGGCATTGCGTAGCTCAAGCGGTACATTGTAGCCAAGATTTTCAAACTCACGCACGTCCTGACAGAAAGTGACAAGCTTTGCATTAAATGTAACGCGCATTAATTGACGTCCTTCGCGTTCGAATTTGACCACAGCCTGATCGTCACGTAGTCTGAAAAAGCATTGAGATAAATAAATTTAGATATCTTTAGGATAATCTATGCTACATACTTCAGTTCCCCACTCTTCACTGCTGTCGTACATTGTCCAGACCAGATTTCAAAATTAGTACGCAGCAGCGATTCCGTTTCCTCCTTAATCTCTTGCACTGCTTTATTAATTTTATCAAAACCATCACGACCACTAATCAAGTGGCTAACTTTTTCGATTTCTTGTATCTGATATTGCACCACCTTCAGCCAGCGGCATTCATTGCATATAACGGACAAGTGACCCGTATCCGGCTCCATATTTGTATCTGTCATAGCCTTGCGTAAATCCTGCAGCAATATATTCAACGATTGTAAAAACTGTTCACGTTCTATGGTCAACAATTCAAGCACAGTGGGGCGCTGTATGAGTGTTTCATATTTGGAGAATATAAAAATAACCTGCCGCGGATTGCTCAAGTGATGATGCAGCTGCGCCTTCAGCGCGCTTGCAATACGCTCATCAATTGGCTGTAGCAGTTGCTCAAATTGTTGTAGCGCTTTATTCCATTTTGTTTGGCCCAAGCCGGACGTGTCGAAGATATTGAAATCTGTAAAATGTACATGAGTGAACCTACGTTTCTTCGTAAAGCTTCAAGCGCTACTTACCACCAAAAGGTGTATTAACCTGAAACATTTGCTGTAGCTCAGTATCGTCCAGTAGCGTTGCTATTTGCTTGTAAAGATTCTTAATATTTCGTATTTCACTTAAACGCTCCTTAAACTGTTGGCCACGTTTGTGCGCATATGGCTCACCCACCCACGGATGTTTTATGTAGTTTGGCCAAAACAGACGCGTCAACGAATCACATAATTGCATCCAAGAGTCGACAGTATCGATGCATTGACTCATTAAATTGTTAACAAGCGACGAAGATAAACTCCAAATGTTTTCGGTAAGTAATTGCATAAGACATATTTCCAAGAGACGATTACCTAGAAAAGCAAAAACAAAAAAAAAAAAAAAAAGTGTAATATTTCAATGCAGCGCCGTTAAAGATTTAACGCACCAATTATATCCAGCAGATCATTCATGCGATTTTGCGGATAGTTATACGGCAAGCGCCATATTTCATCGAGATTATTATGCGAAAAGTCTAAAAATTCTTCAATTTTTGCGCCGGCGCTGTCAGCAGTGTTGTTGTTGTCGAGCGTATTCATTTGCTGCGCCAATTTTTCCAGTGAAGAAATAAAAAGTTGCGCCATTTCACGATCGACGCGAGAGCTGTTCTTTTGGCTTAATTTATGCTTCCAGTATTTAATTTCATCATTGATGCTACTTATACCTGGAAATAAATGATCGATGCGTGGAAAGGTGAAAGCTTACACATATAAAACGTTGCAATAACGTAATGAATGTAACGTAATGAATGGACGTAAAGAAATTTAGCAACAGTTGGCAACTCTACTTATTGCGCTAGAGTTTTGCTCGTTCTTTATTTTGTGTATTTTATTTATTTTTGAGAAAGAAAAATTATACATACCACTTTGCGGTAGACCCAAAGTAGAACCCAACGAAACTTGCAAAGTTTCTAGTAAACCACTTAATTCCGGCGTATATTCATTTTGCTGCAGAAAAGCAATCAAAGTGAAAAGCAAATAATTCATATAAAATCGGATTAAAATGTTTTGCAAATGCATAAAATAAAAATCAAACAAAAATACAGAGCCTAATTTAGAGTGGAATAGCAGCTATGTACATTCTATCTTATACGATATGTAAATACAGAAACTCTCGACTCACTCTTCCTTCACTTTGCGGCGAGAAAACACGTGAAACGGAATTATAAATGGATTTAACCAAACCACCTTCCAGTGTTAGTAAGCCCAGCAGCGGAACGTTAGTTGCATCAGAAACAACGTCGCCACCACTACCAGTAACTGCAAACCGACGTCCAGCACCAGCACCGCCACCACTACCTGCACCTCTGACATTTCCACCACCGCCTCCGGTGTTACACTGCGGAATCTTATAGAAAAGCAAACAAACTTCATCGTTTGGAATGCGATGGTGAAATTTGATTTTGCCTTCGGATTTATTATGCACAGCCGCGATAACTGTTTGCTCGTCGTTCTCGAGAAACTCCAATACAGACGCTGTTTGCTCATCCAATTCCGTGTCAGGAATGCTTGCAGCAAAATATTCAACTGTAAATTAAAAAAAAAAAAAAAAAAACAGTGAAAATCAAACAAAAATTGGGAATGCGATGAGTGCAAGAGCAAAGTTCAGTGGATTTCTTGGAGTACAACACCAACAACAACAACAACAACAAATATTTACATGACACCGCTCCTGGCTAAACAAATGTGTCAGCTGCTGCTGCATTTTTCATGTAAGTTTTTTATGCATTTAAAGCAAAATGATTCATTTTTTTTTTTTTTTTTTTTACTGCATGCTTTTAGGCCTACAAGAATGTGCAATTCAGGGAATACAACTTACCTGAAGTATTCAATATAAATTTTGTACGATTGCTCATTTTTTAAGTTTTTTTGCATTTATTTTTTTGTTGGTAAAACAAAAAAAAATTACTTTCGATTTTCAACAAAAAAATTGATTGAAAGAAAAATTCGAAATATTCTTGTCAATGCTTGATTTGTTGTGCGTCGCTTAGCGTATTCTTGTTACCCGTAGCAACATTGTGTTGTCATGGCTGCCATTCATGCCTTCCCCTTTATGTAGAATAGTGTGTGTGTGTATGTGTGTGTGAGTCCTTTTGGCTCACACTTGTTGGTTTACACCTGTTGTTGTCAACAGTTGAAATTTTACACGTGTTTGTTTTTTTTTTTCTGGCTCGCGTTGTTGTTTACATTTCATCCCCAGCCCCTATATGCGGGTGAAATCGTACAATATATTACATACATACGTAAAATGGCATGAAGTGAAACAATGTTTAGTTTGACCTGGAGTTTATACACAGCAAGAAAAAACGTATAGCTTTGTGCAACGAAAACGCTATACGTTGTGTTACCTTAATAACATTTTTTTTGACCATTGTTTTGGTCCCTATGCTGTTGGTTTGCCGTACGATAAGCCCCTTATATGTACCGTTATCCTATAAATGACCAAATTTAAAAATAAAAACTTTTGTATGGATACAAAATTAAGAAAGCGAAGAGCTTTATATTGTACGGAAGACAGTTGTATTTGGGGGTTACCGAAACATTGGATGCTTCTTGAATTTAAAAAACGGTGCTGTTCCTTTTTACTTCGTTGTTAGGCCAATGAATCATATTGAACCTTAGAAGAATAGAACTTGAAGAGCTCCCAGAAAAGTTTATAGCGTTTTAAAAAAACTGACTTTGATAATTAAATTTGCTATTTTTCAGTTTCATATGTACACATATGTACTATATATATATATTTTTTTAGTTGATTTATTTATTTATAAAAATGTTATTCTTTTTTGTTGCCAGCATTTGTTGTTGTTTCTGTGGTCTTACATAAAATTTATTGTTTTTGGTTTATATTTTCAAAATTAGAAATAAAAAAAAAAACAAAAAAACGAGTCGTTGGCATGGAAATGGTGGATACAATTATCTTTATACACGATGACTTAATATATATGAGCGAAAATAAATTGACTTTTATATATTTACTTTTTGTGTGAAAGCTTCAATTAGATAATTGAATAGTTTTCTATATTGTAACCTGTCGCATTTATTGATTGATGTTCCACGAAACTTTCTCTGCATTGGCTGCAAGTTCGTAACACAACGTGAGTGTCACCGTAGATCTTCATAAGGTTGTTCAGTTCGAAGAAATTTATGTTTTTATGGATTGTCACCTTGAAGCAATTATAAAAGGCATAGTATTCCGAACCTGTTTGCTTAAAGCTTTGCATTTGAAGAATTAAATTAGAAAATTTTAAAGTGGCATAAAATTACTACAATTTTGCTGATGTTTTGAATATATTTGCTGGGGCGTATAAAAGCTTCGATCTACTTTTATGTTAACTTTATTTTTATATCTGTAGACCTGTTGCTATACGGTCATCGTTTAGTAATTTTGATTCAACTCAAACTCAATATATACCATATACCATATATACCAAGTTTATTACAACTTAATGCCATTAATTGAATCGTACAGGCGTGCAAATGCGTATTTTATGAACGTCTTTGCTGCCAGAAAAACTTGTCCAGAAGTCAAGTTAAAAAGAAAGAAGAAAAAAAAAAAAAAAAAAACGAGCACAAGGTAAACGTGTCACATGCCAAACAAGAAGCTTAAAACTGACGACAGTCACTGCATAGTACGTGACCGCCTAAAAGCAGACTATGGCATTTTGTCAATTTCAATTCAGTGCGCCTTTTTGCCATGTATTTCGCTTTCATTTTGTCTAAGATTATATTTTAGAAAAGTTATATTAGATATTTATGCACGAACTTTGTGGTTGTTTGTTCATTCATAATCAATGTTTTGTCTTATATTGTTGCATTGCATACGATTAATCCAGGATAAAAAGTTTTTTTTTTTTTTTTGTGTGAATTAGATTTGTGTATGATGAATAAAAATTTCTGTTTAAGCGGATTTTCACTCAATTAATTTTTTTTGTTTGAGTTTAATATAAACCGCAAAAATTGTTATTTAACCAAAAAGTATGCGCAAACATTGATACATACACACACACACACACACACACACACACACTGCATACTTCTTGTTTCATTTGGAAAACCACTTAGTCTGTGTTTGTCTGCGCTTTTTCAAGCCTGAACTCCATTTGCAGCTGCTGCTGATGATGGAATTCATGCGGCAAAAACACAAAATGCCGATGAGTTTATACCGCAAAGCAATAATGTGGCACACAAATACACACACACAACTCACAGTTACACAGATACACGGATACATTCTGACACATGACATTCAATTTTAATAACTTTACAGATTCTCTTTGCCATTGTGCCTTGTGCAGCTTACATTTCCTCTTTCCATTTTAGTAGTTTTTGTAAAGCGAAAATAGTTTCCTTTTTTTTGTAACTTTCAAAATGTAAAAAGTCTTAAATAATGTAAATATTTATCCGGACTTTTTAGTTAAAAGTTTTTGTTTAACACTTTATAAATAGTTACAAATATTTGTTAACACTTTCTCACTTTTTTAATGCAATTGCTTCAAGCAAAAAATATTTTGAATATTTGTTTGTGTGGAAGTTAAAAAAAATTATAAAAAATATCACAGATACATTGTGTATCTAACAGATCCCTCTGTATCTAAGAATGTATCGTGATAATCGAAAATGAAGTCTAGTAATTTTTAGTTACGGATAACGGGACAATTCTTTATTCCTTTAGCTACTTCAGAGTGTTACTTACGAGAACTCTATTTTTAAAAAACGTTTGAAGCAGAATACTTACCCACTAAATTCTTTTAAAATAAATGCTAATGTTATATAAATTTCAAAAGAAAAAGGAAACTCTCTAATTTTAAACATAAATCAAAAAAGAATTATTAGTAATCTCTTTATTATTGTACTCCTGTTGAAGTCATATATTTTCATTTCAAAACCAATAACAATCATAATCTTTAAGATAATTTGATTTTTATTGTTTTTTTCACTTTTGGTTTTTTTATTCTTCTTCTTGATTGCCTTTCTATGCCAAAATTCTATTAATTTATTTAAGTTTCTTTCATACTTGTTATAAAGCGAATAGCAAGGCTTTATTAGTTTCCAAAATCGTTTGTAACAGTGTAAAAGATAGAGCTGAATTAACTATCGATATAATATCGATACATTTTTAGTGCTGGAACAATTTTCGATATTACAAGAACTTGAAAAATGGTTTTCTCAAATAAATTAAAATCGTCGAATATATTAAAAAATTTAAAAATATTATACAAAATTTTATGTGTAGCGTATAAAAGTTTTTTTATGAAGCTATCTTTTCATTTCATATTCATATTGATATATTTTTATTGTCTCAGCGCGCCCGAAAGTATGTAAACAAATAAACAACAAAGTAGAAAAAAAAAACCAATGACATCAAAAAACGATCGCAAAGCATAAAAATGACAATTTTCTTCAGTAAAGCAGCTAAAAATCGACCTTACTAAACTATTCATATGAGAATTTATACGCTTGAATAGCGATAGACAAAAGTCTGTCGACAGCTATGATATGCAGACAGCAGATAGACAAATAGACAATGCATAAATAAATATGTACAATGTACAACTTAGAAGCAATTTGACAATTGGAAGCAGTAGCAGCAATAAGAAATTTATTGTTGTTGTCGTGTTGCTATTTGAGTCAAAAACAATAAACTATAATTCTTTTTAGTTGATTTTGTCCTTTTTCATTGTTTTTGTTGTCAATGTTTCGTGTCGCGTTTGTTCGTATTCGGTTTATGTCTTTTTGTGCGCCTAAACGTAGGCAATAAAATTGGCAAAAGGCGTCTTTTTGGTTTTTATAACTTAAAGCTTGAACGCTAAGTTGGCAATAAATTGGTTGTAGTTGTTTGCATGTATTGTCAACTAAACATTACATACTTAACGGTAATTTGCGCACATATATTGCTAGTAGTTGGCAACACTAAAATGAATTTCAGATTGTTTTATGAGCAATGTTGATTATTTGCTTAAATGTTTAAATTCTACATAAAATGTTTACAATTGCAGAGCAATAAAAATGTTGAAAATCTCTGCTGCAGCATTAAAATTAAAACATATAAAAAGCCAATGCATACTTTTAGGGGTTTTCAAGTATACTAAATAAATTTGTTGCTTAAAGCTAAAAATTGCTACATTAAATTTCTATTAAAAATCAAAATTAATTTAAATTAAATATTGTTTCAGTATCTCTTGAGGATATTACGGCTATGTAGCAGCATAATTAAAAAGTAAATAAATAAATAAAAAACAATGTCAATCTTCTTTATATTTTTATTCCAGTTCTCGTGCGCACAACTGCTGATGTTAGACTTGTTAATCATTTTGCGCTAAATTAACTCGTTTAATGAAATTCATGTTTATATGCTGACAAAAGGTTATTCCACTACGTTACAAGGATAAGCACGAGAGTGACACAGAAAAAAAAAAAAAAAAAAAACAAAAAGGACTCGCGCGATTAGTGTATAAAGTGAACAGCAAAATAAAAAAAACAAAATAAAAAAAGGAGACAGCATAAAAAATAAAATAAAAATAAAAAGCTCCAGCGAACAGCAATTAAGACAACATTTAAAGCAGGAGTCTAATAAAAAAAAAAAAAAGAAAAAATTAAAGGATATGCATAGAACACTCTGAGTAAGTACATAAATCTATAGCAACAACATTATTTTTTCTGGTGAAAAAATTGCCGAAAATGAAAAGCGCAAACGAAAAATAACAATCATACAGCAAAGAAAACCCTTGACTTGAAAATAAAAAAAATACAAAAATAAATAAAAAACAAAAAAATCGGACAGGCACTTAATTTAGACGACATTGTAGTACAATAAAAACCAAGCAGCAGCAAGCAGGACAGGCGGCGATAGCAGCAACGTCAACGCTGAAGCCAACGCCGACGCTTTTGCATGAAACCGTAACGGAAGCTAGAAGGATGTGCGAAATACTATAAAGCGTAAAATACAAATTTGTTAAAGGCAAAAAGAAAAAAAGAAAAGGCTCAAGAAAAAACCCCAAACAAAAAAAGTAAAACGAAAAACTGCAGGCGCAGCAATAAAGGACATTTTTAATTTGGCTTTCAAATGCGACATTCATTTCTTCAATAATTTTCTTTTTTTGTTTTTTTATTCAAGTGATTTGCCTTGCTATGCGATTTTTTATATTTGAAGATTATAAATCCCGATGGAACAATAAAATAAAAAAGTGAACACACAAATGAACATTTAAATAAATTAAAATTAAAGAAAATGAAAAGAAAAGAACAAAAACAAAAACAAGCTGCTGTACACCCAAAAAGTATGCTAAAAATTTAAAACTTTTTTCGCATTTAAATTTGGGCATTACGTCTCAAATACTCCAATAGCAGCTGTCCCACTTCATCTGGTTTTGCTGCATAGTCTTTGAAGAGCATATTAAGTGTGGCTGTCGAAAGCGTAAATGAAGTAACTGAATGATCATGTTTACAATTATGCAGCATGTCAAAGACCTTTGGTAGTTTATATTGTGCCTTCGAGAACCAAACAGTAACCACATCAAAATTGATATCTCTGCAAAAAAAAACAAATTAAAAGAAAATAAAGAAAAAGGTTTACATTTTAAGAAAACGACTTATAGGTAATCTCTTTTAAAAACGAGGTTTCTTATAATATAAAAAATAGCGTCACTTTTAACGTAACGTACGATTTTTGCAGACTTAGTGCCGCTATAAAAATAAAAAAACTTCGTTTTAAATTAAAAAAAAAAATATCAACTACAAACTTAATAAGTGCATCTGGAAAAGTTTGCTCCATAAATGCGGTTATTTTAAGATTCTTTTCACGCAGCACTGCATCCTGCTCATCGTTAGCATCAAAATTTAATTCTTGTTTCTTCTTATGTTTCTGCTTAAAACGCTTCATAATCACGTTCAAAGCAACTTTAATGGTTGCCATGAAATATCCATCGTAATAATTCGCCAAGAACTGACGTTGCACATCTCCAATGGCACAAAAGCGACTATTTCGTAAAAATGCAACACGATGCATCAGTTCACAATCATTCGGCTGCACAGAACTCATTAGCACTGCCTGGCCACGTTGACAAATTTGTCCAATTATATGCAGAACACCACGTTTATTTGGTTCATCCAGCACTGAGAACGGATCATCGAGCAATATAAGACTTGCGTAGCCAATCATGGCTATAGCAATGCCAACCAATTTTACAGTGCTGCGACTGCAAGTTTTCAATGTAAAATTGCGAAAAGCAAATACGCCAAATGCTTCGCATATAGTCTTTGCGATATAATAGACCTTCGGACGTGGTATGCCACGTATGAGTAATATAATTTCAATGGTTTCAATTATCTTAAGTCCTTCCATAAGTATTTCGCCTTGTGGACAGTAGCCAATGCATTTATAGATTTTACGTATATCATAAGAATTATCAGAATAATCGATACTTATGAGTCCATTGCTCAGATGACGTTCACCGATTATTGTCTCTATTAATACACTTTTGCCCGAACCATTGCCACCGAGCAGCCCGAAAAATTGATAGCTAAATTCAATGAAAAAAAATTTTTTGTTTACTTAATGTAGAAAAAATTCGTGAAAATATTACAGACCGTTCGATCATAAAGTTTAGACGATTCAGTATCACTTTGTCGCCAATGCGTACACCAACATTTTCAGCAAAAAGTGGCTTTAGCACCAGACGTTCACGTTCCACTGTGCGAACGCGTACCTTCTCTTGAACCCAGCTTTGATCACGTTCATCGAGATGCGTAAAGTGACGCACAAATTGATCGTAGAAGTTGTCTGGACTGAATATTACAATTTTTGGGGAAAAAAATTAAATGGGAAGCATTGGAGGAGACTCTTAATAATAAAGTAATTCAGTAGGTAGGATTGCGTTAATTCTGTGACACCTTATATATCGACTTACTTATAATCAAATGGGGCCTTGCGTCTAAGGCGTATATGTTGCCTAAAGTAGTATTCTTTCCACATAAAATATAATAACCATGAGATCACCGTGATTATATAAATCGGTATAAGATCCGTAAAGAAATTAATACGATTTTTTCCTAAAATATTAAAAGAAAATAAGAAATTCAAATATAATAATTTCCCAAAAAATCTAATATTTTTTAAAAATAATTACCACAACAATTTGGCATTACATCACAACGCTCCAAAGAGGTAGATACCGCGTATGTTTGACTATCTGCGCAAGTAGTATCGTGGTCCGTGTATTCGAAAATACGTACAAACATGTGTACCAGAGCATAGTAAGGAAAAAAGTCTAGCATGGGCACCGAAACACTTTCGTGGGTTCTAGCTAATTCATTCATTTCGAAAAAGGCCAGAAACAGAATAATACAAAATGAATGTACAACCAAAACAATAATGTAACCGATGTATGCATCACGTATAATCTCAATAAGCAGCAGATTGATCGAAAGCGTGCAGAGCGCTATGATCAGCAAAACGAAGATGAAGAGAACTATTGAAGAGAGAAGAGAAGAATGAAAGGAATTAGCGTCTAAAAAGTAGAAATAAATACTTACAATAGATATGCACTTGCATAAGTTTATGAAAATCAAAAAGCAATAAGATGCTATTCAAGGGGCACCAGCGATAGAGACACCTTAGAGAACTCATAGATTAGCGTAGCAAATGCTAAACGCCCGATCGACATGCCAGCAATCGTCTCGACCATATTAGAATGACGCACATTGACCAAGGTCAAATGGAGCAATTGAAGCGACCAAACGAAACAGAAGCCAAATGTCATAACAATTGCAAAGACATTGTCCAGTTTTAAAGAGTAATGACACAGATCCGAATAGTGTGCCGTCGAGTAGCGTAGCGGTTTAATAGCGTATTTAATGCGCGATTCATTGTGTACGAACGCACTGAAAATAATTTTTTTAGTAAAAGGAATAAATTAAAAATAAAGATACAAACCTTGCCATTGCATCCAGCGCAATATTGAGACTCAATGGCGCCGAATGTTGCATAAAATTATTAAACCAAGCAATAATGACGTCATCCGTAAAACTGTACGCAACAATACAATCCAAATCGAGTAGAAAATTCCGAACCGCAGTTCTTTCACGCATAACGTGCATGACAGGCGCGCTGCCCACATCGATTGCTTCATGATTGCCCGGCAGCGCATCGGTGTGCTGTATGAATTTGTCAATGATTTGTTTTACCTGAGGATCGCTTGCCTCATAGCTGCTGTAAAGCGTTTTCGTTTCTGGATAATTTATGCGGCTAAAATAACGCTCGTATATAACAAAATCACGTTCACAATGCTTGTTCGGTGTTAGGAAAATCAGAAAAGCCATAAATGATGGCAGAAATATTTGCACAAGAGGCAAAGCGCATAGCGCACGTCGAGCAGAAAACGCTTCTGCAAAACGGTCCAAACGTGCGAGAAAAATAGCTTAGCGCCACGTAACAATTGCTTGCGATACACGGTCAATTTCATCTCCTCAATACGTTGGATTTGCTGTGCCACGCCGTGTATTATTTCATCATCGCCGAAACGGTGCTGTCGTCGTATTGCCCAACGGCAAAGGTTTACTTGCCGACACTTGCGGCAGCATATATTCCAGTGTGCTATCCGCAAGTCTGTAACTGTCCAAGTAAAGTTTAGTCTGGTATTTCGGCAGTTGCTGCAGCAGATGCTCTAATTCTCCTGCGCGATCGTAGCTAAACAGATAGATTGTCTTATTGGCGAAATCAGCTTCCTTCGATGCGCTCGGGACCAAGTTTGTTATGAATGTAGTAAGTGTGTCAACAGCGCAACGTTCGCCGCGTGTGCAGATCTGCATGTGATGTGTGAAAAAGTATTTGTATCTATGAGATGCAGTATACGTGTGCACATTTTTCAACTTACCAGACGGTAGCCACTCTTGTAGTTTGCGCTTATATCACTCAACGTTGTCAAGCTAACAAGTTGGCCCTGTTTTATCAGGCCTATGCGATTGCCAATGCGTTCGGCCACATTCGGCTGTGTTGTCGTTATCAGGATTGTGCGATTTTTTTCGTTCCGTTTCCAGAAATTTATAGAAAAGATCTGCATTGTAAACATCAACACCGCCGAGCGGTTTATCGAGTAAAACAATTTTAGAGCGTCCGGCAAATGCGCACAGCACCATGAGCAGTTGTCGTTGTCCGGGCGTTAGCTGTTGAGTATGTTTTTGCTTTAGTTCCTCCATACACATAATTTTTGTATAATATTTCATATCTTGTAACGCTTCCTGCTGCGTGAGACCACGTATACGCGCGAAGAATATTAATTGCTCTGCCACAGTCATTTCATCGTAAATCTCAACACCATGCACCATAAAGCCAACATTTCTATATGCTTTCAATGATTTCGACATATTATCATAGCCTTCGATGGTAATGCTACCCTCGCTGGAGCGTAAAACACCGCAGAGCAGTTTCATTAGCGTTGTCTTCCCCGAGGAGTTATGTCCAAGTATGCACACAATCTCATGCTGCAACAAATCGAATGAAATATTCTTAATAATCGGACTGCTGTGATAATATTTGCTAAGATTTTTAACTTCCAAAACGACGTTCCCTGCATTCGCATCATCCGCATCTTCATCTTCGGATGCCGTTGTACGCTCTGTGTCCGTCATATTAGTTTCCACAGCGACAGATTTGCGCTTTTGTTTTTCGTCTTCTTTCAGTTTGCGTTTACGATTTTTTTTGCAAAAAGTTTTAGCTTCAGATTTTTTCCCAATGCGTCTGCGTTGTATAGCGTGTTTACACTGCTTATAAGCGTACATGGTAATGCCACTATCGAAGCCAAAGGTTACCGCCAAATAGATTATTACTTGAACGTAGAAGAACAAGAGAATATAGAGCAGCGAGAAATCATTGCTCTTAATTGTAACCTTAAAATAATTTAAAAACGACATTTGCTCCGGAAAGTATTCGAATTGTGTCAGCAAACGTAAGCCTGTACCAAGGTTTACATTCAGCGCAATTATTTGAAAGAACGACTGCATATCGAATGGATCCTCCGTATCGGCAGTGGTCAAAAAAGGCACAAAACCTATAAGCCAGAATATCGGCAATAGTGCTAGCGTTATTTTTGTTGTTTTACATATACGTGACATGAGTATGCAGAATGCTACCGCCGCAGCTGAGTACGACATAAGAAAGATGAACACAATAATCATTGGCGTATGTCCCATCACTGCATTCGAACCGTTCCAGGTCGTCTTTAGTAATGCAACACAACACACATTCGATACGGTAAACGGTAGCAAACCATTTACAAACCAGGCAAAGCATTGCATGCCGTTCGTAATGCCATTCGTATGCAGCAAATAACTTTGATTCTTTTCAAATTCGTGTACAATGCAAAGCGTCAGCACAATAACCGGAAACAAATGCCCAATAACGAAGATTAATGCCATTGAAATTTCAATGCATTCACAAAGATGATTATAGACATTATTCAGTATATCGAAACGTTTGAGACGTATTGCAGGTAACGATCGATCTTTTAAATCGCCAGCAGCGAGTCGTATATAGGCAAGTGACACTTCGTGTTGTAACGCAACGATACCTTCACGTATATAACCGGGTGGACCGCCATCGTCAGTTTGCATAGTGCGTTCGTGTAAACTGCGTAAACGATCGTAATTCGTTTTTGTATCCCAAGCATCGCCTATATAAGTGTCGCTATATAAGCGAAACTCTGCCGGCACTATTACGGAAAAGTCTAGTACGAGTGGAAAGTTATCCCCGACACGCCGCTCATCAGTATCATGAAAACAGATGCCCATTATATAGTTCATCCTTTGCATTCTAATCTCCAGATTTTTACAATTATCGTTACTAACTAGCTCTACATCGAGCTCGGTAACCGCTTCGAGCATTATGTCTATATAGGCATCCGTTGTATTCGGTGCAAAGGCAATAAACGGTTGTGGCACAAAAACATTGTGTTGGAAGCTGTCGAAAAATAAGTCGAAATAAGAATTACTGCAAAAAAATGTTATGAGTGTAAGCATTAATTTGCCGAAACGCTGATCATGAGTTTCTTCAACTGATCCACATCACTGTTACTTTGATCGAACATTTGAGCCGAGCAATGTAGGAATATGCAGATCGATACGGAAAATGTGATTTTTCAACACAGCGCTTGGCAATACCAGTAAAAACGTGGTTCAAAACCGTCTACTGAGAAGCTCGACTAGGTCACGACCTAGTCGAGTAGCAATTCGCTTCTTATGAAGATTGAAAATAAATCGGTCGATTCATTGACTGTCTCAAAAGACAACTCGTTGTCCTGAGCTAGTATCCGTAAATTAACAGAAAGATTGGGGGAAATATTGGCTACTCTTGGACAATACTCACAATTTTTTTCACAATAAAGCGGATAACGGCAAAGACGCTAATGCCTACACAACCAAGATATATACAATATTTTACTCACGTGGATTCCGCTTGTTTCATTTTAGCAGCACGCTTCTGCATAAGCTGCAATAAATCGGTCCACCATTTATTCAAATCGACTTCAGTAAATTCTTTGAAATTTTCGCGACTTGTGACATTCACGGAAAAACGCAAAAACACCAAAAAGATGTTAAAACACACCGGAATCAATATGGAAAGTAAAAAAGCCAGCACGTTGGTATGTTTGTTTCTTGTAATTCTTCCTGAGAAGTTGCTTTAAGAGTTTAAAATACATTTTTGTGGTTTTTATTTTAATTTTTTTTTTTTTTCAAAGTATTTAAATTTTTGAAATGTCACAGAAAGCTACTTGATTGCTTTAGAACTTTATATAAAATAACAAAAATATAAACCTTTAAAAAAAAACATAAATTTAAAAACACTTTCTGTGCACAATTGCTGGACCGCCTGCCTCGTACTCCAGCTTGGATATGCACATCTGTTGAAATGTTGTTAACGAAGCCAAAATGGAACAACCAATCCAGACAGTATATTTCCGTTCCGCTGGTGTACAGTCAGGTACAGTCGTTCTCAATTTCCTAACATCTTTCTCTCTCTTCGTGGTACAAACACCGATATTCCTTCAGCCTAACACAATACCAATATTATCTTATTTAAAAAAAAAGATATTGCATACTTTTATAAAAATAAATGAAAAATTTAACAAAAATTTAATAATTAAAAAAAAATTTTTTAAAAAACCCAAAATAATAAAATTCGCGGTTATTTGACAACACATGGAAAAATATAAAATGCCTAAAAACACATTGGCCCACAAATAATTCATGGCGTACCAGTTCAGTTAGTGTGCTGTGTGTGCGGCTTAAAAAAAAAAAAAAACTAAAAGAATTTATTAGAAAATTCGAAATTTTCGACAACATGTTGAACATGAGCAACTGAATCAACTAACTAAACCAAACTAAAAACTAAAAAAAAAAAAAACAAACTGAACTGAATTAAAAGAATTAAAGTAAAAAAAAATACAATACAAAATTAAATAAAATAAAAGTGCAAACATTGTGTCGACCGCAAAGTTTTTGTTTAATTTTCTATGTAAATAAATCGCATTGCAGTTGCAGTTGCCGATCGGTTTAGATGCGCAAGCATGTAAGTTGCACGCAAATCGTTAAAGCAAACTGTGGCATGAAGCAACATTATTGTTTGCCTTGCATGTGGCGAATTTTAACTGCACCGCGATATTTTGTTGCGGTTACACATATCAATGAGGTCATTTACTAAACAGCGTGTAGCAGCAGTGCTTGTGTGCGAGTTGAGTAAATATTTCAAAAGGATTTTTTTCTATATAATTTCCCAATAGAAACTAAATAACAATGACGACACTAACGAGCAACCAAATGGGTAGAAGCTGTTACGAATTAATATAGCAATTGTTCAAGCGTCAAGTCAGGAGACTAGTTGGAGTGATACTAAAGTCAAAAGCTGCTAAAAAACGAACTTAACACTGACTCTCATTTCCGGCAGCCAACACATTTCGTAGAAACTTTTTTTATTTAAGAATTTTCCTTTACTGTTCTTGCTAATGGCTTTTTAAGTTTTTTGTCGCGCTGCGCTCTTATTGCAAGCGGTACGAGTATGTCGTAGTGTTAGTATGTGTGAATTTAATGTCATGTCCTTGTTTGTTTAACTAAAAATAAACGAAGGCAAAAAAAAACAAAAGGAAAAAAAAAAAAAGAAAAGTTTGTTACTCCCTCTCGAATGCGCAATAATCCTGATTGTTGTTTGTTGTCTATTCTGTTCTTGGCATTGTCCTCATCGTTGTTTTTGTATTTTCCGAGCAACATTTTGCTTTTATTTATGTTCTACATTTAGTATATAATTCTTTGTCGCAATTGTTTGTTAGTTATAGAGTCCTTGCAACAATAGAATGAGAAAAAAAAAAAGAAAGAAAACTAAAAAACAAATTGACAACAACGAAAGTGTTAAAATTTTGCACTGCAATCATTTTGCATTTGTTAAATGTAATTTTCTAAAGTGTTTAAAGTTTTTTAATGGCCTAAAAGTATGCTATAAATATTACAAATCTATATATTTAAATGAATGCAACATGAATTGAGTTCTTTTCATTGCAAAATACTTCATTTTTCTAAATATATACTTTGACTTCGTAGCGCCTAAATGTATGCAACACTTTTTAACAAAAGCGTTTTTTTCGCATAAATTCAAGTTTGCTTTAAAAAAAAAAGCGTTTGCTTTACAGAAACGTTTTGCGCCACGCTTTCAATATCCTTTTTCTTCTATTTAAATTGCAATATTAAATATATAGTTTAGTTTACCTTAACTTCCGCACTAAGTATACAATTACCGTTGTATGTGCTGCGCATTCAAAAGGTAAACGCGCCAGGCATACACATGAGCAGTCAATTTATTTTACACTTAAATTATTTCCGTTTGCTAGTTTTACAGTCACCGCCAAACGTCTTTTATTTCTTTTTTTCTTTTTCTTTTTTACACACACTCAAATACTTGATTTCAAATGTTTTGCTTGCTATAAGCTTGACTTCCGTTTTGCCATGCATGCATAATTCAGTAGTAATGCGCGAGCCATGTTGATGCAATTTATGCAGCGACATGTGCTCGAAGAAATAGAAGAAAAAGTCTACAATTGTTTGCAGTTTCTTTCCTTTTTCTATTCAGTTTGTTCCTGCATTTTAAAGGAAATGCATTTTTTGTGTGCAGTTAGCCTAAAAGTATGCAAAGCAAATGTATTTAGTTTACCTAAAATTTGAAACTTAATATTGGTTGTGTTTTTTCTGATTTATTGTGAAAAAAATGGTTTCAAATGATTTATTCCAAGTTCTGAACAACACTTTTTTCACATCTTTCTGGCCTTTCGCATTTGACTGTTGACAAAGTAATTTGCTGGTCACTGCCATCTTAGTTCTAATGGCAAAGGCTTTTAATCATAAACAAATAAAATTGATAGAAAGTCATTTAAGATTATCTAATTTTGATTGAAATGTAAATAAGAAAACAAATTTTAATCCCAAAAAGATCAAAGTTTCCATACAAATAAAACATTTTCTAATCTGCTAATTACGGCATCAATTTAACAATTTAAATGATAAGCAACAACTTAAAGCGATTAACAACAACAAAAACAAATAAAAATTCCTAAAATAAAATTTATATATTTATAATTTACGCAATTTAAAGATGACTTTGACAAAAGTTTTCCCATTTTACTTTTATTCTTTTGCTGCTGCGACTGCTTCTGCTGCTGTGTTTGGCATATAAATCTCAATGATTACAGCATCAAAGATTTAAACGCAACGTGGCAGTGATTCGTTTAGATGAGCTTAGTTGCTGTAAGGTTTGTTTAAAACGGAAGTTACGAAAAGTCATAGCATATTTTAGGGCGCAATTTTTTTTTTTTTTTTTTTTACATTCGGCGTCTTTATGCCGCATGCTAAAAAACTGTTAGAAAATCGCAAATTTATGTTAATTTAACAGTGGCATTTATTATAAATGATTGTACGATAAGTCACTGAGTGAGTAGGCGATACGCATAAACTTTTATGTGTGTGTGTGTGTGTCGTTTGTATTAAATTAAATAAAGTTCAAAAATATTGTACAACGCGCTTAAATGAAATTTTATGCTTTTAATAAACTTTTTACGCGCTATGAAAATCTTATGAAACTTTTTGTTTTTTTTTTTACGCGAATGCTTTTAGTGAAATTAATTGCAAATATGCAAAATGTTGCTTTTTTTTTAAATTTTTTTGATTCTAAATATTTTTGTTTTTTTATTATTTTTTTTTTTTTTTTTTTGATTTCAATGCACTCAAATGTCATTGATTTATTTGCATCATTGGCTTTCTATCTGCTATCTGCTGCTGCTGCTGCTACAAAATCGAAATTCATTTTTCATTATTTCAATATTTCATGCATGAAATATATTTTTGCAATGTTTAAAATAAGTTAAGATACTTTCTATATACTTTATAAAGAGACAGCGAGTAGCTAGCAGTTCGTTAGTTCAGACAGTAATATTTATTTATTTATTTATTTTATTATTATTATTATTTATTTTTTACTTTTGGCATAAAATTTTCAATTCATTTTCCAGAGAAAAACCAAAAAAAAAAAAAAAAGAGTTCAATTTCAACTCAATTCCAATGATTGAAACTTTTTCACAAATGTTTGTACGCGGCGTAGCCCTGCTGTCAACTCGTTACTTACACACACACACACATGATATAACTGTGCTCTGGCTTTGTGCTTCTTTTGTCGATCTTTCTTTATTTTTTATAGTTTAACTATTTGTAAAGTTATAAAAAAAATGTGTATATAAATAAAAATAAATAAACAAACATTGACCGAAAGCAAACGCATAAAATTGCTATAAAAAATATATCAAAAAAAAAAAAAAAAAAGCTTGCTGCAGAGAATTTACTATCAAAATATATTTCACTTCGTTTCGCTCTACTCAAACATTTCCTTCAACAACATCGTTCTTATTTTTCCGTTTATTGAATAAAATGATTGAATACAAGTGCGAAGCCAAAGCAGTCAGTCAGTCAGTCAGTCAGTCACTCAGTCAGTCGTTCA
This sequence comes from Leucophenga varia, assembly GCA_018903435.1. Classification (NCBI taxonomy): domain Eukaryota; kingdom Metazoa; phylum Arthropoda; class Insecta; order Diptera; family Drosophilidae; genus Leucophenga; species Leucophenga varia. Next base: position 78,065 of record JAEIFJ010001221.1, on the reverse strand, counting down.
AATAAGATAAAGCTACATTTTATGCTACTGACCAACCAACAAAGTCCTTCCGTAAAGGATAACAGCTTTTTGTGTTACTGTGTCTGTCTGACTGTGTTTTTGTTTGTGTATAAAAAATCGTAAATAAAGAAAAAGAAATTTCTAAAACGCGTACAGCGACCTACACTCGGATACTGTGTTTCTGTACTTGCGTTAAGTAGATTTGAATGACAGCTTTTCTTTTTTTCCTTTTTTTTTTTTTTTTCTCATTTTCTTGAATTTTAGCTTGTGTATATTTTCATTTCAATTTATTTGCTTGTAAATGTTTGATCGAATTGAAAGCACAAAGAATATATTCTTCGATATTATCACTCGTTTCAGTTGCAACAGCAGCAGCAGCAGCAGCTTCCAATTCGATTTATTTTTAGTAGCTGCTTTGATAATAAATAATGTTATACAATGCATATGATTTGAGTTATATAATAGGAAAAAAATACTCATAAAACATGGAAATTTTATAGTTGAGAAGCACATATTTTATAATACACAGCACAATTGTTTTATGCATATTGAAAAAGCCAGAGAAGCGTTGAGCGAAGAGGTTCTTGGATCGAATTCCAAATTATGCATTTTTTATTTTGACAATGACGGAGCGACATAAAGACCAAAGAGCTGATAGATAAACTGAATTGTCTGGATATGCTGTATAGAATTTTCGCTTTCGCTCATATTTTAGTTTTAAATAACAACTTCCACAAAATTTGTCTTAAGCCAAAGCGACATTTTCAATTTAAACCAAAGCACACTTTTAGGCGAAAATCAAAAAAAAAAAAATATATTTTTTAACAATTCCGTCTCAATTGAATTTATCACTTTAAGAACATTTTGTCTAGTTGCATTTATATGCTTCATTTGTTTGTCACTGATTTATTTGATTTACCAACTGAATAAACTGATTTATTGCTTTAGAGAAAAAAGTCGAAAAGAAAAAGAAAATACGACGACACAATAAGCCAAGTTAATCAAATTGTTTACATAAATCAAGACGGCAATAGTTACGATTTTAATTTCAGCACTCACCTACAGAATTTCTTTTTATTTTTCATAATTCTTTGTTATATTTTTTGGACATGTTTCAGACGTTTCATTGTTGTCGAAAATTTTTATTTAATACGAAAAATTTTCGGAAAAAGATTTATAAACGTTTTAAATACGCACAAACGTGCTGTCACATATTGGTTAGACATTTGTTACATAAAAATTATTGCCGTACATAAAACATATTGGACTGTCACAAAAATTGTCAGACTTACAATAAAAAACTATGAAAGAAAATGGAAAATTTTATTTATACGACTTACAGCAAAAGACAGGCATAAACCGCAAAAGCAATGAAATGTATGAAAAATTCTGAAATTCTTGGTAATAAATCTAAAAGTGCAACAATTGCAAGACAAAAAAAAAATACATGAAATTACTTGTCGACACGTTTTTACTTTTTTTCCATTGTTTGTATTTTTATGATACGCACAAAAGTATGCAAAGAAAATTACTACAGCTGTATATGATAGTTTTACGATACGAAAGAAATGTTTGTTTGCATAGTTTTAGGTGTTTTTTTTTTTCAAACGAGTTGTTTATTTGTATGTGTGCTAAGCTGTATCTTGTAAATTGCTACAAAGTTGTGGTTATTTTTGCTTTTTGCTAACATTTTTACAGCTTCTTGTGTTTATTTTGTTTTTAAGCAAAAAACTGTAGCATGCTTTTAGGCATTATAACAGTTTGGTCATTGTTTTTAGGCATCTAATGCATTTATTTTACGCATTTTTTCAAATTTTAATAATGCCTAAAAGCAAACAGCACATAACTTCCAATAAGCACTCAATCAAAAACAAAACAAAAAAAAATGGATAAATAAACTCGCCTCTAATCAAGTCATAAAGTCATAAAAAATCGAATATATAAATAAATTGTAGCAACAAAACTCATCTAAGCGCATAAATCAGTTGCAAATTATGTGCCCTAAACATGCGCCATGCCCCAAGGCGCCATGCTAAGCAGTGCTGAACAGAAAGTAGCATCGTAATAAGCACGTGAATGCACAATTATGGTCGCTTGGTTGCGCATAAAACAAAAACAAAAAACGAAAATCAAGTAAAACACAAGAAGGAAGCTAAAACACATCGACAAGAACAACAACAATGATGACAATGACAGCGTTTCTAATGTGGCTTTTACTACCAAATGATGACTTTGTTCGTAGCTCCATTGACAATTGCCCGAATGCACGACGCGCTGCTCTTCTAGACTTGTTTTGACGCGTAATAAAATCAGCAGTAGCAGCAGTTGAAACATCGAAACAAAGCCAGCAGCTATACTAGCAGCAGCAGCGTTGGTATTTATGTCGCTCAAAGTAGCAGCAGGCAGCAGCAACAGCGAAGCTCAATAAAATAAACACTGCCAATGTTGTGCTTAAACTTGCCTAACACGACGATTTCAGAGATTAAAGAAAGACGAAAATGGCTTTGAAATCGGAACTGAATCAACACAGAAAGAAAATTTATTGCACCAAAATTATTTCTTTATTCCCAGAAAAAAAAAGATTTGTTTATGTTGAACCATTTTTGAATTTGATACAATTTTAGCGCAGCAATATGGGCGTTGGCTCATGCAAATAATAACGATGCTTCACCTCTGCAAATTTTTGATGATCCAAATGCGCCGAGTTAGCAAACTGACGAAATAGCTCCGCTTGATGCCCTTCGACCCAAATCGGTGCTTCTCTACGACATTTAGCAGCATAATTCCGTGACCACTTCTTACCACCACACTTAGCTGCACCGAAATCTACAGTACAACAACCACCACTAACTCGGCCAATTGTTGTTGCACCGCGTACCACCGATGTGTACAAATGTTCAATATCCTCAATTTGCGCTTTACGTTCCACTGACACTGACTGCGCCGTTGCATCTGGCTGATCTTGTTCATCGGTGTTGAATAGTTCATTTAGATTCGAAATTAATTGAGTTCGATCGCCAGGTTCATCGTGTAGATTTATTTCAATATCGGTATCCGTTTGTATATTGTCATCACAACAAATTATATTGCACGTCGGACACAATTGATTGATGCGCTCAAAGAGATACGGCGTAACATTGTCTACGCGTTTCTGCTCGACAAAATCGTAATAGACTGGCTCGTCTTCAGTTTCATAACCCAAAGCCTCAGCAGCTTGGACTTTGTTCGCGATGAGCGCATGTCTGTGGCAGACCGATTGTATACAATTTTTTATCCTTTTCATTGTTACCGCTGCTGCTGCTGTTGGCTGGTGTAAACATAGCTTTTACGTATTCATTTTTGGCCAGCTTGCCATCCTGCGTGTAATATTCATTCGTGCTGCGTGTGCGTATTTCACCAAACGGATCGACACAAGCAAAACAACCGGTTTTGCGCTTTTTAAGCTTTGATCCTGCAGCACCGATGATCTCGAATAAACTCATATGCTGCACTTCCGGTTGCTGCATTGGTTTTGTAGGCTGCTCCGCTGCGGGCTCTTTTGTTGTTGTTGCTTTTGTTGCACATCTTGCTCTGTCCGAACTTGTCGCTGTACTTGGTTCATTGTAAAGCGCTTGCTCCATGACGCGCATCAATTTGAGCAAACAAAATGGATTCATGCCATTGCGCAGATTACCCGAAGCATCGAAAATACCCAAATACATGTCACAATCACATAAATCCGTAAAGGGTATGCTACAAGCTGCTTCGCCAGTTTGACGCATTTTGCTGCCAAAGTTTTTGAAGTTTAAATTATGTAAATAGCGGCTGATCGTTTCCGGTTTTTTATTCAGCACGCGACTCATGTGCATAACAGTGACACGATTAGCCTCGAACCAGGCCTGCTCCTTCATTTCCTGCTCACGACGTGTGAGTGGCCGCGGCGCTTTGAATTGTGGACGCATGGCGCGACATGCGCCTTTGCAATATTTTGCAAATGGTGCGCCACATAGTTTTTTCAGTTTCTTCTCGTCTTCGAGATCAGGCGTAGCACAGAGTTTTGCAATTGCGCGCTGTCATTTTTGGATGTTTTTTTTTTTTTTTGAAATTGTTTTTTTGAAAAAAAAAAAAAAATGCAGTATATTTTTTGAATTATGGAATTAATTGAATGTGTATGTGTATTGCATTTTTGAACTATTGCAATCAACTCTATTGCACACGTCGGTAAAAGCAAATTTTGAAAATAGCTTATCTGTCTTGTCATTTTAGACAATAAGACTACTTTGTTGGGTTTGTTTCTTTGATTTGATCAAAACAGTTCAGTGTTAGAAACATAATAAAAAAGTCATTTTTTGCTGCTGCCTTTAAAGCGAACGCACTTAAAATTTATGCTAAAGTTTCTTAAACTAGTAAACACGCCCTCAAATATGCAACACAATCTTGTTGCTGTTATTTTTGTGACCCTAAAACACTTTTGCATGTTGCACTTGGCATATAAAATAATATTTATGCATAATGTTTGCATCTATTAATGCCGCAGCAGAAATTCATCATTAAGCAAAAACGTTTAATCATGGCAGACCGAGAGAGTGAGAGAGAGTAAAAGAGTGAGAAAGAAAGAAAGAAAGAGTAAACACAATGCACCAGCTTAAAACTACATATTAATATGCATGTATTTATGTATGTCTAGTGCAAGATTTCCGTTGCCGACTTTTAGGTTGGTTAAGCTGCTTGATAAATCGCAACATTTTCCATAGTAATAAATTTGACTTTCAATGCAGAACACGATTTCGACATTTACTAATTGCAATATTATGCGGTATGCACTCTAAATACACTGAAATATGCACACAAACACACACACACAAAAAAACATGCGCATATATTGAACTTGTTAATGTTAAACAGGATGTGTAGCTAAGGATACTGCATTCAGGATGTCAGTAGCATAGCACTGCTCATTGTTGTCATCATTAATGTATGCTGTTGTTGTTGTTTTTGTTGTTGTTGTTGTCATTAAACTATATCGTTGATTGCTATTGATTTAAATGCAGTTGTATTCGATTGATTTAAGCGTTTTAACCACGAAATACATATTTGTTTCTCTTAGTCAAAGCATTTTGATTTAATTTGTATGTTTTGTAACCGAAAATTGTGGTTTAATCAATTTATTTGAATTTTAATCGGCGCTAAAAATATTTAAAATAAATTTAAATAAAACATTTATAGTTTTTGTTGTAAAAACAGCGCAAAAAAATAACTTTAAATTGGCAACGTCTGAATTTACTGCTATTAACTTACTAAAAGTATGCTATACTTTTTTTATTATTATTTTTTCGTATTTTTTTGCTTGTTTGCTGCTTTTTCAAAGCTTTACAGCTGTGCGCATTTACGAAAAACTTCAATCAATTTACTTCTTTAGTTGCTTTTCGTCAACATTAATTAATCAGGATTTACGTAAATTCTTGTTTTCGCTTTTAATTCTTGTACTAAGATTTTGTAAGATTTTTCTAGAACGTTCGTTGGCTTACATTATACCCTACAGCTGAAAGTTTATGAAGTGTTTAACAAGCAGAGAGAGTCTTTCTTGTCGTTTTCTCCTTTTATCAACCGCCACGCACAGATGTTCTCTAGAACCTTTATGAGTTACGTTATATCGAGTTTTGTTTATAGCCTTTCTTATTGCACAATTCTATTCTAAACCATCTAATCAGGCTAACCATATTTTTAGTTAGGTTAATCAAGTTTAATCTCGATGCTGCGTATTACAAAGTCGATCCAACTGCACAGCTAAGTTCTTTTTTGTTTTAAATCAAATTTTTTTTTGCTGTTATTGGCATCACTTTCACAAATTGTAGTTTTTAGTTTTCATTTTCATTATTTTTTCTTTTTTTTTTTTTTTACGACAACAACAATTTTTTTTCACTTTTATCCTTTCCGGTGCTGCATATGTCTTTTCTGTTTTTATTCATTTGCACGTAGAGTCTGCCATGTTGCTGCTTTGTCCTTGTTTTGTGTTGTGTTGTGTCGGTAAGTCATCTTAAATCGAGCTACACAGTTTTATATCTATTCTATTCATTGTTTGCTTCTATTTTCGACGAGATTGTTTAAAGGACGACGTGCCCGAGTATGCATTCAAAACTGATTTCATTGCATCGATAAGTATATTCTTCGATTCTTTTTTGCCTTGTTTTGTGGTGCAAAAAATGGGAGAAAAAAAATTGAATGCAAATACTTTTCAGAAATTGACAGCAGCACTTAAAGCAAAAACACATCAATACATACGCTGCAGCATAGCAGCAGTTACCTGAAAAATGTAGTTTGTAAAACCTTGCCACTTTAAGTCTTTGTCTAGCTGAGCGACCGACAAAATCTTTAGAGTAATTGATTTGCATTAACATTTAAAGCAGTTGTATAATGGCAAAATTGTGGTCAATATGTTTGGATTTGGAGCAGAAAAAAACATTTCTTTCTCGCAAAACATGCAAAGAACAAAAAATATGTGAGTCTTGAAATGAATTTTGCTTTCAAGAGCAGACATGCTTTTGCTTAATTTGCTTTGTTTTGTGTAGAAGATAAAATCCAAACCAAATCATTTGTAACCCAAAAATGTCAATAAGAAATGTCAATATTTTGTTCGTTTGTCATTTGTGAAATTTGGTTTAAGTCTGAGTTTTAAATTTGTTTGGAGTTTACAGGTTTTGAAATTTAATTTAAGATTTCATAGAAAAGAACTATTAAGTTTATTAGCTGAAGTGTGCCTATTGTGGGCACCCTTATAATTTTTGGCTTCTTAATTTTAACTAAAATCATGTTTACGGTCAAAGTGCACGTTTTACAGTACACAGTTCAGTATAATATTCTTACTGTCCAAAAACGTGTAGGGGTGCCCACAACTAGTGGGTGCCCACATGTGGCACAATTTCTCTAATTATAATGCTTGTATCAACAGTTTTAGTCAAATATGTTTTTTATTGTTTGAAATTGTGCTAAAGCATGTATCTTGTCTGTCTGCAACTCTTATAAAACTCACAAAATACTCAAAATAATATAATTCTTTAACTTCTCTACTTAACAAATTAATTTAATCTTCTACTAATAAGTATTCAACATGCAATATAAGTACATACTTGGTCCCAATTCAAATTAATCAGCATCAATTATTTCAACACCTCAAATAAATGTCAAACGAAGACAGGCTATAATGACCAAAATGCCCAATGACAGCCGTAACGATTAACCTTCTCTTCGAATGCGCATAAATAAATTCAACAAACACAAACACACACACACACAAACTGGGAGAAACTATTTCAAAGCATTTCTGTAATGTCAACAAAGGCTAAACCGTAGAAATTAAGATCAAACCAACCTAAAATTCAATAAGCTACTGGCTACTGCATAAGTTTACCAAATTCAAGCAGGATTTGTCACATTGAACCGAATAGAATAGCAAATCTGCTTGTTTAATCGACAAACTCACACTTTTGGATTGTTTGCTTGAATATATTTCTGTGTGTGTGTGTGTGTGTCTTTTGCGTCTGTTGTGAGTGTTTTGCGTACCTATGCAAATATCCTTGTGCATTTTACAAAAGGCTATATTGGTTGATTGACAATGCGGTTATGTGGTATGCAAAGACTTGCTTCGAACCAAAATCGAAGCTTAACAGTAACATAAAATATTTTAACCTTTGACTGTGTGTATAGAAAATTTGCCAAAAGCTTGAAAATCTAAGCGTTTCAGTAGCTTCCTTTATGTGTATGTGTATGTGTGTGTTGTGTGCTCAGTGGTCAAACAATAATAATAGCTAATGTTGCTGTAAGCTTTTAGATATAAACTAAAGGCAGGCATCCTTTAGTTGCAGCAGCATGAGCAGCACAAGCAGCTTAGGCACTTGAAACCATTAAAATTTATTACATACAATTTGGTTGTAGATTCATGGCATTTATTGCCTGTTAATCTTAGTTGAAGTCAAACCAAAACGAAACCTTTTCTTGTAGCATACTCTCAGGCGCAGCTGTCTTCGTCTACATACATGTGTATGTAAATCTTTGCAAATGTATGTGTAGCTCATAGCTGCCTTTGGAAACAATGGGGTGTCTGTCTTGTTATAAATTGCTCAAGGTTAGCTATGATTTGATTACGTTGCTGACCATTATTTCACACGCTTTGATTTGCTCACGCCTAAATGCGATTTTTTCCTTTACTTTACTTTCCTTTTCTATTTTTTTTTATTATATGATTTTCTATTTATGCAAATTTGTCTAGTTTAGATGTAAATTTAATGCTGCACAATTTATTTACGACCAAGGTCAGCAGCTATGCTGATTATTATAAATGTTTAACTTTAACTGCAAAAAAAAATTTTTTTGTTAATTAAAATTAATGTTTTTCTGTTTTCTTTTTTTATTATAATTGCCTGAACATTTAGCTTAATTTAAAACAGCGCCTTATTGAATGCTTAAAATTTTTTCCTTAAGTTTTAACTCATTTCCGTTTTCAGACATTTTCAATTTATTGCAAACGGAAGTCACTATTGAATGTATTTGAATTCGTGTAGTCTTTTGGATTGCATATCACGAAAATTATTATTATTATTGTATATTTGTATTTATATTATACTAATAGCATGATTATTATTATTATTATTTGTGTAATACCCGCTTAAGCATAAAGCGGATATTATTAATAATAATAAACAATTTTGCGTATTTACTTGATTATTATTATGCTTATTGCTTAAGGACATTTAAAATTCAATTTTATGTTCGCACAATCACACGCATACACACACAAGCAAATAACCGCAGTATCTGTGCGTGTGTATTTGTGTGCTTGTAATAAAAATTGACATAAAATGCAAGCAAAGTCATAAAAAATTTTTCATATTTTAATCTAGACTTTTCAGTGTGAATTCATATATGTTGAGAAGATTTGTATTTCTGTCTTTCTAGCTGTGATTTTATTTGTATTTTGTAAATATTTTAGGTAAAAATTATTTTATATTTTATTACAACACATTTTTAGTTGGAATATTCTAGCAGCTATGATGTGTCTGAACTGTAAAATATTTGCTTAGAGCTTAATAAAATTTAAATAATAGTTTTGCACATTTAAATTCAAATCAAATGTAAAATTAGCTTTAGATAAAATCAAAGCAATTGTTTGAAAATCATAAAAGTCTTTAAGGCATAAAATTAAAAAAAAATGTGTGCAGAAAATTCAAAATAGTTTTTAATACTAAAATTGTAAACTATTTTTGTGTACTTTAATATTTTAATACAGCCAAGACTTCAATGACTTTATATATATATGATAGATTAGCCGCTAATGCCCAAAATCAAAGATCATCTTAAGACAGTCTAGCCTGTTTAAAATTAAGGATTATTTTAAAAAAATTGAAATTCCAAGTTTGAAGACTCCATTTGTCTACTGTATTCAGACAGTAGGTTAGGCGTACTAACGGAGGGACATAACTACACTTTTGATGTTAAATTTAATTAAAATTAAATTCTTAAACACAAAGCAACAATATCAACTGTTACGCATTACACAAGTTACTCAGTTTGTGTGACAATTTATTAATTATTGCATACTTTAAGGCATAACAATTTACATGCATATTTTAATAATGTTAATTTTGCTTTAGTTACATTTGGCAAAATTATTTCAAATATTCTGCCTGTGGTTTCGTACTTGGAATTTAATTAAGACAACCTTTAACAGAGTAGCAAAGGCAGCTAAAATTGTGGTAAGCCATACAAAATAGATGATGAAGCAGAAGAAGAAGAAGAAACAAAAATGAAGCAATTTAATTAAACGTTAATCGCTTTGATTTTTGCCACTTAGTTAGTTGGTTAGTTAGTTGAAAAGCGCTAAAACCGCATTTAATTTCTTCTTGCTATGTAGTTAAAATCAACACTTCATTTAACGATTGTCCTTGTACACTTTGTGTTTGTGTGTGTGTGTGCGCATATCCTGTGCCTAAAACTAATTACGCGTTGCGCGCAAAACGTGCATTCAATTGGCACTATTGAACATTGCAGTCATTTGATGTTTTGATTGTTGAGATTATGCACCGCTTTTAATGTATCATGACACACACACACACACATACACAGACACACACACGTGTATGACTACAAAGCGACGCATTTACTGATTACACAGATTTGTATTTACGCTTTGGTTAACCAAATACAAAGTGAGCGTGTGCAAGAGAGAGGGAGAGATAGAGAAGGCGGTTAGGAAAATGAAATAAACTCAAACAGGGGTGTGCGGTATTCTGTTTATTTAATGTTGGCTAATTAGCATGCGAGTCTATATACACATATGCGTATGTGTGTGTGTGTGCGTGTTTGTTAAAGTGCGGCTTCACATGTAAATTTGTTGTTTTTACTATTGCGGTCCATTCATGTTCAATACTAGTTCTGTCGGCCAATATGGCCAGCGTTTTATTACAACAAATTAACTTTGCGTACGTGTTTGTTTAATGCAATTCATTATAAATAGTGAGAAATGGGCCTTAAACAGTTTATCGATGAGTTCGTAACGACCCAAAGACTTTTTAGAGTCGATAAGTTATGAGTCTTTCTATTTAGCTGTCTGTCTCTTTGTTTGGTCTGCAGATTGATAATGTGGCTGAATATTTCTATTTTTTTTATAAAGAAGATTTACAAAATTGCTTGTATTGAGTATTAAAGCTTCGTTTCTCTGTATACTGATGCTTTTTTCTCAATATGCATCTAGCATTGTAAATTATTTAAGTAAATAATTGAATTAAGGCAAATTATTTAACATGTTTGATTAATTAAGAAATTATTTGCTGCATTTATTTTGTTGATTTTTAAGTTTGAATTTTAAATGAAACATAAAACCAGGCGAATATGCAAACAGATTACACATGTTAACGTTTGTAATTCTATTGAAATATTTAAAACTGAAAATTTAAGTCTAAAAATAGTATAAAATCTGAATAAAATTTTTGAAGCGTGAGTTTTTCTAAAAAAAAAATATGCCCTCAACTTGTACAAAAAGTAATCCAAACACTAAAGTTAACTCGAGCATGAAAACGGCTATTTTTAATAAATACATTATGTTTGCCTAGACATACACCAAACACCAAAACTGGACCTACACAGCCCAAAACTATGCTACAAATTTATTTACAAAATTTTCTAATACGCTTATACGCATGACTTAGTCAACACTGTTTGTAGCAGAGTCACTGTTGCCAATGTTGCTCCATGCCATATTTCGCTTTGCTTTGCTTTCAACTGGCTTTTCATACTTTCATTCTCTGCATTTGCTAGAATATGCACACATTTAATTCTGGTTGTAGTGTTAGTTTTTGGCTTTGGTTTGCCACTATTCCATCATGTTTTTTTTAGGCTCTATTTTTGGCATGACCCGTTTGCAATAATAGCCTTGACCCGTCTCAACTTTAGTCGCCATAAACAATGAACGTTTTTACTTTTAACTATGTGCAACTATGTGCATACTACATGGTCTCATATTCATGTTAGTTTATGTGTTGAGATACATGCAGACTGCAATATTTTGCTCAGATGCGTTAATAAATTTTTCTCTTGAACAATTTTTTTTTCTGCTATTTGTTTGGCTATTTCATATCCTAAGTATCCATTTGTTTTGCAGAGAACTTTGATTATTTTTTGTCGTATTTTAAATTTCTTTTGAAGCAAGTCGATTTATAGTTTCATTTGATTTCATTTTTGGTTTATTCTTTTATTTGCAAAGTTTGTAATTCGATTATGTTGTAATTCTTATAATAAAATAATGGGTTTCTGAACTGACAATTTATACTAGCTACACAGACAGATAAAAGACGTTGTTAAATTTACAATTTTATTTTTTTGGTTAGTTAAGAATTTAATGGATGGGCAGACCGGGGCCTGTCCAACACTTAGACCTGAAAATTTGGTCCATTTTGATACCATATGGATTCACCAAAAATTGATCACTGCTATTAGAGATGTAAGATATTACTTCTATCCAATTCAAAATGTCCTTGGTTCTCTTTCAATTTAAACCTGGCAAAGTTATCCAGGAGACGCTACAAGTGTCGACACTGGCCCAATGTGAGTTAGCGGACCTAATGCTAGCAAGTTCGTTTGATTTACTGTTATCCTCTATGTCACTGTGCTCAGGAACCAAGATGAGGCGTGTACTGCAGTGCTGGGTCATCCTATTTAGGGATCTGCGGCACTCTGTGGTGATTATAGAATTTATCAGACAGGAGAACAGATGATAACTGTATCCAGTTTCGATGTGGATTACAGCTTCTTGAATTGCAATGATCTCCGCTTGATACACGCTACACTGATCGGGGAGACTAAAGGACGCTTCACTTCCTAAATTTTGACTAAAACATTGTAAAGTTAAAATTTTTTTTAACATTTTATAGCAATTTTTTTATGGCAGCTTAAATTTTGTCTTTCTTAAATAATTGTAGTATTGCTGCCATTGCCACAGAGATGACATTATGGGCAACAACAGCGGCTTATTTAATGACTACTCTTGACACATTTAATTAACAGTAACAACTACGCTATTCACACCATTTTGTAAATATAGACACACACACACACATATATATATACAAACAGGCAAACACACTTCACTTCACACCACACATGCCGCATACGTTCGTACATGCAAACAATTCCTCTCTTTTTTTTTTTTTTTTTTTGTTCTTCTTCATGCTTTTCACTTTAATTTTTTATATATTTTTCTGCATTTTTCTGCTGGCCATTGAAGTTCATGTCTGTATAAATAAATATTTCGCAGGCTCTCATATTAATTACCAGACACGAAACCTTATGCATGACGGCAATATTCTGATGTTGGCTGTTGCTGTTGCTGATGCTGACGATGATGACAATGACATACATATACAATGAAAGCACACAGGACAAACAGGACAACGTGAGAGTATAACAATGAAAAATATGAGCAGTTACTGAGCTATTTGTGCATATGTTTCTTTAATTGGTCTTCTATATAGATATATAAAAGGCGTAATAAAATAACACACAATGCCTTATAGCTGTGGTGCAACTGAGATGGCGATATATTGTTTGTAGTTTTGTTTGTATAAATCTTTATAATTATATAAGAGGCATTTATATTTCATATAGCATATCGCGTGCCTATTGTACTTTATTAAAAAAAAAAAAAACATTTTCACACATTTTAATACACAAGTTAAGTGAATTAAATGCCGCTGCTGTACATTAACTACGAGTGACTGACTTAACAACAGATTTAAGTAAATGTATAAGTAACTCTTCAAATGTGCAGCAGCATTTTAATAATGTAAATCAACTGCTTCATTTAAGCCAATCCAATCCAATCCTATCGACTCGTATCGAATCGATTTCAATATGGTTTATGCGTCAAGAAAATTAATTGATAAAGTGAAATCGTAGCAGAGATTTAATTAAATAACTTTAAAATTATCAGTTGAGTAATTTCAATAAGCTTTTGTTGTTGTAGTTACAAAAGTAATGAAAATCATGTAGTGCAGTAGCTGTAGCAGCAGAAAGCATTAAATTATTAATTAAAAGCATAAATTTATAATCATTTTATGTGAGTATGAATTTTTTTACTTATTTATTTGCTGCGTTAATGTAATGCGCAATTCGGTTTATTTTGTAATATTTGCTTTTGGGGTTTTCAACAGAAAAATAAACCAACGAAATCAAAGTGAGGAATATAATTTTTTGTATAAATAAATTTAATGCATTAATCTAATTGAATGTAGCTTTTTTAAAAGAATGTAGAAGATTTTATATAAAAAAAAAGAAAAAAATATATATTTAAATTCTTAAATTAACAATATAAATTGCGCTTTTACAATTTGTATGTAAAGTATTAGCGAAAAAAAATGAATTGTAAATTTTTCTTTCAGTGCACTTAGCGAAATGTGTTGGTATTCATGTTTTATGATATTTTAAGTGAATTGAGTGGAAACTGAAGTTTTTTTTTCATACTCAATAATATCGATGCTTACTCAAAAGTATCGATACTTCTTCAAAGGCGTCGATACTGGCTCAAAATACCCGATAAATGCTAAAAAAAATCGAAAATTGCGAAAAAATGTATCGCTACTTGCTCTTATGTATCGAAAGCTGATAAGAAGTATCGAAAGTTAAGCAATAGAATCGATATTTGATCAAAATAATGATTTTGCTTAAAAGTATCGTTACTTACTGCAACGTGCTTACTCAAAAGTATCGAAATTCGCAAAAAAAAAAAAATTAAACTTACTTAACTACGTCTTTTTCTTTCAGCGCGCGTAGCGAAAAGAATTAAACGACATAACTTAAATTTTAAAATCTTAAAATTGTAACTTAAAATTTTTCAAATTAAAATGTACAGATACATTGTCTGCTTCAAAGCATCTTCTTGTTAAATTTACTTACTTGCGATAAACAATCATTTTAATGCAGCTGTGCAGCATACTGCGGAGTTGTTTAACTACTTCACATTACTTGAAGTTATGTGTAGTCTACTTTTGGGCATACTAAATGAAAAATTCTATTATGAAAAAGCGTAAAGTGAGCTGCTTATAAGCTCAAAAGCAACATTAGCACGTGCTATAACGCACACATACACACATGTCAAGTTTTCTAAATACAAGTTTGTAGCGTTTATAACAAAGATGCGCACTTAGCTAAAAACGTCGTATATACTCTTAAGCAAATAAACTAATAAAGAAAAGTTCATAAAGCAAATACAAAATGCATGCATGCTTACAATCCATAGATACACACACACACAATGGGCAGAGCCCATGTACAACATTGTAAGCAGTTTTCAGAGTCTATGCGCAGCGAAAAACTTTCTTCAGAGTTTGCCTGTTGCTGTCATTAAAAAATGACAAAGCATAATTAAAACAAGGCTGAGATGAACGTAAGAAACTTAACGTTGCGTATACATAATAAGTTGCAAACATATTACGCAAACGCTTTTAGCTGAAAACGCTTGCGAAAACGCCTTGGCATATGCAATGCAAAATTTTCATTTACATAAATTTTAATGTTGCTGCTAATAGTTGAGAGCATTTGTGTGTGCGTGTGTGTGTGTGGGTATGTGTATGTCTGCGCACTTGAGACTAAAATGTTTTACATAAAAGCTACTAGTTCCATTTCCGTTTTTTTTTTCCTTTTGTATTTTGTGTCACCTTTTATGTCAATTTAAACAAAAATTAACCTTTTGTTTCGTTTTTGTTTTTTTATTTATTTTATTTGTTTGTGCAACCATTTCAGCCGAAGCTTTGCGTGAAAAAGTTGTCGCCAACTTTTTAGTTGCCACCTCGAGTTATATTCAGTTGGGTGGTGTTTGTTGTCGCCATTGTGTCAACAACCAAAAAAAAAAAAAAAAAAAAAGAATGCAAGGCACTACTTGCTCGCCTGGCGAACTGACTCGTCGTCGTGCAGCTTAAACTTTTATAATAGTCAACATTAAAACTAATCTGCTGCGCTTGGGAGAAACCAGAACGCACTTAACAGCATTTGCCAACAAGAACGACAACAACAAAGACAACAACAACAGCGAAAACAACAAAACAAATAAATGCTTATTTAACTAATTCTATGCTAACATATGCAAATATTTATTTGCATATTTCATGCGTGTCTGCTTGCTTGCTTGCAGCTCTGCTTAAGCTTTTATGTATCTGCATCTGCGTTCATGTATAAATGTATCTGTTCATCTGTTACTTTTAGTGCATAAAGCTTTTTTTTTTTGTTTGGTTGCCTGCGGCATATTTTTGCACCTGTTTCACTTGTCTAATTTGCTTGCAGTGTGTGTGTATATGTGAATGTGTGTGTGTGTTTCAATTGTTGGCACATTAGCCACTGTTTTAAGCCGTGTAATTTTAGTTGTTGCTAATTTTGTTGTCGCATTATGCTTTTAACATTAAGTTTTAGTTGCGTTTTATAATGCAACTATTTACTTTTGGCTTAGTTAGTTCACAAAATAATCGGAAAAAGTGATTTTATAGTTAATTGGAATGTCAACGCTTAGATTTGATAGTCAAACCAATTAAAATTGTACACAGTTTTGTTAAAGTATCTATGAGATACTTTTAAACTTTAATGTCCTCTGTTGGGTTTTTGTTTTTTATTTTTTTTGCTGCATTTATTTTTTTTCAACTATTTAAGCTACTTGCACAAATTGCTTCATTTTCAAAACAGTTGTCATACTTTTAGCTTTAGTTTTCTTTCTATTGTATTTCTCTCTGTTTTAATTTAGTTAGTGAATGTCTGTCGCTTGTTTTTTAATACCCTACATAAAATTGTATTAAATATGTTCCTATTAAACCTCGAATCATATCGCATATGGCTTGGTAATAAGTTAATGATCCTGTTTGTAAGTATCGATTCATACTCAACAATATCAATGTTTACTCAAAAGTATCGATACTAATTCAAAGGCGTCGATACTAACTCAAAAGACTCGATAATTGCGTGAAATATATCGCTACTTGCTCTTAAGTATCGAAAATTAATAAGAAGTATCGATACTGAAGCAAAAGTATCGATATTTGATCAATATATATTATTACTTGCTAAAAAGTATCGTTATTAACTGCAAAGTGTTTTGAAGTAGTGTATTTATTAATCATCTATGTCGAGATAAAAATTTTTGTTGCTTGTTGTTTCAATTTTCTCTTATTAGTCTCGACTGCATTTCAAGTTCTTTGTTGCAATTGTCGCAGTCTGTGGCATCAAAGACACTTGCCGCACTTAGTTTATTACTGCTGCTACTGCTGCTGCTGCCTGACTGCTTATGAAAATTGCTGTTGGCAAAAAAGTGAAACGAAATGCAAACAAAAAAAGATATTAAAATTGTTTTCAATTGCGAGCGACTTTTTTTTCATGTTTATACTTTGAAAGTTTTCAATTAAAACATATTTTAAAAACATTTTAGAGCTAAATTAGATACTCGTCAGTGTTGTGTATAAAACTGATTACAATTTGGATACTAATTGAAAATCCATTTCTTCTACTAAGTTTTTCATTACATAATTGTATTCGAAAATTCAATACAAGTACCACAGTGCTGCATGAATGTATTCAAATCGAAAGCTAAAACATTCACTTTGAAATAAAATGAATGCTATAAATAAGTTAATTTAAAAAAAAAATTAGTGTGTATTGAATTGGAAACTTCATTTTCATTTTAATTCATTCATTCAATATTTGATTGTTTAAAAATAAATGAGTGCATTCATGCATTTGTTTGAATATATTCAAACTTATAGTTTCGAGTCAGTTTCAGCCATCGTCTAATGCATAAACAGAATCCGAAACTAATTTCAAAATTGTTCACAAACAACATCTTAAACTTCAAAGCATTCTGTATTATAGAAAATCGTTTGAATCACTTTGACTGCCACATGCAATCAGAATGCTACGTTGCAACTAATTTCTAAAATTACGAATCACAGAGTTACTACTGAGCTTTGATCTGTAATTTCCAAACAATTTTCCACTTTTCAGTAGCTACAAATTAACACAGAAAATGCTTAGAAATTGCTTTCTGCTCTCTTTAGATTGTCTATCATTATCACAGCACTGGGCAGAGCAGAATCGTGCTTGGGTTTGTAATGTAACATTGAAGAAGTTTTTCACACTCAATTGTAGTAATTATTCTGACCAGAACTAGCTACGATTGACAACTACAATTTGTTGATTTTAAATTCTGTCTGCAGTGAAAATTTATTTTTCAAAGTGACACATTAACAGAGTTGTTGTCACAAACTTGCTATTTTTTTTTCCTCTTCTCGTTTTCATATTTAAATTATTCATTAAATCAAATCAATCCTTATGCATGCTCAATAAATCGCTACGCTAGCATGAAGGCGAAGCAGGGCAAGCAGCTGTCAGCTAAGAAGCAAGTGAACAAGCAGGCAAGTAAGGAAGGAAGGAAATCCTTTAACAGTAATGCAGCAACATTTAATTTATTTATCTGAATGACAGTAAGTATTTATCTACAAAATGTTTATTATAGAATTGATGTCCTGACTGATTGTTACATTGAAATTTCAAAGTGGCAACAACAATTTTAGATGGATCAGCAACGTAAATAGTGTTGATTCAACATCGTAAATGGGGTTAAAAGCGTAAATTGTGTTGATCAACAACGAAAATAGTGCTGAACTAAGAACATAAATAGTGCTGATCAACTGCGTAGATAGTGTTGATCAATAACGTAAATAGTGTTGAGCAACAATGTTAATAGTGTTAAAAAGAAAGCATTGTTGAATTAACAATTTTGCATTTTTAACTCAGTAATAAGAATCGATTTGTTAATTTTGCCTATGTCTTACCTATATTTTTTTTACTAGTAATGACTCAGCAATTCGACATAAAATTTACTACGGTCAAAGTCGCAGGCAAACGGCTAGCAAATGTAAATTTTAAGTATGTACTTGCTGTCGAGACAGACGGACAGACAGACGGACAAGCAGACAGAGAATTCAAGCGATATGTAAGGACATTGCATTGCACTAAAATTACATTTCCCGTACATTCGCATGGTAATTCAATTTGCACGCTGCAACAAATTGTAATTTTCTTCACGACGATGACTACGACGCTGAGGACGCAAACGAAACGGCAAACTGTCAGCTGTATACATATATTGTATTTATATAAGTATAACTAGTTATATATGTGTACTATATATGGTATATATACACAATTGAATGTCTGTCTGTCTGTATACATACGCGTATAACTTAAAATTACACTTATCCAATGAAAACTTAAAATGTGCTGCAATACTGCGTTGCATCCGAGTGATAAAATTTAAGAGATTGCACTTTTATTTTCGTGCGCTGCCAAGTTCTCTTAATTATTTTTTTGCAATTGTAATTATCTCGTTATTCTCTGCTGCCCCACTCAATCTTCAAGTGTACTTCAATTATTTAGCTGGGAGTACTCGTATATAGTACGTTACCAAAATGACAGGCTTGCAGTCATGATGCGGTCGCCAATCTTCTCCTTTGCTGATTTCACTCAACAGGCAAAGGCGTTGCATTTTTTGTTGTTGAAATTGTGCTGTTGCTGAGGATATTACATTTGGGTTTCGTTTCGGTTTTCATTCATTGATGAAAGAGATACGGCATAAGGCAGTCATCATCATCATCATTGACGGCGCTTTTGT
The DNA here is from genome assembly GCA_018903435.1 of Leucophenga varia. Lineage (NCBI taxonomy): Eukaryota > Metazoa > Arthropoda > Insecta > Diptera > Drosophilidae > Leucophenga > Leucophenga varia. The sequence goes on along the minus strand of JAEIFJ010001221.1, from coordinate 58,891 downwards.
TTCACTGTGATGCAGTGATGCTGTCTGCCTTTTTGCATGAAACAATAGTACTTATGTTACTTGAATAACTTAACACGCCGTTGAGTGTGTATAATGATAAAGTCTGTTTCAAAAAGGGGTAACGTTGTTGTTGTTGTTGCTGCTATAATAAAAGTTACCCGTTCAAGTTGGCTGCTTTGCAGCTAACGAGTTTCGAAAAGTGCATTTTGCTTTTATACAAACTTGTTTCAATGTCAGGGACAATTCTTGAACTATTGATGCCGTAAATTAGCTAGTTTTATTTAAACTCTTTAAATGTGTCATCAATTTCCGCAAAATAACGCAATAAGTTGCTACTGTGCTGCAACATATTAATTAAAAACAAAATAAAGTTGCTGTTATTAGAATGTCAAAATGGCATTCTTCATCCAACATCCGCACGAAAGTTCTCCTTTCTTTTTTTTTCATGATGCGTGATAAGACACAACTGCACAACATACTGAAAATAAATGTTTAGAAGAGGCACATTGAGATGTGTTCAAGTCCAGTTGTTGCAGCACACCCTTCTATGTGTGAGTTTTTTTTATATACACGTCAAGAGCATAGCTAGCCAGGCAACAGACAGACAGACAGGCAGACAGATGAACAGACAGTGAAGAGACTCAGTCTCAAGAGCAGGTGTTCAGTTTAAACTTGTTCATTTAGTGTGAAGCGAAAAAAATGAGGCAGGAACTTAGCTACGGGGTATACAAATGTAGAAATATATTAATGTGTATGAACATCTATGTTAAAACATCGAAAAAGAAAAAAACATTTTTTTAAGTTTTGTAGCATCCATTTATGGAAAATTCCTACCATATATTCCGGACTTAAATGCCGTTGAGAATCTTTGACAAAATACAATTGGTCAAGATTTGAACGTCAATCTAATAATTGGTATAGTTAAAAGTCTCTAGAAGCGTTTCCTGAAGCTACTATAGGTTTCCTGGAGTGAATTGGTACTCACTTTCCTAAAAATACCGTTACAGTAGATTACTTTGGCACGAATTTTCTGATTAAGTTTTTATGTTCTGATCCATTTTGTAAAATATGGTAATACCCTATAACATGCTGCTTCCGGCTTATAGCAATATTTCAAGCGTTGATCGCATCGTAGCGTTGCCATATTTGTGTGAATCGTGATCAACAAATTTTTGTTTATTTTTGTGTTGATCAACATGAAATTGTTTGCTTATTATTTTACGAATGGGCATTTTTTAATAGACAAAAATTGCATTGATGTCATAAGGTAAACTTTAGGAAAATTAAATAAAAAAAAGTTGATGTTTACACAAATAAAACTTTTAAAAGCAAATAATAAAATATAAAAATCACCCAAAGATGCATGTATGAAATAAGAACACACTGGGGAAATAAATGCCAAGCGTTTGTCATGTCAGCATTGTTATAATTTTCTTCAAAGTTGAAATTTTTTTTTTTTCGTTTAAATTGTCCTGCAATGTCTATTCATCCTCAACCTAACTGGGTGTATCTCATTTCAAAAGTTTCTCAGCACGCAACAATTCAAGTAAGTTGCCAACATTGTTTTTTTTTTATATTTGTTTTATTCACTACAACTGACTTGCAACATCCGCTCTTGTCAGTCATGCGTATGTCCAGCAGAACTGATCTGATGCTGCATGCCACACAATACCCCACGTCTCGTCCGCCGCATGCCACACTTAATTATTTATAAGCAAAAACGTAGTTAGTTGTTTAAAGTTCTTTGCTGATTTTGATTTTGTTTGCCGTGTTTCGACGACGGCGCTTAGTTTAGTTAGTTGTCTTGTGTTGTATTGCAACTTGCAAGCAACAGCTGCAATTTAGCTAAAAACTGGTTTGAACTTTCTTTGCCCGGTAGCAAAAATCGCAGCAGCAGCAGCAACATCAAATCAACACAACTAAGTACTTCTTGTTCACGAGCAGCGCTATATAAATTCGCTTTACTTCATAATTGTTTTGCATATTAAAGCCTTCGGTTTTCAGATTTAAATCTTTGCGGCAAGAAGTCAACTAGTTTCAGCTTATTTGCAACTTTTTAACTTGAAATTGTTGTTGTTTTTGTCGATTTATATCAATACAAGTTAAGTGTTGCTGCTTGCACCGAAAGTAGCAGCAGATGTGGTTGCTACAAGGCGTTCGTTCGGATATCTTCAATTGGCAGTCCAATCTATAAAATAGCTTCACTCTCTAATTAGAGATTATAAATGCTTTGCGGTTATTTATTTTTGACGATGTAACTGCTTCGATGTAGTACTTCTTTGCGATTTTAAGTGCATGAAATGGGATTTGTAAATTGCAGTTAAGTAGAATTTACTTATTGGATTAAGTATAGCTTTAGTGGAGACTAAAAAAATTTTAAAATATTTTACGAATGTTTGCAAAATATTTATACAACATAAAATTATACCTTCGAATTCGCAAATAAATAACTCCAAACTAGCTGGAAACGATCTATTTTTCATCTTTCCTAAACTGGCTAAGAATTAAATATCGTCTCATAGTTTACTGAGTTATAGCTTCATAAGTAAAAAGCAGAAAGAATCTAGATTTTGAGGGTGTTTCCCGCAAATTCTTAGTATGCAGTTGTCTTTTACTCGCTCAGTCCTAAAACCCTCACTGTTCCTATTTCTTTTATACTATATAACACCTACTCCACCCATTTAATATTAACTTTTGTTTCAGTTGCATATTTAATATTCAAACAAAATTTCTCAAACTAACGCAGAAACAGATTTCACTTTTCAACTAAACTAGCAGCACACACCACCTACTAATTTCAAACACCCCCATTTTCCCTATCAAATTTTCCAATCTTAACTAGAAAATTGTGCAGGCTGTCATGTACTTTATTATTTTCTACCGAAAATTTATGATAACTGCGCTTCTACCTTCCAGCCGACCAGTCAGCTAGCCTAGTTTAAAAAAAAAAGTTATTTTAGTTATTTTATGGCATTCTTATAATTTATTTTAATATGCCAAACACTCGCGTGTACCCAGAGTGTGGCTTACTTTGTTTGTTTTTATTTTTGAAGACTTTAAAATTTGAAACGCGTGCATAGCAGCAGTGTAAAAACTTTGTTTTTGGAAAAAACAACTCGTAAAACTATTTCAAAAAAGGCTATCAAAAATATGATATCTATGTTTATATCCATACTTGTCTTTGTTTTTTTTTTTTTTTCGCTCTAGACGGAAGTCGCCTAAATAAAAATTTGGCGTTTGGAGCACGATGGTAGTCACAGTCTTGTATTAAAAAGTAGCACCATAAATTTTGTCAATTTCTAAATAAATAGTTACAAGCAAAAGCAACTTTACACGAATACGAACAATGAATGTGTTCAATTTCGATATTATTTTGGTTGCTTTTATTTATTTTTATTTTTTAGAGGCTCTATTTGTAGTTACTTCTATGTCTATAAACAACACACACACACACACTCACACTCTGCAATTGTTGTGTATATTTTATATATTTTATTATACAGAGTATCATCTTCCGGTCACTTTGTCATTTTTCCACAACATATTTCAAACGCGCTTGGTACACGAACAGAGTCAAGTGGCGCGCTTATGGACTGGACTGGACTAGTAAGTAGCCAAAGCAATTGGATGGATAGTTTGGCTTATGGCAAAAACAAGCTGAAATTATAAAAGTTCTATTAGCTTTTACGAAAAAAAAGAGAAATAAAGAAAGGCAGAAACTGTGAGTTGAACAAGCTATGAAGAGTTGTTATTGCCGCTATTGAACAAAAAATACAAAAAAATGAGTCCGGCAAACGGAAGTTGCATAGACATTGTCTATAAGTTATTTCAAACGACAGTGATGAAGTTGTTTGAATAGTAATACACTGAAAAAAACTATATTTGCTTTGTTAAACAAACAAAAGCGGTTCAATTTGCTAAGTTATTTTTAAATTAAATGCTTCTGTCAACTAACATCTACTGTTAAAAGTGTTGAGCAATGTTAGTTCTATATTTTTTATAAGAAAGCTGTTGAAAGTAGGGACAAATTCGTTGGTATCAATCAACCAATCAGTAAAAATTCGAGAGAATTTCGGGTACTCACCAAATTATTTTAGAAAGTTGTTTATTGAATTTTATTCCAGTATAAGTAAAGATATTGCCATCCGATATTGGAAAATCTGTGAAAATGAAAGTACGTGAGATGTCAAGGTTGTATGCATAAATACTGTATAAAACTTATTCCTTTAACTACCACCTTACAGCAAATGGTCAGATTAAGTCCGTTTATTGAATTTCCGTTTTCCAACATGGAGTAAGATATTGCCATCTTTGAGTCAAAAGTTTTCCTGGTATGGTCTACATTTCGATAGGTTGTGAAAACGAGTGTGAGTGTAATTTCGATGAAGTGCGAATCGTTTTTGAAACGTTTTGTCTATTTACAAAAAAATCGGACTGTTAAGGCAGAAGAAGTTTTAAAATTTTGAAGTTCTTCAAAAAGAAACTTTTCTATGATGACGTTATGTCGAAATCTAGAACAGGTCGTTTTTATTTCGATTCATTTTTAATTAGGTTGTTGGGCACTAAATTAAGAACACTTAAGAGCAATTATAGACTTTTTATTGAGAGTTTCTTACCATGTTTCACACTAATTTAAACTTTAATGTAAATTTCTTCCAATGCATTATATTGCCATTGCAGCCGGCGTCGTCAATATACAACGAAGCGCCGTCATACTGGGTCACAATTGAACTTACTCAACATCATATCATCATAGAGCATACTTATAAGTAGATATGTACATACTATACTATCTATAGATACAGTATTGCAGATACATATATACAATATATATGTACTGATATGCATTTGCTAGAATTGAAACTCAAACGGACAAGTGCTACGAAGCGATTGGCCAAAGCCACTTAAAAATCGTGCGAGGGTGTTGGGTTACACACGCTCAACTTGACTGTTGCAGCTACTGCTGCCTGTATACGTTGCCTACAAAATACGTTCAATCGATGACGTTGCGTTTTGAATACGAATTACAAAATGTACACAGCAAATAAAGAAAAAAAGTGGAGTGAAGTGCGTAAGCGGGGGTATAACATGCAACACACGCAGCACATAGAATATTGTAAGAATGAACAATTGAAAGACTGAAAGCGCGGTCAATGATTGCAACGTTGACTATGACAACGTGGCGTGTGGCATCCAATGTCTGTCCGTCTATCTGTGTGTCTGTCTGTTTGGCTGTGAGTACTTTAGTTGCTTCTGATTTCGATGTCGTCGTCGTCGTCTTGTCCCCCTGTCTGCCTGTCTGTAAGCTGATGCATTCTACGTGTATGTGACATTTTTACTATTGATGCCAGTGTCCGTTTGTTCATGACAGTGATGTATGGTGTCAGTAAGTTTTTGTACTATTGTTGCTTGCTTGCTTCAGTTCCGTTTCCGCGTACTGCCTTGCATGCTTTATAGTCAAATCGAACATACGAAACGACAAATCAAAAGGGCAGACAATCAGTCAGTTGGTCAATTTGAATTTGAACTATGCCAAACTTTAAAGCTAATCAAAAATCATATGCAGGCAGATTGTACTTGTAACTGTAAAATGTTTGACTCGAACGAATTCTTTGGTCATAGACAAGTTGTTTCCGCAAATTATGGATCATCATCATCATCTTCATTATGATGATCATCATTTGTAATATTTGCATTTGTATGTTGTTCTTCATTGATTGATTAATTGACAAAGGAATTTGCCGTTAGTTTATGTTTTAGCGACAATTTCAACGTTCAATTTGCATTTCTAATGTCTGCGAATTTTCCATATACATATAAACTCATAGATACAAGCATATTTTTGAAGGGACTATTAAAAAGTTTGCAGTTCTTCAAATATGAATGCCTTAGACCCCAGTTGAAAGAGTTTTTCAACTGGAGTCGTAAGATTTTTAGATAAATGTATTTTTAATATAAATGTATCTATGAGATACATTCGAGTTGTGAATAAAAACTTATACAAAGTCAGATAAGGCATTACCGAATTTTACAAATCAACCCTTGCTAATATATATATTCAACAAAATGTACAGTTAAATGCATTTAGGCATAGATATGCAAATTTAACAGTTCCGGTATGTCTTCGGGAGAGATGCGACGAGACGCGACGAGACACAAGACAATAGCTGTGACAACTTCAACAGCAACAATTGTTATTGCAGCACAATTATGCATTAATTAAAACTCAAATTTCATAATTTATATGCTGCACTTCTCTGCACATATATGCATCTACTCGGTCATTTATTTGTTTTTTTTTTTCTTTTATTTTATGTACCAGTTTTCATTGCATTGTGCTAAAACTACTCCCTCGGGACATACTACTTACTCTGAATGCAGAAAAGTTGTTCGTACTATTATGTTAAATAGTTGTTCTTGTTGTTTACTGTGCTTATTGTCACCTTTTGTTTTGTTTGTTGCTACACGTCTTGGTGCGGTGCAGTGCGGTGACGTGCGTAGCGCTGCAGGAGTACAAGTGTTGCACAATTATTAAATAATTATGTACATTACGTGCATTAATGAATACTTAGCACAACAACAACAACAAAATCAAATTTTAATAATGATATTTTAAATGAAAGCATTTAGTGAAACAGGTGATGCAACAAAGTAAATTAAATTTTTATTTAAATATTTTTAAATACTGCAAAAAAAAAAGTTTAAAAAATCTATGTTTTGTTCAATAAATCGTATGTAAGTAACACGAATAAAAAGGCTTTAAAAATTAAAAAAAGATCTAGTAGGCTTCAAAATTTTCGACTTCTCGAGAATTGATTGTCATGCATTCAGTTCATACAAAGCAGCGCTCGAGTGAGGTCGTAGAATTAAGTAAAAAATAAAACAGCGTTCACTCTTTTAACAGCCGCGCCAAGTAAGTATGAAAAAAAAATTCCGCCGGATTTACAAAGTAAAATTTATAAAATATTAAATATACGAATATTTTAAGTCCCCCCAGTGTAAAAAATCGTCGTACGTACATCAAAACAGACGAAAATGTGTTGCGGCTGCTGCGGATATAATCCTTTCTACATTGGCCCCTTTCCATGCTGTGCCTGTGGTCCATGCCCTTATGGAATTTACTCGGGTTTCTCAGGGTGCTCAGCAACACCGCTAGTGGGATCCTCCGCGCCTAAAGGTTGCACTGGCGGTTGTGGCGGATCCGGTGGATGCTAAAAATGTAATGTGATGTTCTCGGAAATGTTTTCCAGGCAGTGGTACTTAGGGTCTTGGACTACTAGTCCGGCGTTATCGAGCGAAGCCATGAAGGATAGACCTTTGCTAAATACTGTAGACGGAAGCGAACGCAGTTGTGGTACTTTCGATCTGAATCGGTTACCTGGTGCTGTGGGCGTGTGACGAATCTAAGGGCGTGTCTCAGAAATTTTTTACTGAAAGCCGAATTTATATATAATGTGGGTAATTGTCGTACCGCTGCTGGATTAATTGGAGGCTAGCCATTTGGATAGAAAGGGTGCTACACTGTCGGCTTTTTTAATGAAAAAAAAAACTGTAGTAAAGCACACATATGAGTGCGTTGGTGAAGAAGGTGGTAGTTGGGCTACAGTGGGGTGTTTGGCGCGCTGTCAGAAGAGTTGAACAATATAAAAAAATTTATTTGGAAAAAATTTAAAAAATATGATGCGAACTCAAACAATTTGAAAATTATGAAGTGCAAATCAAATATTTTATGAAAAAATAAAATTAAAAGGCAAAAAGTTAAACATGATATTTTTATTTTTAAGTTTTAAAAAAGCAGTTAAATAGATAAAAACTTTCGATAATCTAGTTTCAGCAAGCCTCACGTTTCTAAAATATGTAACTCCGTTCATCTTATACAATTTTATAAAAAGTATTCGAATTTCCTATTGAGGTAGTCTTCAATTTGTTATGTGTGTGGGTAAGTTTAATTTGGTTGCATGCCAAAAATCAGCTGTTTACTTTCACTTATTTGAAGAGAGAGCAAAAACTTTGCTGCACACTCTCACGCATGCTCAACTATTTCGAGCAGCTTCGTATCATTTCGGTTTAATCAGTAAAAACATAGAATGTAGAGCATTGTGTCAGGTCAAAGGCTTTAGAACTATTCGTATAAAACATAAAAAGAAAGAAATGCTTAATAAGCTAACTTGGTCCTTGTCGTCGGTCAATTCGGTTTAGACTTCGGATGCTGCTGATGCTGTGCGATGTTACTACGGCTATTCTGTTTTATTTTTGGGCTAAGCGCGATTTATAACGCCTGCTCGTGGCCTTTTCTAGCAACAACAAAAACAACAACGAAAACATTTCCTCATGACTGCTCTGAGACAACAACGATTGCTTCAAGGATTTCATTGTCGTTTATTTTTTCTTTTTCATTTTTTTTTTTGTCTATTACTACTGCTGCGTGTCCTTTGTAGGTATTTTTTCATTCGTCGTCGTTCGTTCACTCATTTCGGCATCCTTAACGTCGTTGTTTTCACGCGCGCGGAATTTATTGCGGTAGGTCGGAATTTTCATTGCTTCAAGTATGCCATATTCTATTCACATTATATATTGTAAAGATATTACTGTCTGTCTGTCGTTTTGTAGGTAGTTTCTACGTGCAGTTGCTTAATTTGTAAGCTATGAGCCAACTCAGTACCTTCAATTGAAGCAAACTATGTTAAGTATTATCTGCCGCTTTTATCTGGCTTCTTCTTTTTGATTTTATAGTAAAAGTTTAGCAAGGTTTTTATGTTTTAAACAGCATCTCGATTTAATAGTTTATCGACAAGTTTTTGCGTGCGCACACAATGTTGCCGGTCGGTGCAGTCAGTTTTAAATGATATTTTATGCTCTAAGTTCTTGGACAGTTGAATGTTTGCATTTTTGCTGAGTTGATAGTTCATGATAGGACATAAATATTTCATAGAGGTTTGTTCCCTTTTTCGGAATCCTTCAAATTTAGTGACTTACTTTTTAAAATGCTAAATATCCCATTGTATTATTTTATATATTTTGATCTAGAATGCCTTGCTACAAGTAAAATTTTTTAAAATAATTTATTTAATGTACAAAATGTTTCGAAACAGTTTAGACACAAAACAAAAGTGAAACCATTTCTTCACACAGCAGCGCCTTGTAAGCATATTGAAATGTTTAAATTAGTACAACTAATTTTTAAAGTTTTTATTTCTTCAGATTATTTATAAAATCATGTTGCGGCTTCAATTTTAATTCGTTTTGCCTTGCGGTACATTTGCATTAAGCCTGGAGATCATGGCTCTCGGTTTTCGCACGCTGCGCAATCGTCTTTCACGACGTCTGCGAAAATGATGTTGGCCGTAAGACGTAGTTTGTTGGATTTACCGTTAGCGACGTCGTTCCACGTGATTTAGGTGATATCGTTGTATCTGATTATCTAGATCAGTGAAATGGTAACTGCCTAAAGAACGCGTGAGAATGTCATTGGGAATAATTGTTGCACTGAATTTATACATATTGTATTACGGAAACTTAAGATCGCAGAAAAGTTATTATAGCTTTGATGCCGTTTTATATTGAGTTAATTTTAAAGTTAATGGTATCGGTTGTCTAACTTTTTGCAGAAGAGAGGAACCTCCGAAATATGTAGAATCCGCAGAAGATACTTATGGTAAATGAACGGTAGAAGTGAATTTGGCAAGCTGTCTAAAGAACTTAAATTTATTAAAAAGTTTGGTTAAAAAATTTTTTAAAACAAAAGTACGAAAACTTATTAATTAGTATCTTAAGTTTTCCAAATCAGTTCATCAAAAATTGGCATATAACACGTTTACAAATTGTTAAGTACTGCAATATGTCTATTTTCCGATAAACTAGCTTTTCTCTTCAACAATTTAAAAGTAAATTTTCCAATGACACAAAGTCAATAAGATTATGCTAACAAAAATCACATTCAATATTAAAATAATTTAATATTAACGTGTCTAAAAGTCGTTGTTGGCAAAGACGACTGAAAGCCCAAAAAAACATAGAATCATGCAACATGTTCGAAACGAACCAAACACAGCAAGTGAAGTTGCAACATGCTTGAGTTTGATTTCGTAGCGCTTTTTGTTTGTAGCATAGCACTGCCGAAGACTTAATACGCTTCATATGTGGGAAAGTTATTTTTAGTAACAAAGAAATGTGTGATGAGCTAGAAAAGCTGTGCTATACAATGAAACGGAGATCAGAAACTAAACCAACTTTAATGTTAGATGTTTGGTGTTCGTAAGGTTGAATTTAAATGGGAGCTTTCAACAGAAATTTGGAGTACCGATGAGAGAGTTAAAAAAATGTCTTACAAATAATCTCTTCGGGCTGTTTTCAAATTTCTTATGTTATTCATTGAAATAATGAGTATAATTCACAATTAGTTCAAACAGTGCTTGAAAAAAAAAACAATGTGAGCTTCCCCACAAATAATGATATAGTACAAAAAATTAAGATTTGAAATTACTATACTATATAATTATTCGAATAATCCTTTGAAAATTTTGTGGAAAAGTTGATTAAATAATGAATGAATTTTAATCAAGAATATGCATCGAACAAACCTTGTTTTTTTGTACTCTTTAGTCTGTAACATACTCTTAAAAGAAACTAACATACAACCCAAAAAATGTATGAAGTGTGTAGAAATTCAATGCTTTACTTCGGGTTTATCAGCAGCTTCACGCCGAAGACCTGCTTCAGTACTTGATGTAATGTGAAAGCGTGCGGTTTATGAAATTTTTCGATTTTATTAAAGAACGAAATTAAACGTCAAAAGACGCCGATGTCAATAATGAAAAACTAGAATAAAGTGCGAAATATAAAAGTGTCTTTGAGAATAAATAAAAAAAAAATCGACAAAAACAAAATTCGGCAATTAACGAAATTCTAAAAAAAAATAATTCAATTAACTAAAATTGTAGCCAAACATAAAAATTTATTTGAAGTCTAATCTTGTATCTAAAATACAAAAAGAAATCTCGAAAAAAACTACAAATGCTACGCATAAATACAAAACTAATCTGCAATTTTGCTCATTTCATGCCTAATTAAAACGCTTTTGTATTTAATTTTAGCTTAGTTTTTGATGCGTTCTCGACAACAACAAAAAAAAAAAAAACAATTTGATTTCGAATTTTAGTCTTTTTTTTTGCAACAAAAATGAAACTTTCGTGCGGCTGTTTGTGTCTCTGTTTGTGTGTGTGATTGTGTTTGTGAACAAATAATCATCTTATAATATAAATGAAAACAAAAAGTTCGTCCTTGCTATTTATTTTTGCACATTGAAATATAAAAAAAATAAAACAAGAAAAATTGTGGGTCAAAGCATTTGAAATTATGCTACAATTTTTGCATAAAAGCATAAAGTTTTGCTACTAATTGCTGAAACAACATAAAAAAATATAAAATAAAATAACCTAAGGCATAAAAGAATAATCTAGCCATTATAATAATAAACAACATTCATTGCTGTTGCTAATCATTATCCTCATCAACATCAGCTAAAACAACAGGACAACATCAGCTATAATATTTGTTAAAGTTATATCAAACAAAACTAGAAAAAAAACAAAAAAACAACAAGTTCAATAATCACATAATCGAGTTTTCGTTATACATACGCGAGTGTATTAAATGCTGCGTGACATAATTTTACAACAAGGATAATCGAGTTAGCGAAAAGTTTGCTAATGATAAAAATATAAGGTAAAAATAATATTTTCTATAAAAAAAAAAAACCTAAAAGGTTAAACTTTGATATTTATTTAATATGCAAAAAAGTTATTTTTTGACATTGAGGCTTGTTTTGAAATTAATGAAACGAGTACATAAAAAAAAATGTAATTCAAATTAAATTAAGTTGCTAATTTTGTTAATTTTTCATGAATATTTTGGAATAAATTATACCAGGGTTGGTTTGAGACTTGGCAATGATTTGTTTACTGGCAGAACAAATGGTGAAGTATGCCTTCATACCATGACAAGTCATATAATGATCTTAAAAATAGAATGTGCTTGATTTTAGGAAAAAAATTAGCTTACCTTACTTTTGAACACAAATGTGCATGATTTGAGCACAACGTGCCAATTGTTCTTTACTCTTTACTCTGTATACAATTTGTTTATATATTAAATCTTTTAAATGTCATCAATTTAAGCTTTTAATATGCTTTATAATCACTTTAAATCATCAGCAATATTAATTACAAACAAAAATTAATTAGTTTTCATGAAATTAAAATAAATTTAAATGCAAAAATGCGTCCTTCATAATCACGAAAAGTAATAATAATAATAATAAAAAAAGCTGCAATATTTAAAAAGGAAAATGATTTTATTTTATTATACCCTGCATACACACCACATCAGACTATATTGGATTTGTTAGAAATCATAATTTCCTTATCAAAAACTGTCTAAAATCTTTCGGAAGCTGCGTTTATCTCAAACTTCAATCCATTGAGGAACAGCATCTGACTATGGATGAGCTTGTATCTAAATGTTACACGCGTATACATTTTCTGTGGTAACGGACTCTAACACAATCGAATTTCATTCCCAACTAGTCATGGCTCTATAAGGCGACTCTTAATGCATCAAATCAAATGTATTAACTAATCCGAAAACAGCTGAACTTAGCATGACACAGAAATAAATACTTTCGAAGTCGGTTAAACTAGATTAGAGATGAGCGTTGCGACGGAAATCCTGTGAGTTCCGGTGGGTCCAGCTTATTATTAATTATAAAAACCCAAATAATTGTTTGATTTAAAACTTAAAACTAAACAGTGCTCTGTTATAATATATAAAAATTTTCAGTTTCGTACTAAAAAATTATCAAGACCCATCAGGAACCCACGGAATTCTGCGATATTCCCGTCCCAACACCTATCTCCTAACTAGATATTGCTGACCCTAGAGCAATAATACATTTCTCCTTTATTTCTAAGACGGATTGAATAGTTCTAGGCACCCCTTAATACAACTTCTTAAATGTTGGGTATATCGTAGTCGAGCTTACTCTAATGCAGCGTATTTGATTCATATGAAGTATTTAAAAACAGCAAATGATTCAATACAAATAAATCAACTTGAAATAAAAATAAAATCTGCAAAGTAAGGCAAAAACAAAATCTTAAAATAATTTTTAAACATAAAAACCAAAATTTTATTAAAAAAAAAGATATTTAGCATGAAATAAAAATGTTTACAAATAGATTTCAATTAATGGCAACATGCGACATAAAAAACCATCAAAGACATGCGATATGCAGCATTGTTGTTGTTTTTGTTGTGCTTTTTTTTTGAAAAGCCACTTGAAAAAATATAGAAAAAATAATTTTGAGTTTTTGTATGCAAAGCAGAGCATGTCTAAAAAAAAATGAAAATATTTATTTAATATATTTTCAAGATTCAAGCAAAAGCCACTTGAGTTTATTAGAGTTAAACGAAATTATTTTTTCAGCGACTAAAAAATGAAAATAAACTGAAATTATGCAGAATATAGCAATTTTTTTTTTTTGATACTCTTGAGAAAAAACATTTTACTGCAGTTTAATTTTTGTTGTCAAAATAAATGGTTTAGGTACTTTAAAGTATAATATTTTATTTATTTATTTAATTTTAATATTTTTTTTTTATGCTGCATGCAGCATTTACTGCTTCCTGACTTAATTGCTGCAATATGAGATACAAAAAAAGGGTAATAAACTTGATAAATATTTTTATTTTAAATTATTAAATTCAAAAAAAGTGATATTTGAATGCGCTGAGAAATAAACTGCTCAATATAAACTAATATAAACATTTAAAATATTGACTCACAAGATGGCTGCGTAGAAGAGACAAAGCAAAGTTTTAAAAGAAAGCTGCCATCAACGCCATAATCGTTGACATAATCATCATGGACGATGTCTTCGCTGGCATCAACAACTTTTTTTTTTTTTTTTTTTGAAAGGACTAAGAACAGCAGCAGTTCGTATACTAAGCAGCAGCAAAAACAAACTCTTTTGCATAATTTTTGTTTTTGTTTTTTTAGAAGACGCATATAAAGTCTCCATTTTTGTGCGCATAATCCGCAACGTTGATGTGAATGTGCCATCTTAACTATTACTTTTGCTTTAAATGGAATAAAAAGGACGATAGAATATCTTTCAAAAAAAAAATCCAAGCATTGAAGAATATAAAAACAACGCATTATGTATACGCTTCAGGGCATATGTGTTGCCTAAGCTTTTCTTGAGATACAAAAATAGTTAATGACATGCATGCACTTCAATGTTTTTGTTGACAAACTTATGAATTTATGTTTTGTTTTGTTTTGAAAGTGAAATTTGTTACGGAAAAAAGGTGAAAAAGTGTGACATGCTTTAAGCCTTTTTTTGCCCCGATTTGCTGAGCATCATAAATCAAAATGCTTTTCTTTTGCTACTCGCTCTCCATAAGAACATAACGCGTTATCAAAATCATTTTTGTGGTTTTACACTTTTCCGTGAGCATTTTCCCAGGCCATAGTTGTGCAAAATGTAATTAATCATTGCAGCAAGTATGAACAAAAGGATATAATTGGCATTGCGTTTGATTTGACAGCTGAAAAATTGCCAAAGTGTGACATTTATTTGAAAAGTTGGTGAGAGTATCCTACTACTTCCCCGATTTGAATTTAAATATTTAACTAGAAAGTTATGTAATTGCATTTCCGCAAATATTTTTGTTTGCTATTAAAACTGTCAAATGATTTTTAGTGCTTAAATAAAACAAAAATAAACAAAAATAAAAAATATTCAAAAAACTTTTACCATAATAAAATTTTGCACGAAATGTCAGTTTGCATTGTTCAATTTGAGTTTTTATTTATTTTTATTTTATTTTATTTGTTATTTTTGTGTGTGTGGTATCCATGCTGTATTGGCTGTCATTATTAGAAAATTATTTACGTAACAAAAACTTTATTCGTTTGCAAATTTTTTTTTTTTTCGATAAAAATTGACAATATTATCTATATATGATAAAAATATTATATATATTCGAAAGATAAATTTTTGTGAAGTAGAAAAATACCAGAATAATAAAAACTTAATTGCTTTCACATAACTAACAAAGTTTAATTAAATTTTTTTTTTTTTTTTTTTTTTAATCGTTTTAAATCTAAAAAATATTCAATTTATAAAATATTTTCTGGTTAAGCCCACAACAAAAGCTATGGAAATTCTGTTAAGCTTTGTCCATATTTTTATAAATACTATGCAAATTTATTGTAAACAGAGTTTATTTAAACCACCAATAAAAACAAAACAAAAATAAAAAAAAAAAAAAAATAACAATTTAACTATTTATTTTTTTAGTTTATATATATTTTTTAAAAATTTATTAAACAATATTCGATACCTTTATGTAATTTTGAATGGCGTTATTTTTGAGAAAAATATATAAAAAAAAACTATATATAGTTATGCATATAATACCGGTTAAATAAATTATAGAATATTTTAAAAACTCCTTAAACACAAAATATTCACATAAAGCTTTACTCAAATTCAAAATTTGGTTTAGTTGTGCTGTTAGAAAAAAAAACAGTACAGCATTAAAAAGTAGACTCAATTTTGTCATATTCGTCTATTTGCTCGTTAATCTTTTTATCCGCCATAGAACCAATTGAGTAGTGGTCAGCAACAGCCACAATTACGACTTTAACAGAAAAAAGAATAGAATTACACAGTTAAATAGTGCTGAAAATTAAACTGATTTTTAAAAGATTTTTTTTTTTACCGAACTTTTAAGAAATTTGACTTTTTCTATAAACTCTTCATTCTCTAGAAAACTGTAAAAAACAGTTTTCGAACTACCAATTCAGGTAGATATTATCTTGAAAAGTTAAATTTTGTTGAACTTTTTTTTTTTTTTTTTTCGAGATGTGTACATTCTAATCTTATTGTTCATCTTCTTTCTAGTTTGGTCAGATATTTTTCTAACTAACAAAATTTGGTTACTATCAGATATACAGCAAGGAGAGGATAGGGCATACGGAAATTCTATTCGAATTGGTAAACAAATGCTTAAGTAGTTAATCGATTTTAACGATATCGGAATTATCAACCTTCGCATTTACATTTTCGAAGCATAAACCTAATACTTGAGTATAGTGTGAAGCGTATTATTAGATGGTCGGTTGAGTAAAGGAGGCATCGGTGACCCCATAAGGTATTATTGATCAACTCGACGAGTCAAATCGATTTAGTCATGTCCGTTGGTCTGACATGGCATTAACCTGAAACTCTAAACCTATGCTTTTTTTGGTTCTAGACAGTTAGTATATCAGAACCAAGGTGCCACTCCCATTTTTACATATAGCCCCCATATAAACTTACAAAAAACCACTGTTTACCCTCAAATCGATTTTTTGTACGGAAATAGTTTTATTATTTCGAATTCGGTAAAAAATCTAATGTCATCCAATACCAAAACCAAGGTTTTTTTTTTTTTTTTTTTATTTTATTTTTAATTTAATTCCAGTGCCACGCCACTTTTAGGGTATAGTCCCCATACATGAACTAATTTTAGTTTCGTGAGGCGGGTATTCGGTTCTACGCTTCAAACTTATTTAAAAATTCATTTAAAATTTCATTGATTTATTCTTGTACAAAATTTATTAAAATATTCGAAGCAAAACAATTTGTACACGTTTTACCAAACTACCAAAGAATGCCTTCATAAAATGCTGCGCCACAAAACAACATCGAATTCATAGCTACTAAATGTAGCCTTACACTTTGCCCAACACTGCCAGAGTTAACTCTTTCACAGAAGCAACCAATTTCAACAGAATCATGTCATCATATGCTTGAGCGCATGAATAATTACGTTGCAAGAAAGCCAGTTTTTGCGTAAAATACAAATTTATACCGGCACACACAAAAATTCGCAAATAACAGGAAATACACGTAACAAGAACCTAAAATGTGTGCACCCTTAATTTTAACACAACTTTTCAGTGCTCTTTAAAAAGCATGACGAACGAATTTGGCAGACGTTCTTTCATTACTAATTTTTTTTTCCTTTTTTTCGTTCTCAGGTAACTCTTATTGCCAGTCAAGTTTGTCTTATTGCTTTCTTGGTTTGTAATTTAAATATGAGTTGTGCTTTTTTCTGGCCAGTTTAGCTTAAAATTACCAGCGTCATTGCAGTTAGCAGTTAGAAGCATAATAATTTATAAAGCGCCTAAAAGTAGGCAGCATAATTTCGAAAAAAAAAATGTTAAGCCTTAAACGTTATTAAAGTTCAATTACTATAAACATGACCTGTTGACCGTTAACGACTTTATTCAAAAAGTCTAATCAAGTCATAAATTTTTAATACTGTCTAATTTCATAATTTTGATAGCTTTTACTTTCGAATTTACGACGCGCGCGCAAAATGAATTTATTTGCGACTACGAAGACGCGACTACCAAGGCGGAAAAACTTAATATTTCTTTTTTTTTTTTTTTATTTACGTCTAAATTTATTTATGACATTCTGAGAGTTTAGAGTTTAGTAGGCGAATTAAGCAGAAACAGCATTTAGCTTTTTAGACGATACTCTGCAAATTTGAACTTGCTGCTTTCCTTGTGAACAGGAAATTTATATAATTTATATCGATTAGATTATATTCGTACAGTTAATGTCTGTCCGTCTGTTTGTGTGTGTGTGTGTGTGTATTTTGTCAACACGTGTGGGTAATTTGGTTTCTGTGGTCACATAGAACAAAAAGACGAGTGTACTCTTCGAAGGCAGGCAAGTAAGTAAGTATTTTGCATAATTGAATATGGTATCTGATGCGTTGTGATATATTTTGATAAACAAGTTGATTAAATGAGTTATTGAGAATAAAATATTTATCGAATAATGAATTAGATTAAAATGTTATATGAAAATAATACATTTATGATATGCAGAATATTTGTATGAAGTATTAGGAGAAGTGTAAATAAAAGCTTTGTGGTTTATATGAAATTTTGAGGTTGAAATTGTTCAATAATTATTGCTGTGTTTATTTGTGAATCGATGAAGTATTTTATTATTTGCTTAAAAAAAAGAAATCTGGTACTAATTTGAAAAAAAATGTAATGAAATCCGTAAAGAAAGACTCTATGAAGTGCACATACTCGTATTTATGATTAGAATTGATTCATGAATCATTCATTTTTCCGTTCATCTACTCTTTGTGCTCAAATCAAGCACATCTGTGGCCAAAAAGTAAGCTAAGCTAATTATTTCTTAAATCAAGCACAATGTTCTCAAGTCAAGCACTTTTTGGAATACAGTAGAAACTGATTATAACGACTCCCCTTATAGCGACCGACCGTTGGCTTGGTTGGTTCCCTTTGTTTAGTGCGACGTCCGGATATAACGATAAAAATCGTCGGTCCCTTGGCCTTGGTTATAACCGAAATCTACTGTATTTTTTTAAATAAATTGGACTTGAATTAAGAACTTATTGTGCTTATATTAAGAATGCATTGTATTTATATCAACACAAAATGTACTTGTATGAACTTGATTCGAATTTGAGTTATTCCCATCAAAAATATCTTTGAAATATATTTTCTCGTTGAGGTGTTATTTAAATTAAAAATCCTTTTTTTCTTTTGAATTTTTAAGCTTCATATTATATTTTTTATTTAAATAGTTGACATATTGTAAAGTTTATTTAAATAATTAAATTTTTTAATAATTTTTTTAAAATAATTTTTTTCCAATTTAACAATGTAAAGTATTTTTTTATTATGCATGTATTTTGGCGTGAAATTAAATTATTATGAATAATTTAAAAAATCATTACCACAGATAAAAAAATGGAATCGTTTAAATTATTGTTATTATTATTATTTTTATATTCATATTAAAAACGGCGACAACGAAACAAAAAAAAAAAAAAAATGTTGAAAATCGGATAACAACAAATGAACTGGAAACACAATTTCGTTGCGCTTGATTTGTGTATTTTCTCACACGATTTCACGAAAGTATATAAAAATGTTTATTGTTGTTGTTATTGTTGTTGTATTTATTGCAATTGTTTTTCTTGCAGGCAAAAATAACAACAAAAACCGAAACAAATAACAATAATAATAATACGATGAGTAGAGTATAAGCAAAAACAATAAGCAGCAGCATAACAGCAGCTAAAAATAATATTATGAATATTGACAGAAAGAAATTCGATACTTTAAGATACACAACGTGCGTTGTATAGATACATTTATACGCTTATTATATAATCATTAAGTAGTATCGATGACAACGTCGATGATGATGATGATAACCAAGGGGAATGCTTGATAATAAGAATGATCATTCAGATTTTTTTTTTTTTTTTGGGTATAAGTCGTATTTTTGAAGTTTTGCAACGCTTTAAGATACAAAGATACTTTTGTATCTTTTTTAAATTATTTAAGTTTACCGACATTCGTCATGTGCCTTTGTGCTTTGTATACAATAAAATTGTTATTGTAGCACAATTTAAAAACTTTTTAAATTTATATTAAAGCGTTTAAAAACTTCGGCTATGCCAAACTAAAAATTAGCTTTTGTTTTGTTAACATTTTTTTTTTTTGTTATGGCGCAGAACATTGATCCATGTTGACAATTTTGAGACAAAAATAAATAAATAAATAAGTTGTTGTTTCGATTTTTGCAAGCGCGTTGCCAATAACAGACGGACAGACAGACAGACGGAGAGACGAAGAGACGCATAGATATGCACATATGTATATGCCAAGGCGTGTATTTGTCGTCAAGTTGTCAACGTGTGTGGCAAGTTCGTTCAGTCGTACAATTGCTTTTGAGCTGGTGTATATCCTTCTTTATTATAGCAGTATGTAGCATTTTTATTTTTTTTGTTGTTGTTGTTATTGCTTGCGGTCTATCGGTTGCTTCAATAATTCAGAGTTGCGACTGTCTTTTATTTTTATTGATGTGCCGACAAAATATACTAACAGGCAGACAGACGGACAGACAGACAGACGGACGTAGAAATATACAAATACGAGCAAGGCAAATGGCCTGATTTATCATTTTGACAAAGAGCTGACAGTTGTGATTGCCCAATACAGACAGCCATAATGCCTGCTTAACACTTTTTGGCGTAAAGGCGAGATTTTTTTCTTTTTGATGCGTTATCAGTTTTTGTTTATGTAAAACGGATTTACGCGATTTGGTTAACACTTTTGAGCGCGCTGCGAATGCGAAAGCGTTTTGTTTTTAGATAAAAAAAGCTTTTGAATAACACTGTGCCCCGGAAAGATTTGTTTAAAAATCTTAACTTATGGTCTGAGTTTCTGGTTTTTTTGGACTTATGTGACAATAGCTCCGGCAACTACAAATCGATTTTTATTTTTCAAACAGTTTTGGAGAGCAGAAACTTTACTCGAACAGATCTATAAGCTTTACTATATGACTTCCCAGTTATTTCAGCTAATTTCTGTGTAATAAAATTTCTAAAACTATTTTAATTCAATGCTCCAAATCTATACAAAAAAGAAATTTAATTGAAAATAATTTTAAATATAATTTACTCAGTAAAAATACTCAAATCAATTATGCAAAAATAAACAAATGAGCAAATAATTTCAATTATTTGTTTGCTCATTTCCATGCAAACAATCAATTGTATGGATCATTTATTACATTTGGTACTTCAACACACAAAAATAGTTTTATTTAGCAGACAGACGGACAGACAGACAAATATACTCAACAGTACTCTTGAAAGTCAAAAAATAATATAACTCAATTTACTAATTGCTATCAAAATAATGAAGTTCGCACTTGATAATTGAAGTGAATGCAAGGATGTGCAAGAGGTAAAGCCAGCAGCAAGGATTCGTTCATTCGTTCTTTCATTCACGCTGACTGTTTTGTTGATTGCAAGTTGAGTATCATTGGCGTAATTTAAGAAGCGCAGACTCACTCACTCTGCCACTCCTCCTTCTTGCTCAAACTCTCTGCATTCTTTTCAAGAAGTTACAGCGCAAAAGTTTGCTAAAGATTCTTGAGAAAAAAGATGAAAAAATAAAAGTATAAAGCTATATGTAACTAGGGAAAATATTTTATAAAGCAAAACACACAGCGTGATTTCGCTTGTGCATACAAACAGCGACTTGCACATCCTCTACAACTTTTACAGTTCCCTTTCTCGTACTTTGTGTATGGATGTATATATCTCTATCATGTTCATAAAAGTTCATCTAAGTTCCTAGTTAGTCAAAGTTTTTTTTTTTTTTTTTTGGTTTTTTTTCTTCTGCGTTGTTGAGTTGTTTGCTTTTTTCCAATTTTTATTTGTATCTTGTTTGTTTTTTGTTTGCTTTTGCTGTAAACTCATCTTGAGGTGTTTGTTAGCGAAGCAAAAAGTTTCTTAGTCCATTTATGTCTTGTTAAGAGTTTTATATTTATAAACTTGATTTTGGATTGCTTTCTTTTTTTTTTTCTTACTTTCTTGCAGCTTTGACGAGTAACTATAACAAACAGCGCAATTTGTTGCGGCAGCTGGCAGAATGAGCGCTTAACTCACTCACTTACTCACTTTGACATATTTATGCTGCAT
Organism: Leucophenga varia; assembly: GCA_018903435.1. NCBI lineage: Eukaryota > Metazoa > Arthropoda > Insecta > Diptera > Drosophilidae > Leucophenga > Leucophenga varia. Next base: position 37,291 of record JAEIFJ010001221.1, on the reverse strand, counting down.
ACTTTGTGGCGTTTAAAGCGCATGGTTAGCATTTTTTCTATTTGGTGCAGTTTTGTTATTAAAGTATTATTTTTTAATTAAATAAAGCGCACATTTTACAAAAAGATACAAGATACTTTCTCGCTGAGACATTTTATAGCAGAAGAAAAGTTTAAAAATGTTTTTTTTTTTAAAAGACTCTCTTGTTGACTTGACATTCTATGCACGGACGAGCAGACAGACGAGCACAAAACATGGCCATTGTTATTTTAGTCGACAAAAGACAATTGTTTTCGACATACAATGTACATAGTATACGTATTATTATATTACAATTACACACACACTACGTAGTTTGTGGTTGTTAGTATTGCTGTGCTTGTAATGAAGATTTTAGACTTTAAAAATGTTACATTTCAATTAATTTCAAGCAAAAGATGCAACGTTCGAGTGAAATACTTTTACAATTTAAACGCTGACTTTAATGTTTGCGCATGACGCATTACATTAAATGACAAAAGACCAATTTTTTTTTTTGCGTCGCGACTAAATTTACTTGATGCTTTTTTTAAGCTTAAAGAAAGAAAAAAATTGGAACAAAAAAAAAAATGTCTTTAAAAATTAAATAAAAAATTCACTTAAAAAAATTTCGCGTTCGCCTAAAAGTATGCTTGACTCAAAAAAAAAAAAAAAAATATTTGCCTTTGACGTATTAAAATCAACGACACGTACAAAATTCAACGTCTTTGCAGCGTTAGAGACTGCGACGTGCAATCATTCAAGCTATTTATTCACAAACACACACATGCATACGAAAAATATAAACACACTTTATATGTCCTTGCGCCTAAAAGTATGTCGCTTTAAAACAAAAATAATGCTCAAAGCATGCGAAAAATAAAAAAAAAAAAAAGTAGAAAGAATCTACAATTTCAACACGATTTTCCACCAAAACTTGAATTTCTTTAGGCATTATTTTTTCACTATAAAAATGCTTCCAAAAATAATTTTATGTATTCTGTAAGCGTCTAATTTATTAGTATAATTTTCTATGTTTTTGTTTTTCCAACGAAGCTGCTGCTGCTGTTTTTTTTCTTTGACATTACACTGCATATTAATTTTGCATAAATGGCTCGCAACCATCAACAAATTACCATGATTATACATGACATTCTTGGCTTTGACATACAACAGCAACAGCAGCAGTCAGTCTGCCAGTCAGTCAGCTAGTCAGAAAGCTAGAATGGCTATTAAACCGGCTTAAGTCATGTTCACGAGCGTGTTGCCAACGATTTGTCGTTTTGCCTGAAAGAAAGACGTTTTGTGTTCAGGACTAAATATATATGTAAGGGAATAAGATCAAGTTGAAATTACCCTAATCAAATTGACATTATGCATATTTTAGGTTAATGTTGCGTTTAGTATGCGTAAACTGAGCTGCGTTTTGATTTTTTTTTTGATGCGCAGATTGTTTGTAATTATAATGTAACTTTTTATAGAATTGAAAACGAAGTTGAGGTAATTTAGTATTTAATTTTTTAATTTTTTAATAATTTTTTATTTAAAAACTAAAAACATTTACAACGGATTTGAACAGACATGTGAACATCCATACTTTTTTTTGGACAGCAAGCATATCATACTGATCTGAGTAGTTAAACATGTATGTTGACAGTATCAAAAGATTGACCCACCAACCGTTTTGGTCTGTTTAATAAATGTCTATCTTTTCCTGTTGTGGGCACCCTAATGTAACTGGTTGTGGACACCCTAGTTTATGAAGTGAAGACACATGCCAGCAGGCTTGGTCTGTAAGACTCTGGATCATCAAATCCGACTTCAGAGCTACTCGAAATCTCCAAAGGAACAGGTCAGAATCAATATGCAAGGGTCACATTGTGAGGAAATTGTGCTTGCAACAGACAGAATCTTCGACATTGTAGTTGCCTTCAATGAGATCTTTCATGAAGTTTGTCCTTTGCAAGCGGCCACACCCAAGAGCTTTTGAATCATGATCGTAAGCCTATTCAAGGAAAAAGGCAGCTAAGAAGGCTGCCGGCTATTCAAGACTTTTCAAGGGTGCCCACAACTGAATTAAACAGATTTTTTTTTTCACAAAAACCTTTTTTACTAAAATTTGAATAATTTTTCTAATGAAGGTATAAACTTATTATCTTCATTAAAAGTTAGTTTGATCAAAATTTATGTGCAAATCGTAAGGGTGCCCACAATAGGCACATATCTACTGTTCTACAGTTCGCTAATTAGCAGTATCGACTGACAATGACTGGTAATCCTATTTGCTTAAAATAAGTATCTCTTTCTCACAATCAGTTTAATGCCGCTCCACTCCATAAAAATATGTAGAAAATCTGCTAAACAGACCAGGTAAAAGTCCTCATAAAAATTTCATAATTGTCTTAACCACAACAAAAAAAAAAAAAAATAAGAGTAAAAATAATACACAAAAGTAAAATTCAAACGCTTATCTATGTGCATATGTGATGATGATGCTGGACAGCTGCCATTTCAGTACGTTGCTGCCTGTCATGCTTTCAGGATGTTCAATGTTAGCGACTTTCAGTGTGGCTTGACATGTAAGACTGGCTCGGACTCAATGTTCAGAGGCATATGCATATTTAAAATATCCACAGCACGCAAAAATAAAATGTAAAATATCAAAAAGGGAATACATTAACACATATTTACAATTAAGAAGGAATGAATGAGTGAACGGAATGAAGTGAACAGAAGACGCAACGAGATGCAATGGTTGGGTAAAAGCATCAACCAAAATCCCAAATGCACTTACGAGCTTTAAGAGAAAAAAAAAACAAAAAACAAGAATGTTGTATAGCAGCATATGCCTTGTTTAATGTCGAATGTATTTAAGAGTTTGTTTGTTCGTGTGCGTGAATATGTATAAAATTGTATCTATAGGATATGTATCTGCATATATAATTTAGCATTTAAAGACTGCCTTGATGCTTGACTGCCTGTATACATTTTATAGTATAGAAAGTCATGCAAGAGCAAGAGAAAGCCAATGCAAAGCGGTAGGCCGTATGACCAACTTATGGGCCAGAGCATATGCGGTGTATGTATGTATGTGTGTGTGTGTGTGACTTGTTGGCCAATGTCATAGTAAGTTTGTGTGTGTGTGTGTTGGTTTTGGTAAGCTTTAAGCACATAAGTCAAGCAACACAAGCAGCCAAAAAAACCGCAAAATGTTGCACAACAGTATCGAGGCGTATATGTACTATGAAAAAGGATAACAGGAAAACATTAAAACGGAAGTGGGCAGCAACGGAAGTGTCCTTGAATAAAATACAAACATACAACCAAAAAGCAACACTAAAGCATAAAGAAGCTAAACAAAAATCCCTTTAAGGCATTTAACTCAAGACACAGCTGCCTTTGTTGGGGCTTGCTTTTAGGCAGCATTAGCCAAAAATACTTAAAAATTTTGTTAATGAACTAAAATTTAGCATTTCGCTGCTGCATAAATACGAAAAAAATATGCTTAAGTGCCTTTGATAAGCTAAATTGTACTCTTTTAGAATTCAATTGAAATGTTGTGCAAATTAGCAACTTTGAGATATAAAATCTTAAACACTACTCACGGCTATAAGTCAGCCAGGCAGTTAGTTAGTTAGTTAGTTCAGCAGTCAGCATGCTTTTGGCCTTTGCAAATGTTGCTATGCTGTTTGTTTGGCTGGCTAGCAGCAAGAAAATTCAATTAATGCCAACAGCAATAGTAGCAAGTTTCTAAGGGTTGACTAAAAGTAGCAACACTGGCCAAAAAATAAAAAAAATACAAAAAAGATGAAGAGCTACAGCAAAAGTTGAACATGTAACGCGCATTGCTACTCAGTAAAGTATTGGCGTTCCTTTTTGTTTTTACTTTTTTTTTTTTTTTTTTTTTTGGCCACAAAACTTTTGTTTATCCTTTGGTTGCTCGCTTGATTCAGAGTCGTAGGAGAAACGTGTGGAAAAATAACAAAATTGGGGAGTTATTTGGGTTTACATACCCGCTTGTAGCGCTGCATAAATGCATATTTTCTAATGCATTACTCGCTCGTATTGACCTCAATTTCCTTTTTAGCAGTAAGTTGTTCCTTGTGCTGTTTGCTGCCATCAGTTTGCCATGCTTTTGGTTTGCTTCAAAAATTTCTAGCATATTTTTTGGCAAGTAAACTATTACTACAAATGGCAATGAGCAAAAAATATTTTTATGTTGCAACGCACCGGGCAAGCATGAAAAATATTTGTTTGCACTTTTATCATATTTCAGCTCAAGGGTAGTGTGCGGCAGGGCAAAAAATATTTACACCGAATGACAATAACTTATTAAATGTTATTTGTGCAAATCGTAACATTTGAAACTTTGGGGTCATACGAGTTTAAATTGGTTTTAAAAAATATTTACAAGTGAGAAAAGTTGCTAGAAGTGCAGATATTTTAGCTAAAAGCGTTCAATTGCCTTAACTGAAGTGGTGGTGTCCCATGATTTTTTGCATAGTCTCTTTGAATCCAATGGGCTTCTGGGTTATAGTTTTTTAATCTTCTGCGTTCTGGATTCCCTTCACATAGAGAGAAAAACGACTGTATTTGATCTTAGCACATATAAAAGCAAGCATCGGTTCTTGTATCAAGCACAATGTGCTTATTTTGAGAATATTCGTACTAAATTCTAGTTTTAAAAGTTTAAACTGCCAAATTCCAGAGAAAAGTTGTGTAAATTAATCACTTGTAAGCTTGCAGCTATGTTCAATTACTCTTTCAACTACATTCGATATTATTAGTTGCAACAAACATGTACTAAATTCTGAACTCAATGTTTTTGCCCGAGAGCAAAATAAAATGTAATCCATAATATTGATAATATAGCTTGAAATGTTTTAGTTAATATTTACGCTATGCACTGTAGCAGATACAAAAATAATTTTTATGCGATACAGAGTTACTTAGTACAAATAGCTTTACCTTACTACTGCTGCTGACTGACATTATCAGAAAATTTAATTTAGTATTGACAGCAAAATTTGATAGATTGGAATTTTTAATCAATTGACGAGGTAACACTGCTGCTGAAGCTGTTGCTGTTCTATTTTCAAGGAAACTTGATAGCTGTTCAATACGTTTTTAGCTTTCAATTCTTAGAAGTAAACTTTGTAGAGTTCTTCCAAGTATTTTATGCAAATACAGACAGACAGACGGACAGACAGACAGACAGAGTCGAGTAGTGTAGCTGTTTAACTGTGTGTGAAATGTATTTTATGACCTGAGTGCATTTCGTTGTGTTTGATTAATTGATGCATGTGCTGCTTCTGTTGCTGTTGCTGTTTGTAGTTAGTTTTCAATATGCTATAAATCTCTAAATTGTGCTTTTATATCTTTCTGTGTGTGTGTGTATGTGAGTGTGTGTGTCTATATACATTTTTGAATGGCATAATTTGTCTCATCATTCGTATCTAGTTGGCTGCTGCTATTTTAATTGTGTTTATTTGTTTGCTTTAACTTAGTTGATTGGTTTCTGTTGAAAATGCATTTGGTCAAATGAGTTTTAGTTTATTAGCAATAAATTGCTGCATAGTTTTGGGCGCGTTGCATATAAATTGAAATCAAGTTTTGTGTCAACAAAACCGGTTGCACTAAATATTCGAATGTATTTTGGATTTTGTATAATGTGAATTTTTTTTTTTGTCCTTACCAATTAGCTGTATCGTTCGATGAGCTACGTGCATGCATTTGCTCAACTCATTTAGTCATACAAAATCTAATTGATTTGGATTAATTTAAATTATTTAAAGTGAAAGTGAATGGATTTAAAAGTGTTTTTGCCAACTTTTTTTTTATTGCAATTTAATTTGTTTTCATTTTTATTGATTTTAGATACTAAATATGCTTGGAAATAATACTCTTCAGCACATATGTTGCAGTAATTTTATTTGATTTTCTTTTTTTTTCGAAATAGTTTTTATTCAAACATTTACAAAATGTGTGAAAGGGCAGGCAAACAACGGGAATATCGCTAGAAGCAAAGTACTAATACGCTTTATTGTTGAATCTTTTCAAGCAAAGCTAAGCGATTGAAAACGAGTAGCAACCGTTACAAGAAGAACACCATACCGTAAAACTCATTTGAACTGATTGGGTAATATTGAAATGATTGAATGGGAGACAGAATACCATAGTTTCAATGAACATGTAAGATATGAACACCTTCTTTTGAACGAAAAAAATATTTGGTGCGTTCGGGGTCACCAAAGTCGTTCTTATAATTTTTCTGTTATGCAATTTGACTGATAGACTATCTTTGGATTGATTGAATGACAGACAGAATATCATAGTTTGTTTGCAAATATAAGTTAAGATCATCTTTTGAATGAAAATAATATTTCGTGCATTCGGGGTCACCAAAGTTGTACTTAAAAATTATTTCTTACGCTCTTTGACGCATTTTTCTTTTGTTACAAATAATTTTCTTCATAAAAAAAAAGTCAAATAACTCAGATCTCATTTCTATTGTTACATACTTCGCTTCAATTGTATAATAATCTCTTTTTTGCGATATAGAAAGTGTATAAAAACAGGGGAAAAAATCAGAAAGCAAAATTCCATGTCAATTTTAAACTATTAGTGTCGCCGTTTGGCAGCAAGCGAGAAAGTTTTTCGCGCTTTTGCACACTGATGCCATTTGAAACAGGAACAAAGTACTAAAGCAAACTTTCTATGCGAGTTTTTCTTTTTTTTGAGTTGTTTTTATCATACTTCTACTTCTTTTAAGAGCTTCTTTATGCTTTTTTTTCTCTTTCAACTTTTGCTGTTCGGTGTTGTTTGTTTGTTTGTTTGCGCTGCACAGAAATTTGTGCAAAAAAATTTGAAGCTCTTTTGACGTAAGTGCGAGTAGCAATAAAGTTGGTTTTCGGAAGAAAATTATAGCTGCTTATATGGATTGAAGTGCGATATGATGCCAAAGATTTCTTGTTGCTGTGATTTAATAAATGACAAAAGTTTTTTTTTTTTTTTTATTTTGTATAAGCATAACATAACTTTTATAATGTTTGATTATTTTATTAGCGGTTCGAAGAGTTTCTTTTTTTTCTATTTGGAAATTTTGAAATGTGAATATTTTAACTTGCAGCGCTAAAAAAATTTACAAAAAATTTCAAATGCCAAATGCCTCAAATAATGTCAAAGATAACATTTCTAACTTGGAACGAGTGCCAATTTTGCTTGCAAAATACTTCAAAAATATTTGACGAAAAAAAGTGAGGTGATTCATAAACTTTTACATAAGCAAACTAAAAAAATTAAATAAAAAATAATTTTTTTTAGATACGCTAAACATTTTACTTGGCAAAATGCATCAAAAAAGTTATCAAAGTTAAAAAAGAGATAAAATTTTCGGTTACCCTAAAATCTAGACAATTTGAAGGTTTTATAACTATAAAAAAAAATCATTATTAGAAAAGCCAAAATAGTTTAAAAACTCTACCAAAATGAGTCGACGAGTTTTAAAAATGACAGAGAGTGAAAATTAGGCTAGAACGCAACGTTGACCGCAAAAGCAAAGTGCTGCACTAATTTTAATTTAATTAAAATGTTTCGTGCCGCTTAAAAAATAAAACAAAATAAAATAAAATGTAACTGAAACAAAATAAAAAAAAAAAAAAAAAATAGAAGCTAAAATAAAAGTTTTAACTTTTTGTTTTGTACTCAAAAAATATAAAAAAAAAGAAGGAAATTATTATAAAATGACTAATGACTAACACAAGTGGACAAGAACCGAGCAGTAAGTGGCATAATAGTGCAGTAGTGTGCGTTAGAGATACACATACATGAAAAAAAAAGGAAAAAAAAAACACATCAGTTAGCCAAGTTAGCAGCACTACTCCTTTTGCTGTATTTTGAGTGGGTCAAGTTGTTGGGTCAAGTGTGTGTACTCAGGAATGGGTTAAGTGGTTTTTAATGAAAGTTTTCAGTCGCTTGATGCTGCACTGCTCTGCTGCTCAATTGTCCTGGCTTAGTCCTAGTTGCTATACTACTGCTGCTGCTGTTGGTTGCTAATTGCGTTGGCTAAATATTGTTTTTTTTTTTTTTTTTTGTTTGTTTCTTTTTTTGCATACAACTAGACCAACTCAACTACGTATCTGTATCTTACTCTTGCGCTTTGTATCTTTTTTTTAACTACCACTCTCGACGCTCGGCTTATAGCATCAAATGTTATTAAATCGCTATTAAAGAGTAGAAGTAAGTATAATAATATTAATTGTTTTTATAGTTTTTAATCGATTCGCTTTACCTAAGCTGACTGCAAGGCTAAAAAGTGAAATAGAAGAAAAAAAACAATTTCACTTTCTTTTTTTATGGAAAGCATTTAGTAGCGCATTAATTCAAGGTTATGCCTTCATGAAAATTGGCTTTTCTTTTTTTATGTAAAATTTATTTAAAAATTAAGCGCATTTTAAATGCAATTTATTTTTTTTACCCTCTTGCTGTGTTTATTTAAATTTGAGTTGTGTTGTGTCTGCGTTAAGTAAATCATTATTTGAAATACTTTTTGTTGTTGTTTGTTTGTTTATTTATGCATATTGTTGTATTTCTATCTCGTTTTGTTGTTGTTGTTTGTACGTCCATTGCATTTGCTATCTTTTTTTTTTTTTTTTGGAGCTGCTTTTTAACTTTTTGGTTTATTCGCCACTTTTCAGTTGATTTCCGGTCGCTGTTTCCTTATCGGAATTCTATATTTCCGGCTGTCTATTGTGCTTGTTATTTAGTTTGAGCGTGCACAGTTTTGTATTTTTTCCATTTTATGCGCAGTTCAAGTTTTTCGCTTTTGAATAAAATTGAAGCGAAATTTAAAGTTGAATTTTAAAAGTTAAAAAATAAAAATAAAAGAAAATAGAAGGAAAAACTCACTAAAAATCGAATTTTATATTATTACCCTTCGAGTACGCACAGAGAAACGGGTATGTTACGTTTGAGCGTTTGATTGTAACAATCAGAATTCACGGCATACCGCATAAAGTTAACTTCGAAAGCTGAGTATCTGTCTTCCAGAGACCTGCTAAACTTAGATGCTTTAGAACACTTCACAGTAGAAGCTTATCTCTAACAGACGGGATCCACCATAAAACTTTTCAGCTATTTGTTTTAAAAATCTTACATGGGCATTGCCATATCGAAAGTGAATGTGGATTGTATTTTCGTTTTGTGGAACTTAAGTTGAAAAGTGTTTCAAATCTGAAAAAATAATTAAAAATAGTAGCGTATCTTGTAGTCAGACTCACTTAACTGCTATCTACTTTTGATTTTCCGCTTGGCATATTTGCTACTCAATAATCTTATCTAGGTTATATCCCATAATATTAATTAAAATCTGTTTAAATGAGAAAAATATGAAGTCGTTGTGTTCAATTAAGCTTGCCTTTTTTTTTTAGTTTTTTTTTTCCTAGAAAATTTTTCGCTACGCATAATTAGTTTTCAATTTTATTTTTGTGCTGTCAACTGCCAAGAGGACACGTGCTATATACTTACTACTACACCTACACGACAGCAGAATTAGAGGTGTAGTTAATTGCGTACAATTTTGTTGCTTTTTTTGTTTTTTATTTTATTTTATTTTATTTTTTTTGGTTTCGGTATTTAAGTGTGAAATTGTGTAGGATTTGTGGTTACTTTAGCGTAGAGTGCAGCAGCATCCAATGAGATACTAGAGTCTGCTCTAATATTTTGTCTTTTTGTATCTATTTGTATGCGTGTCTTTACACAGATTTTAATTAACATTTCTGCTCATGCGTTTGTTGACATGTCTAAGTGTGAAGGTGTGAGTGTGTGTGTATATCAAAAAAACATGCTACAGCGACTGTAAGTATGTCAGATATATAAATTGCCACAGGTGACAAAAGTAGCAGAAAATAATTTTATATATTCGACTGTCTTTTTGTCTGTCTGTCTTTGTGTGTTCTTATTAAAATGTCAGCTAATTATATGTAGAACAATATCTTTTGTGTGTTAAATTAATGAGAAAATGTGTTAATTGAGTGCAAAGGAAAAATATGTAATTAAATATAATTATTTTTGTTTTATTTTGCAGCGTATTAGGCGTTAAAGGCGTTTGCTCTAAAAATAAATACAGTAGCAGAGGTAAGTACTAAAAAATAAGTAGCTACTCAAATTAATTTATAAACTTTTTGACAACCCAGCTTAATATTGTCAAAAGTCAGCAAAGGTTGCATAGCGACTGCAGTGCAGGGGGAATAAAATTAGAATGAAAATACATTGCATATTTTTTTGGCGTTGCTGTCAAAGCATTTTGTCACTGACATTGAGCTTTGACAACGAAAAAAGATGAAACGTATGAGCATCGTATGAATGCATTCTATAATCTATTGACTGCATTCAAATCAACCGCAAACGCTTTGCCATTTTACAGTTTCTCTGTCACATGTGTATGCGTGTGTGTGTGTGTGTGTGCGTGTCAATGCTATTCATTCATTCAGCGATTATATTAGTATAGCGAAAATGTCAATGCAACTGTCATGGCAGCTTTTGTGTAGCGGTACAAAAAAAAGTATGAAACGTAGGAAAAGAATAGAGGTGCCACAATGCACACTGACAGCAACAGAATCACAGCTGGTGCAGGCATATTCAATTCAATGACGAAATGCGCCTGAAAGCACGCTTTATAAGCAGTGGAATAAAAATGAATGTGCAGTTTGATAAGTTGTTTGGATGTTTTTTTTTTTTTTCATTGCTTTTGAGGTTCGCTTGAATCTTGATATTAAAAAAAAAAATATTTTTAGCTGCTGAAATCCCTTTTATAAAACTGCTCTCGTAAAAATGCGTAGACACAGAAGAGTTTCCAAAAAAAGAAAAGGGAAATGAATATTTTTATCATAAAATTTTGTGCACACTTTTACTTTGATCAAAAAAAAACTTCAAATTCTTGCATGAAAAGAACTCTTTTTCAATTGCCTTCGTGTATTTCACATGAAGAATGACTGACAGCACAGCTATGTCTATCAAAATTTGACAGTTGAAAATCATATTTGAAAATAAAATTAAGCTGAATGCATTTCGTCTTTAAAAAAAAGGAGCAAAAAAACTCTCTAATAAACTTGCTTTTACAAATAAAGAAATTTAAGTTATGTGCAAAAACTATGTTGCATACTTTCGGGCACCATTTAAACTATTTCAATTAGTTTCAAAATATTTTGTTGTTGCATTTTCTATGCACCACAAGCAAAAACAAAAAAAAAAAAAAAAAAAAAAAAAAAAACAGAATATTGTTAAAAATTTAAAAAAAGTAAATCTGTAAGCTAAACAACAAAACGGGACAAGAGGTAAATAAAACTTTCAATAGCCAAACAAAAATATATTAGCACACTTTCAGGCGTATTGACATACTTAATTTTTACTGCCTTTATTATAATGCCAAACTGTTCTACTATGTGTACATGTGTGTGTATGTGTGTGTCTGAGTGTGTTTGCATTGTTTTCAAATAATTGGTCGCTTTGGCAAACTCAAACAAAACATTTTGTTGGTTTTTTTTTTTTTTTTTTTTTTGTAGTTTTTTAACAAAAGCAATTGAAACTGCTACAAAAGTGCACTGAAAAAAATTGCAACTATGTACTAAAGGTGGCATTGGCTAAAAAGTAAAAGAGGGGAAAAAACATTAACAAAAAAAGTTTAAAATGTTTTTCAGTTGGCTTCAGTTTGCTAGTTTCAGTTTTTTGCGAGTACATTTTTATGTCCCGGTTTTATACATTATTAATAATTTTGTATGCAATTTTGCTGTTTGCTTTTGTTTTTATTCTTGTTGTGTGGTTTTACTCTAGTGAGGTGTAAATATTTATAAAGTAACTAAAATGATACATTGATATTGTTATTGCAGTTTAGAATTTGCGGTTATATCTGTAGTTGAATGCATTTTGTTTTAGTTATGTGAGTTAAGATTAGTGTAAACTTCGGTTTTATGATATTTTTTGTCATTTTTATTTATTTTAGATTAAAATATTTCATTTATATCTTTTTTTTGTTTGAGATATTTTAAATAAATTTTATTTATTCACATTTGTTTCGTTTTGAGTAAATAAAACACATGATACATTTATATTTATATTCCGCCGCTGTCTCTTTCTAATTTGATAACAAATTAAGTTGAGTATGCATGTTATGGGGAATTTATATAATTTCACCTTTTTTATATACTAATTGTGCGGGGAAATATGTAGTTTCCCTCCAGCTACCACTATCTATCTATCTATCTAGCTATCTATCTATCTCTTTCTCAAAATTTTCGTACTCTTCTCTCCTGCGTGGTGAAATCAAATATAATTCACCACAAACAAAGCTATCAAATTTATGTAACCAAAGATTGTCCACCTGCTATAATTGTATCATGAGTAAAATGATTCAATTTCGAATGAGATGTTTTTCATTTCGATTGAGGATTTATCAGTTTCAAAGAATAATGCTAAAATGTCCCATTACTAAAGGTGCATAAAAATTTTGTAAAAGGTTACCTCTAGTAAAGGGTATCTCGAGTTCGAGCAAATTTGACTATAGCGTTCTTTGTTATTTAATAAAACAAACGCACTGAAATGGAAGCCAATCTGTTGACGTAATCTAATATTTTAACTTAAACAGTAAACATAAAAGAATACCTTTAAATGACACCCACAAGTAAAACAAGTGTGACCGTTTACGAAATAACCTGTACGCAGAGAGCGTAACTTTTTTTCAAAAGACATGAAAAAATAGCTGCTAACACGAAACCTTGAAAGCTAGGATTGGTTTTTATTTTATACGTTTCGACTTTGATGGACTTTAAAGTTTTTTTGGAAGTTATTTTAAAAGACAAAGCTGAAAACTTCATTCTAAAGTGTAGTATGCTGCTTTCGTTCTAGATACAACTAATTGTTACCAAACTAAGTCAAACCATGCAGCACACAAATCAACTAACCGAAAAATAAATTTGTATACAAAAGTCAAACACATCTCCTCCTCTTGTTAATTTTCATAAAAGGTGACGCAAAACTTGCAAGACACAGCAGCAGCGACAACAAAGATACGACATGAGTATCTAACAGATACAACAGATGCAACACTAGAGTCAACTTGCGTGCAACGAAGCATAAAAACGCGCAAACTGACAGAATTGTAATCAAACCAAAAACGTAACAATTAATGTCATCATCAGCAACTTGCAAAATAAACTCAAAACGAACGAACGAGCGAGCGAACAATTGCATTGAAGATTTTAGACACGAAATATCGCATGCATTGCAGCAGAAGAGTCCGTCCAAGCTAAAATAATTACTAAAAATAAATAAAATAAAATAGAATTGTTTGTTTGTTTATTTGAATACAACAAAAGTGGTTGAAGAGGGTTTTCGCTTACAATTCGTGGTTTGCTTTTACCAGTTTTGCACTTTTTATTCTATGCGCTATACCAGCGGTCTAAAACAATTTTTTTATTTTTTGTTGACTTTTTTTTTGTTTTCGACTAATTGTTCAAAGTTACAAGTGGCGTGTTTACAATGTATAAAACAACAAATAACAACAAAAGCATTCAAATACTAAAAAAGCCAGAAAGAAGGAGGGCAAGGGAGGAGGTTATGTTGCAAACGAACAAACAAGTTAACACTCCAGTTCAACAAAATGTTATCAAATGGAAAGCAATTCAAGTATGCAAGTCAAGAGTTAGAATTTGAATCATGACGACAACATTCACTCATTTTTTTTTATCATTCATTCTGACTGTGAGACAGACAGACAGACAGACAGAAGGACAGACATTCAGTCGGTCAACTAGTTTGGTTGTTGCTCTTTGCAATTCAGCTTAAAATGTCTGCCTTGCTGTCAGTGGACAAAAAAAAAACTGGAAAATTTGATAAAATGCGAAATTGAGATTGAAATGTTTGACGTTGAAAATTGGTGTGTAGCTGCTGCTGGAGTCAGACAAACAAAAATTTTGATTGATTTTGGTTTGAAATACAATTTGTAATCTAAATGTCTTGAACTTTTTATATGCAATTGGCAGTTGAATTAAAAAAAAAAAAAAAAAAAATGCAACCGTCAAAAGAGCTAAACTATGAAACCTTACTCACGAGGATTAATCAGTATTTAGGTTCTAAGTTGGCTCCAATGAGCCTTCTCGTGAGCCTTCGTATTCTTGCAGTTCTCTATCTCTCTCTTTTTCATTCATACTCACGGTAGGGCTGTACTTGACAACAAATAATTCTCATTACATGCACAAAGAAAATTGGCGATCTGGCGTCAAAGCTCCAAGCGAATAATGGCTTCAATGACGACAGTGCGTCGTGAGAAAATTTTATTTTTTTCGTTTTAATTTTGTTATATTTTGACAGATTTACACCGAGTTGCTTAATAGCTTCATACTCTAATCCAACTTTGATCAAATCACTCTGTTGGCGTTAAAAAAATGGATATTATTTAACGTTATGTTTCCACTAGCATTGGTGTTTGCGTCAGCGTTAACCTGTTGCTCACAAAAGCAATGTCTACCATTGACAAATACAATTCATTCACGTAGCAGGCATTGATTTCGATAGCAAAAGGTTTACGCTGACGCGACCGCTAGTGGAAACATAACATTAAATAATTTTCTTTGATTTTAAAAAAGATTTATATATATTCTTTTTTTTAATTTAATTTAAAGTTTTAATGTTATTTATTATGTTAATACCCAAAACACGAGTATAAAGTATATAAAATATTTGCGCACGCCATACGAGCCACAAATTAATTATAAAATTATAATTCAGCAGTTAGACAACATAAAAAAAAGAAGCGAATGTGCACAATGTGTAGCACGACAGTGTTGAGGTTTCCGCTAGAACATGCAATTTGGGTTAACAAACTGACTGCTTTTAACTTGTTTTTTTATTGCATGTGCTACCATATTATGAACCCCATGTAGACCTATTCATACAGTTTACTTTGTCGTCGTCATGCTGAGAAACGCTGCTGGCAAACTTTGTAACTTTTTAATTTAATTTTGACAAAACAAAAAAAAAAATAATACAAAAATATAAAAACAGATTGGCAAGTGCAATGCACTCTACCACAGTTTATGTATGTATTTATTAATATTTAACTTCAACTTAGATTTAGATTTATGCCAGATTATTATTCAAGTTGCTGAAAATGCCCAAGAGTAAATGAAACGATAAAGGTCAGTAAATGAGGAAAAGCTTCTAGCTAGAGCAATACACACACTCATTCAAAACATATAGCTCAATATAACTTTTCAGATTATGTTCAGTAAAATCAAATTACAAGCATAAGAAGAAAGATAAATGAACGAATGAATAAACGAGCGAATGAACGAGCGTGTAAGGAATGAAAGACAAATAACATTGTCAGTTACTGCCAAGCACGAAAGGATATGTGTGTAAAGGATATGCAAAAATATTTCAAATATGTGCAAAGGCATGCAAGGAACTTACATGGCTGAATCAAATATGTATGCCTTGCTTAAATGGCGTTCTTGATGATGATGTGAATGATAATGATAAAGCAGCAGATAAAATTACACCAGAGACTCATTCCAAGCAGCGTACAAGTTTCTTTTTAAGACTTTTAGACAGACAGACAGACAGACTGATATAAGCCACAGCAAAATTAGCGCTGGCAAAAGTTTTTCAAAATTAAAGTCGCAATCAAGGCGCGCTGCAAAAGTAATGAAAAGAGCGAAAAATTATATAAGAATATTTCATATGAAATACGAGAAATGATTGCGTGTATAAATTGACACTGTTGGTGTCTCTTATTTCTTTTTTTCTTGAATTCCACAATCTTTTTTCTTGTCTTCTTAACGCAGCTAATTCAATTTTCATTTATATTAACAAAAAAAAAAAAAAATTTGTAAAAAGCATTTCGTCATAAAAGAAACAAAAAAAATGTGCTTGAAGTGTGATTTCCTTTTTTGAAGCAGCGAATCCAAATGTCATCGAGCGTAAAAAAAGTTAAATTAATTTAAATGTTAAAAGAAAATATATACTGAAGTGAAAAGTTTTCAAAATTGCATTTTTATGACTGATTGAAAACCTTAAATCGCAGACGCATAATTATGTAATGTGAAAGTAAGTTCTTAAAAGAAAATATTGAAATAATTCAAAATTATTTTGTATAAAATGACAGCATTGCAAAGTCTTACAATAATTGGGGTAAGACTGAAAAGTTTTGTATTTAAATATAGCATATTTCTGTGAATGATTGATCATCTTCGTACACTCACAGCACATTTATGTGACATGCATTAATGAGCAGAAAGTAACGTTCCATCTCCTCAAGACTTTAAATTGTGATTAAGGTGAAATTATTTTTCCAGTTGTTGCGGAAAAAACACCAGAAAAAGGGCTTCCTCTGAAGAACAGTGCTTTTACTTTAAAACATTTTTATTCTAATTTTATTCCCTTTTGGCCTTAGTAGAGCTAGAAAAGCCGGAAGCCTGAATATTCAGGTGCGTCAATATGTGAAAGAATAAAGACTTTGGTCATGCAATGATAACTGAACATCTAAAATAGTTACCCAGCGATTTGAAGTAACTAATTCTTCTCAACAAGGTTGGCAGCCCCGACAAGAAGATGACAACAGATCCATCACTGTATATACAGATGGGTCTAAGCTAAATAGCAAAGTAGAAAGGGACGTCTTCATTTCGAATTCAAGGGTAGAAGCGTTCTTTAGACTTTCTGACAACTGCAGCGTGTATTAGGTAGAAGTCATAGCAACAAAGAAGGCCGCAGCTCAAATTAAAACTAGTGCAAAGAGTGTCTTCATTTACCTTGACTGTCAAGCAACCCTTAAGGTCCTTGATTTCTGCCTGGTCAAAACTAAAAATATTTATGAGTGCCGAAGATCCACAAAGAGGATGGTCCAGCACAGCAGTACTCACTTCATCTGTGTCCCAGATGAAGTGAGTACTACTGCTGTCTTATAGACAGGCATGTCAGGAGAATGGAGGTTCCGAAGCTAGAAACATATTTCAGAGTTGTCAATAAATCAAGTTCTTAAAGTATGTGTCAAAAATCCGGCTGATGTTATAGAGATAGTCCCATACCTGCCTGTCTCTACACAAAAAGCTTACCTAATCTAGAGCGTTTCTATCATTACAAAAGTATTATATTATTCACTAAAAAGTGTTTGTTATGCCATTGAATCGTGGTTACAGCTTGTGTAATGCATTAAAACGTCAAAATTAATTATGAATCTCAGTTTTAATGTTCCAAAAATCAATGTCACTGTTCTCATTGCAATTAAAATGTCACCAGAACTTGTGAACTTTATGAATCGATTCAAGTTCTTGTCGTATGTAAGCCAAGTAAAATTTCATATGCATAAATGTGTAACGATGCTGAATGAGGTTAAGTAGCTTAATAAGTGCAGCCAGCTTATACAATATACACACACATAATGGCAATGTGTGTCCTTTTCTATTCATACTTTATGTATAATTCACTCATTTTGATTTTTTTTTATTTTTCATCAGCGCGAAAAATAACTTTACACGCCTTGTTGGCATATTGCTTCAAGGTAAATGTTAAGATTGACTTAATTAGAATGAACTTGTGACATTTTGCTCGCAAGTGCATACTTTTTACATGAATTATTATATATGAGCATGAATGTATATTTCACTTTTTTTTTTTTTTGATTACTTTAACGATTCACGTAATTATTAAGTGTGTATGTATGTGTCTGTGTGCATGAGATATGCAAATGATTTTATAATTTTTGAAATGTTAAAAAGTGAAAAAGTAGCGCAAAAGTCGTGAAATTTTAACTTGAAATATTTTGAAAAAGTTTTAATATATATTATAAAAAAGGCTGTACAGCTTTAAATAAGCTTCTTTTTGATAAGCTCAAATGAAGTACAATAAATAGATATGCATCATGCACCTTCTTCATTAATCAATGAATTTAGCAACCATTTCCAATATTTATTTAACTTCAAAGTCGAGAATGTTTTAACTAAAATTAAACAAGTGTAAAAGTTAATTTCACGCTATGTAGAAGTACTAAATTAATTTTAAACGCATGACTAACTGCAGACAAATTGAGCCAATGTCCGCCAAATAGAACGACAAATAAAGTCAACATGAGTGTAACAGGAAGACGAACAGGTTAATCCAATTCAAATGCATTAAAAAAGTTTTTTTTTTTTTTTTTTTTGCAAAAAAACTCGACGACAGAGAGCAAACGCTCAAAAGTTAAACTGAACTGTGCAACGCTTCACTTGAAGTAAGAACAATTTTTTTTTTTTTTTTTTGTAACCGGAAAACAAAAGCAACAATATGCAACGGACACACCTCACGAGACTGCGGAAAAAATGGTAGGAAAAATGAGGTTTGAGTTAAAGAAAAAAGTAACAGAGACAGTAGCAGTAGCTGCTCATGTGTCTAAAAAAAGGTTTCAAGTTGCTGCTACTGCTGCTGTAAATA
This sequence comes from Leucophenga varia, assembly GCA_018903435.1. Classification (NCBI taxonomy): domain Eukaryota; kingdom Metazoa; phylum Arthropoda; class Insecta; order Diptera; family Drosophilidae; genus Leucophenga; species Leucophenga varia. Next base: position 18,832 of record JAEIFJ010001221.1, on the reverse strand, counting down.
AATGAAAACACTCGGAATGAATGAATGCAAAAAAAAAACAAAAAACAAGTAAAGGAAATGATGCGGCTCATTTGTGTGTGACCACAAAATGGCGCACAGCGAGCAAAAAAAAAAAAAAAAGACATAGCGGAAATAACGGAAACACGAAAAGTGCTGCGTGAATGAAAAGGCTACTCCGAACTAAACTCACCTAACAATACTTAAACGACTGACAGCAGGTGACAGCATTTAGCATAAAAGTTATAAAACGAGAGTGAAAGTCCATGGAACAAAATATAAAACAATGCACAACAGTAGCAGCACTACTACAGCTAAACCGGATATTCATACACATATACACATACTCACACACAGACAATTGCAGTATGCAACTGAAAAAGCTTACAACGCAATTGAATTTTACTTGTTTTGCTTTTGAATGGGATTTTATTTCATTTTATTTGCATTTTTTTGTTTTTTTGTTAGATTCGCATTCAATTTAAATTGCTACAAAAGTTCACTTATGCAGTCATGCATTCATTCGTTCACTCATTCATTCAAGCAACTCATGTACCATACATGTATGTATTTACATTTGTATCAAAACGTTTTTGATTGTTGGTAAGTGTGTGTGTGTGTGTGCAAGCGTCTGTGCATTTATTCAACGCTAAACAAAGCGGAAACGCATGTGGCCAAGCAACATTGAGCCCTGCAAAGTTTTAAAATATTAACTTGCACAAAAAAGTGAAACCACTCAAACTGCTTCGCATTTTATGTACTTATTGTGCATTTACGTGTTAAGGAGGGTTGTATAAGAAGTTATTGAAATTTATTAAAAAGATAAAGAGAGAAAAAGGCTGTTCGAGAAATAAGAACGATTGTACTTGATCTAAGCACTTAAGAAAATAAGCACTACTGTTGCTATCGGTTCTTGTATCAAGCACAATGTGCTAGTATTGAGAACATTTGTGCTACATGACTGAGTAAAGTAGTAAAGACGTGAGCTACGTTCTTACACATTTGATCTTCTTTGCCTTTTCAACTGTCTGCCTATTGGGAACAAATGGTTCTTGATATTAGAACGAATGTGCTTGATATGAGAACGAATGTTCTTTTTTTTTTTTTTTTTTGTATGTGTAGATTCTTTACATCTTTTATAGTCTTTGCTTACAGCATGTGGAGCTTTACCTTTATCAAAACATTCTGAGAAGTTCCCATAACTAAAAGTGTTCAATTCTAAGCAATACTGTACATATAACCCTCGCATTAGTTCGTTTTTTTCTCACTGCTGCCCTTTTATGCTACCACAACGCGAACGAAAAGTACAAAACGGAAATTTGTGGTGGGAAATTTCATTTTTGCTGACACTTGACTTGTTGTGCTTCGAATTTAGTTAACCAAAGACCTGCTCAAAGCAAAACGTCGGGACAGGCGTTACATACAAACAGTGTAAAAGCTGCCTGAACAAATTCAAACCAGCCAACGCCTGTAATGCCGCCGCTGCTGTTAGCATGTCTACTTTAATTTGCAGCATATAAATAATAGAATGAACTCGAAATCGTCGAGTCGAGAAAACTGACCGACCCAACAACAGAACAACGAACTTGACTCGTTTTGAAGGAGTGTACCATGGCGAAGTAGTATATCCAAACAGCAAAAAGTAAAAATTAAAAGAAGACAAATACATGAAAAGAAAAAATCACTTATACTATTGTGTTTGGTTTCATTTCCTTTGTCATTTCTTGTTGCTGCTCGTTGCTCACTTTGTGTGTGTTCATTGAGTGAGCGGCGGATGTACGTAAAAACAAAACAAGACAAGTCGAATTGAATTGAGACAGGCGCAGGATATGCGATAACTGCTTGCTGCGGCTGCTGTTACTATTTGTAGATAGAAGAAACCAACCAACCAACCAGTCAAGCAATGAACACAGGAAACGCACGACTGACAGAGACGCCATTTTGTGTGATATATGTGACAATTTAATTGTTTCGTAATTGTTTAGTTTGAAATGAAGAAGAAGAAAACGAGAAAATGTGTGTTTTGATTTCTGCACAAGACCACATCTATTATTGCCAAATATTTGTTTAGTCTTATTTTAGACGTATGTATTCAAGGACGTCGTTTTATTAAGAAAGACAACAAAGCAAATACTTGACTTGAGATGCTTCTGCTGCTGCGGCTGTGGCTGCTGCTGCTGGCTGTAATTGGCTTCAATCATCAAGTCAATTAGTAATGAAAAACACACTTCAATTTGATGCTCAATTGAAAGTGTACATTTCCAATGACGACGTCGTCGTTGTTATTCTTAATGAATTCGAAATTTTAGAAATAATTGAAATAGTTTTATTTTATCTTTGGCATGGTTCCTTTTTCATTTGAAAAAATAATCTTTAAGCTGCTTTATAGCAAGTCTGGCACTTTTAGCTTTTGCGAAACTACTTGGCAAACTTTTAGGCGCACACAAGTGTCGCGGAATTGCGCATGCATACGTTTCATAGAAGTATGCTAGCTGAAACTTTTCGCAAAACGAAACTTTTTGTGAAAATACTGCAACATGCGGGAAAATGACTGCAGCAGTATTTTCAGTACTCAAAGCATTCCAACATTAAAGTATGCACTAAATAAGTTTTGAATGCGAGCCGCCTTATGATATGCTACGTCGTCGTCTACTGCTATTTGCTGTAGCAGCCTTTACGGCTGCCTCTGCTCAGAAATTAAGTTACAACATTGCTGCTTCTATTGCTAAACTGATTAACTCTCGGCACGTTGCATGTTGTACATCATCATAAAAGGAAAACTATGCCAAGCGAATTGGATTTTCATGCTGCATAAGCTTGCTTTTCTTAAGCTATTAGTCTAAAAGTCTGTTGATAGCGAACGCTCAATGGAGCAAGCGAGTGCCTATCTGTTTTATATATTTATTCTTTTACACTTTGCTGCATTTAATTGAATTTTTGTTGCAATTTATGATGTTTTATTGCAGACGATTAGAAATTGCACTTGTGTGTGTGTAAGTTTTACAAGAGGAAATCATTTTCTTTAACAATATTTGAATGTGTATTTTTAAGGCTTAAGTCATAAAGCTGCAGTAATTTTAAGCCGATTAGAATATTATCATTTGAAATCTTTTCGTTATCTTAATATTTAAAATAGGTTAGCTGGTACTAAAATTTGTAAAAAGTTCTTCAATCATTTCGAATTAAAGCCAAAAAGTGTAAATTTTCTTCAACAACAATGGAAATCGTATCTTTTTTAGTTTGAAACGTTAATAACTAAATTTGTAATTGCTAAAAAATTTAATTGGTGAAAATAAAATAAATTTTTCATCTAAAAATGCACTTTTCGCGAATCGGTTATGAAACGGTTATGAACCGGTTATGTGAAATTTTTATGTTTTATCTATTTTATGTTAGGCTTTAATTAATCTTAATCGATATATAGCAGATTTTGTAAAATTTAGCTACTATTATATGATTTACGTAGATTATTCTTATGAACAATTAGTAAAACTTAGTCTCATTTCAAAAAAAACAAAACTTAATTAGCATATTACAACATGAATTTCCAAATTTGCCTCTTTTTATAACCTTGAAGTATTTACAGAAAAGACAAATCAGTTTCATACATACTCAAACTAATACATATGATAACAAATAAGATTGCCTTTTGATTAATGATTTTGTTAGCTTTCATTTTAACGCTACTTCCTCATCATTATCATTATAATCTGCATCAGGATCATCATGGTGTGTCATCAAAGTTAGACAACGTTTGTGCTACCATTCTGTGCTGTCATTCATTTGTGGTTGCTTGCAGTCGATGTTCACGTCCCATCCACGTCTTCTCCGACGACTACGATATATTTAAATAATGACAACAAATCTGCATGGCGGCACTTTGGCTTGTTTGTTCGGCAGCAGCCATATTGCAGGCAAGCAACTTGGCGTCGGTGCGTCACATCAGTTGTTGACATGTACTCGACGAAATCATGTCGTTTGCTGTCGTGCTGTGGGCTGTCATTCATAGGGTTTTCTTTATATAAAATATATTTATAAAAGTGAAGCGCAAAGGGGAGAGAAAAAACGCAAATGTTTTGTGGTCTAGTGCGCTAGTTTATACTTTTGTATACATAGTCTGCATCAGCGTTTACCATCTTTATTTTGCTTTATTTTATGTCGCCAATGTCATTTTCATAGAGCAGCAGCAGCAGCTGCAAGGCTAACCGATTGTCTGTCCCTGTGGCTCTCTTTTTTGTTTCGTCAAATGTCAACCAGCACACTTTTGCACTCAAAACTGTTGTCACTCCATTTAGTCTTGTGTTTTAGTAACCATTTGTTTGTCTGCATTCTATTCTGTCGCTGTCGCTACTATTACTCTTGGACTTAAAGCGTTGTACACACCCATTCTAATCCTGACATTGTCCATGTTTACTTGTGATAAATAGCTTTCTTTGTTCGTTGTAAAACGCCCCAAACAAGCATTTTGTAAACACACACAAAACATAAACGCGCTCATATAAACGCGTTGCGTATTATTTTGTACATAGTACAAAAAAAAAGTTAAACTTAGACAAGATATGTCATTTAAATTTATGATTTTCATAAATTTTAAACCGCTGACCCGAATTCCTTCATAAAGTTTAACCAGCTACATATATGCGACCAGCAAACTTTATTATTGTTTTCGTTTAAAGCTGTACAATATTTGTTACTACAGCTGCAGTGCTACTGTTTATGCTGTCTATCGCCAGACAAAATCATTCAATGAGAATTATAGGTGTTTATTTTAGTGTTAGGTGTTGAAATATTTTGGCTCTGTGGTATTGAAAAGCATACTTAAAGCGTTTATTTTCGGTTAAAAGTGAAAAGTTTATATATTTTGTTTAGAAATACAGTTGCATTTCTAGTTTAAAACGTTAAAAACTTAATTGAAAGGCGTTTTAAATAATTTAGAAAACAGTAAAGCACTTTTATGCCAATAAATGCAATTTTGGCGAACCGGTTATGAAACGGTTATGAACCGGTTATGGCAAATTTATGTATTTTAATCGATTTCTTAACAGTGTTTTACTATTTGATGCTAATATGTTACATTAAAGCTTCTTTTACATAATTATCACTTATTGTTTAATTATTTACTCACTACATATTTTTCTACTTACAGCCTACTGTTACCATAGCAATGGTAAGTATTTACAAACTTTTCTTGTCAATTATTTTTGCTTACTACTCGACGACGTAAGCATAATTAATGCTAACAAAAAGTTTACTTCATTTTGTGATGAAATAACAAATTTTTTTATATATAATAAAAGTTAAACAACTTAAATTTTGAATTGTGCGCTTTATTGAAACATATTAAGAGCAATTAGTATCTCTACTATTTTTCTTGTCTTAACATAAAATGATTTTGTGCTGCGCAATTATTTTCTAATTTATGAAATTGCATTTTCATGCTACATAAAATTTAATAAGCCACCGAAAAGCATATTTATTTATTTGTTTATTGCTTTGTTATTATATTTCCTTTTCAGTTTGTTTTTCATGAAAATAAATGCATAAATTCAATTTGCATAAAATACACTCACATTCAAAAAGAAAAAGAGAAAAAAAGTTATAACAATATTGCATACTTTTAGGCGCGTGAAGCGTGAAAATATATTTTTGCTTGATTAATTTTGTTCTTCTTGTTTGCAAAAATTTTGCGGCGTATGCATGAATGCGAAAAAAACAAAACAAGAAAAAGGTCTGAAATTAGAAAATTTGCATTTATTGTTTACGGTTGGCAAGTAAAGAAAAGCAAAGAAAACGGAAACGAAAGGATGTTGTATTAGGAACATAAGAAATTTGTTATAAATAAAAATTAGCTAAAGTCAAGAAAAATGTATACCTGCCAGATGTTTTTGCACTCGTAAAAATAAGTATTTGTATTCGATGTTTATTTTTGCTGAATCCTTTTTGGCTTTTGGTGAAATTTTTTTATAGGCTATATACTGGTCTGTTATAAATTTATACCTGATTTTGCGTATAAAGAAATGTGTCTGTATGAATTTATTAAAAGCAAAGCTCAATTTTTATTTTGCAATCAGCCAATGCTTATTTGTATGCAAGAAATAAGAAAAATAATTGTAAATCACTTCACGTTAAGCATAACCGGTTCAACTCACAAACGGTTAAGAAGCAATTTCAAGCAAAAAATGATGTTTATTTAAAAAAAAAAAAAAAGAATTGTAGGGTATTTTGCAATCAAATACCATATTGCCTGTTTTCATAATTTTCTGCAGCGCAGTAAATTAAAAAAGTTTCAAAGACTTCAGTATTTTTTCTTCTTTTTCTGTGTATGTGAACGGTTAAACAAAATAACTTTCAACTTCTATATTTGCTTTTTCCATTTGGTTTTTTATTTATTTCATTTTATTATTCGAAAACATTTGCTTAACTCAATTCGCAGAACTCGCTTTCGACAGCGTATCGTCGCCATATTTTGCGGTGATACACACACACACACACACACACACACACATACGTACACATGGCTCCTGAGAATTTCTGTGGTGCACTTAAATTTTTTACTTCTGAGCGTTTTTTATTGCCTACTTTTCAGCATCAGCATAATAATTATTATTACCTTTTTTTTATTTATTTTTTGTTTGTGGCTGTAGAAGTAGTAAATGATATATGTACATATTTATGTACTTATACAACTACAGTAGTAGTTGGTAGTAGTATGGAATCATTATACTTTTATTATCCAACCAACATGAAGCTGTGTACACCTTTTCATCAACTTTATGACTGTACAACGCTTGGTTGCGCTTCACTACTGCTGCTGCTTCTGCAGTAGTCTGGTCTGTTTAACATGTCGATTCGGCGATGGTGCTGCTGATAATAATGTTGATGTTGATGATGATGACGGTGTTGATGACTACGATGATGAATTCATGTACTGGCATGATTCAAAAGGCGCGTCAGTTCACTTCAGTCAGTTCAGCTCAGTTCAGTTCTACGCGCTGAATTGTAGTTTAGTGGCGAAAAAACACTTGCAACTTTTACGATTTTCAAATGTTTTTCTGTACGTACAAATTCATAGAATTTTATATTTTATAACGCCCAAAAGTATGCCGTGCAAAACGAAAGACAGACAGAAAGCAGAATGCTAACCTGGTGCTTGTTTTATTAGTATTTTTTTATTTTTTGGTGTCTCCTTCTAAATTCTGTAAGTTTTGCTGTTTTTTGTATACAGCACAAAAACTGGATCTGCGTAAGAAGTTTTTGGATATCCAAAAAATCTTCTATTTCCGTGATCATTGTTTTCAATATATTCATTATTCTTTTCAGTCTTTCAAATAGACTGTGTTGCAGAGATTTATGCGAGACACCAAATTTTAAAAGCTGCAGCAAATAGCTACAACTTACTGTGCAGGGTATAAAATTGTCGTGTGCCTCCTGGGTTATAGCTTTTTTATGGTTTATTTTTTTTTTACTCATTATTTGATGAAGCCTTTTGCTCATTTCCGTGTTATGCATGTAAATTAGATGTTAGTGCATTCGTTTGTTTGTTGCTCATCTGCTGTGTACTGAGTTGAGTAATTAAAAATTATTTATTTTTTAAATGCAAATTTATTTAAGCTAAAATATGTACTATATGCGAAAATGTTAAATAGAAGTTAAGTTTTAAATTAAATTACATAGTTGGCTTGTAAGCTCATAAAAATGAAACAAGTTTTTGTATAGACAAATGAATAATTCGTAGTTAATGATGCGCTTTGTTTAAAATGTTCTGTGCAAAATGTTTAAAGCGTAAAAAAATTGAGTTCAGATATTCTTTTTTGCCTAAAAAATAAGTTTGTAATGTTTTTAGTCAATTTTAAATATAACCGGTTCATAACCGTTTCATAACCGGTTGACGAAAATCGCTCAAATTGATTTAAATTAAATTATTTACGCATATTTTACATGCTGCTTTCTAATAAACATTCAATCAATTGTATTTTTTCAATAGTCCTATTTTTAAATTGCATATTTAGTCCTAAACTTAATTTAATACACAATGTATGCTCAAATCCTGTACAATCAAGTACAATTTACACGTGTACGCATGCCAAATTATATCGCTACAACTCAGTCTGCTCATCTCAAAACGTTTACAACTGTCATAATCAATAAAAATGAAAGGTAAACGATGCGATGACATGTATAAATGCTAACAAATAAATGGAAAATCGCAGGAAGACAGTGTCAACGTCAAAGTAAATGGCAAATAACTGTCTATGCGTAATATGTGTGTGTGTGTGTGTGTTAGCAAGGTCGCGCGTGAATTTCTATGTATTTATGTAATGAGTGTCATAGACATAAAAGATTCTATTTTTTTTTATTATAATCCGTTACGCCCTTTCCACTGCTTATACCCATTTACTATGACTATAAACGTTATAATGACATTCAAACATGCAACGCATGTCAATGTATGATATGACAATAAGAATCTATCTGTGTGTGTGTGTGTGAATGTTGCAAATATTTTTGTTACCTGCATGAACATTTTATCACTTGTGACACACACATGAAGAGTTCAAGCTTTGAAAACATACTAAAAAATATATAAAACGATTACGCTATAAATTTTTCCACCAAAAAAAAAGAGGGTAACGACATTTTATTGATTTCACTTAAATCGTTTGTTTTAGTTTAAAGTCATTCTTAAGTATAAATTATAAAGTAGAAAAAAAATATTTGACCACACACATTATAAAACAATTTCCGCTAAATCACTTACGAAACTAAGTGGGCAAGAAGATGAATTATGTATATTCTTTGCAACATTTTACAGAGCGAGCAGACTTATGCTGCCAATCAAACATTCACAGAATAATTTTTTTTCCCCCTCACAAAAAAAAAAATCGACTGACACAGAAATATTAATAAAAGATGAGCAAAATTAGTGTGGGGCTCTTCTAGTGTGCACTGCACAAGGCAAAAAAACTTGAAAAAGAAAGAAAAAAAGTGGTTTTCCAAAGATATCGAAATCTAGCCTCAAGCATTGCGCTGACCTTTTTTCATTTCGTAGAAAAAAGAAAAACAGCAAAGCTTTGAGTGACCCAAGGAAATTGTGACTGTAGCAAGAGATGATTTTTTTTCTTTAAAGCATAGAAAAGAATGTCATCTAAAAAGACAAGAAACAGCAGATTTAGAAGTGAATGTACTGAGGAAAATATCATAAATTTGTAACACTTTTTACTTGTTGGATTTTTTTTTTTTTTTTTGTTCATGCTTTGTCTTCTGTTTTTTGTACATTTTTTACTTTTTGATGAGTATCAGCGTATCTGTCGCCGGAAGTTATGTAAGTCTTAGTTGCTTGACCGTATGCATACACGAGGGGTGTTCTCTATATTTTAAGGTGAGAAATGTCTAACAACATTGTGCACATCCGCTACTAAAATCAAGTACAATGCTTTCATTTCAAGAACTTTTTATAGTTGAAGTACGACTTAAATAAAGCAGATATAAAGAGTGACTATTCTTGATATAAAGAAGGACTGTTCTTGATGTAAACAACGATTGTCCTGGATATAAATAAAGCTTGTTCAGGATATAAGGAACTATTGTTCTTGATAAAACGAACGATTTATCTTGATTTAAAGAACAATTGTTCTGGATTTAATTAACGCTTCTTCTGAATATAAAGAACTATTAAGAACGAAATACAAAGACTGTTCTTGATATAGAGAACGATTGATCTAGGTATATAGAGCAATGGTTCTTCATATAAAAACGATTGTCCTTAACATAGAGGCCGATTGTTTTGGATGTAAAGAGAAATGGTTCCTGACATAAAGTGTGTTCTTGATGCAAAAGAGTGACGATTCATTACTATTTATGTTATTTTTTTTCCCAGCTTGATTTGATCAAACTCTCCTCGTATTTATATAATATATTCATATTTGTGTGTGTTTATCCGTATATAGCCTTAAGGTTACATTGTAAATGTATTATATGACAAACAAACAAATAGAACAGAATTTCGCTCTGAGTCAATTTGTCACACATACCACACATAACATAAATTATGTATTGAGTTACTTATATGGATGCTGAGTTTTTTTTCTTATCCTCAGGCAAACATTTATTTGTGTTTTTATTCTTCTTGCTTTTCTTTTCTAAAAAAAACAAAGTTTCATTTTTTCATGGTTTGATTGTTACTCATCGAGAGCTTTTTATTCAATAGAAACATATTTTTAAATTACTCAGAGTAAAAATTTAAAGCAAGTTTTCGAATAAATATTAAGTTAAAACTTTTATGACTTAGTAATCAATTTATATTTGCTGCTGGACCTGGCTAGAATGTCAAAAGTCGTTGAAGTAAAATTAAAAAATTGTTATATAAAATATGCCAAACAGACGAAAATTAGTCATGCGTATATTTTGAGTAGACGAATTGTGTTATTCGAACTCATATTTTCGTATAAATGAAATCAAGTAAAATAAAATAAAAAATAAATTCCTGTTAGACTCCAACCACAAAAGAAGGCGCAAATATGTTGAAAACAGAAAAAGGCTTTTACCAAGAACATATATAAAGCAAGGATCAAGAAACATATATGTACAACGTATATGACTGGCCTGCAGCAATATTAGACAGTGAGTGAGAAAGAGAGAGACAGAAAGACAGGGTATTCAGTCACTCAGTCAGTCATTTGATGTGCTTCACAGTGCGTATGCATAATATAGATTTGCTGCTTTAGGCTTTTTTTTGCTTCTACAGAAATTTGAGCTGCTTACAAACCAATCACATATGCATGCGTTTATGTGTCCTTTTAGTTTATTTGTGTGTCCTTTTTTATATGATTTCAGCAGCTTTTTTTGGTGCGCTACACACATTGTGAAAAGGATATAAATTTCTTTGCGTAGTATGTGACAGTTGAAAGGAGTTCTTGAGATATTAGCGCTGGAAGTAGTTTTATCGAAATATCGATGCCATATCGATATTAGGATTGATCTTTCGATACAAGTATAATTTTTGTTATATCTCTGTCATTTCTAATAATATATTTGCCTGGGTAGCCTAGGAATGACTATGTCCGTCTGTACTTATATTTTTGCGTTTAGGTAGACTTCAGATATTTTGTTGCATAAAAACCTTTTTTAAAACTTAGTCATTTTATGTATATAGAGGGCATTAAAGCTTTGGTTTCTAGTCAAATCAAAGTCAGTTTCATGATTTTTCAATACATTTCGTTACATTTCGTTTTGTCGTCCTTATTGTATCAATTTTTTTGAGGTTCAAACTTTTACAATGTGAAAATTTGCTCTTGAGTTATTTTTATGCACAAATTTTTTTTTTGTTTTTTTTTTTGGGTTTAAATTGAATTTTGAATTTATTGCAGTTGAAAAATATCTTAAATTAAGTTTACTGCAAATACTTAAATTGTGTTTCTATTGCCAAGGGCATATTAATTCACTTAAATATTAAATAAAATATTTTTCTTTATTTATTTCTTACTGCTGAGCTGCTTAAAAATTCACTGATCTGTAAAAGAACTGTGCTGCACAAATTTAGAAAATTATTATACCTACTTGTATATAGGCTGTATTCAGTGTATTCAAACAGTCACTCAAGCGTCGATTCATTCACTCGTTGCATTCATTCATTCATATCGTTCGTTCGTTCGTGCGTTTATACTGACCGAACCCAAGATTTCTGGGTCTATACAAAATATTGTTTTGCACGTTTCAATGCGGTTTTCATACGTACATCTAAGTCTATTCATTCGCATTCATTTTGTATATATTTGTGTGTTTATCCACTTAGAAAGGAAGCAATTTGATTTTCTGCTAAATGAGGCATTATTTTGTGCCTTTATTTTATTATTTTTTTTCTTTTGAAATATATTTTATTCCATTTTGTTTTTTGTTTGCCCATTGGCATTTGTTGAAATAATTTGAATTGGTTTTGTTTTTCTGTTGTTGTTGGTGGCGTAGGTAGATTATGGCTAACTAAAATGTAAATGTTTTTTTTTTTTACTCTATGCCAAACTAGCTTAATTTGTGGCTTTGTGTTTAGTTTATGCTAATGTAGCATACTTTAGGGCTTCTTGAGCAGCAAACTTCAAAGCAGAGTCATAAATTGTTTTGCTTTTTGGGTTCATTAAATCGTTACTTTGTGGCACTTTGAAGTGCACTTTGTGTGGTAAAAAAAAAAAAAAAAAGAAGATTTGATTTAGCCTTGTTTAGCATAATTTAAGAGAATCTTTCAAGTTGCTTGAAGTTGCCTATAAAGACTTTCTATTACATGTTTCCGTTTATGACGCGACTCTAAAGCGTTTGCACTTGACAAGATTCAAAGTGTTACAAAGAAAAAAGAAGAAGAAATTGAAACTAAAACTAAACTCAAAGTGAACTCAAGTCACAACGGATGCTGTTGCACACTTTATTTTGCACTTGAGTACATGCTTGAGTGCACAAACTAATACACACATGCATGCACACACACACACACAGAACCACATTGCACAAAGTTTCCCGCCTGCTTTTCATTTAATTTAATCTCATATGACAGTTTTCCTTTCCCTTGAATAGTTTTGTGCTCTTTATTATTATTTTATTTATTTTTTTTTTTTTGCACAACTGAATGAAGAGTTAAATTCCGCAAAAACCTTTTTAAAGTTAAGTTGGTAAAAATTTCTTTTTTTCCAAATTAAATGAAATATTTCATTTAATTGAACTCGTTTTTCAAATATTTAAAAAAAGAAATAAAAAGCTTAAATAAAAATTAGAAAAGCTAACTTCGGCTTTGTTTTTAGCTTATTCAAACTGAATACAAGCGTGACAGTTTAAGAAACAAAGAAAGGCGACGTCCTCGCATATAAATAAATAAAATGGCTTAAAAAAAATAAAAAGAGAGATAGTGCAGTAGCAGAGAGCCATTTATTTATAACTGCCATTTATATGGCAAAACTACGGCTTATTGTATGCTGAAGTAAACAGAATGCGACAGGAAGGAAACATGGTAAAGCAGCAAGAAGCAAAATAAAGAGGAGAAATGAAAGGAATAGAGCAACGCAACAATGAATTTAAAATGCAATTGTGTGCGCGAGCATTAAGCTGAACTTTGCTTAAACTTAATGTACATGTACCAAAACAAAAGTAAAGAAGAAACACACACACACACATACATACATGTTAAACACACAATCGCGTATACATACACAGTTGCTGCATTGTGTTTATAGTTTGTGTTCGGTGCGTAGTGTAAAAACTTCAACCGACTGTGCTGCACGTATGAATATTTTTGTAGATGTATGTGTGTGTATGTATGTGTGTATTTCTTTCTTAAACTTTACCGGAATGCTTAAATTCAACGTAATTTCTTGCTTTTAAGCAGCAAAACGGAAACGTAACAAACTTGAAAATTTTTCATAGCATACACACGAGGCGCACAAGTAAAAATTAAATGAAATGAAATATTTAATTTAAAGCATTAAATAAATTGAATTTTTAATTAAAAGCCGCGCGCACATTGCTATAAAATTAAATTAAACGCATATATCAACGTATTTAATCTTAAGATTTTTACGTTGTAAAATAGTTTTTAATTAAAAAATATGAAACGCTATACGCAATCCCAATACGGCGCACACGCACACATACACTCATAGTTAGTATATGTATATGTTTATAAAGAAAAGTATGCTAGTTAGCTAGATGCTTGGTTGAATGGCAAAGTGAAAGCGTGTTAATAGTTTCAATTTATGAACGTAACAACATCATTTGGGAGTAAACACAGCAAAAACAAACATAAACAGAATACTCAAAGCAAATGCGTTATTTGCTGCAGCGTATATACAGTCAAAGGCAAATACAATAATGGGTAGATTGTTTAGTAATCAGATTTTAGTACCTATAAATCTAAACATAACTTAGTCTACTTTTAGCGCTTTTTATGTTAAAAACTTTAAAGAAGTTCGTTTCATAAAAATAAAAGCAATTACTTAACACTACACTCTCGCTTATACTCGTTTGTATGTGGAAAATGCGCGTAACAATTATTCTATATCTAAACGCGCTCTGGGGCAAGTTGTATGACAGCAGCAGCAGCAACACATACATGCATATATAGGGCAACAACTATCAAGAGCAAAACTAACAACAACAAAAACTATTGCATGTTACATGAACTCGCTTTTCAAATGAAAAATAGCAACGATTTGAACGCGACGACGGCTAAAGAGCTTAACGCTGTGTGCCGTGTGGCTATGGCCTCGTCAATTGAGCGCGCACATTGCGCTGTGCCAATGCGTCGTATGAGTAACGCGTTTTTTTTTTTTATTATTTTTTCATTTATGTATAAGTTAAGCTGGCGGGTGTCATTGAGTGTTTGCTTTAAGCTCAACCACAAAAGCTGCAGCACAATTCAAAAAATAAGCCGTCAACGCCGCAGTCAGTTTAGTTTATGATATTGTTGCCATTTCGCATTATCCTTTTTGGTCCTTACGGCTGTTATCTTTACTACTGCACAACGACTTTTTCATTTGCTAATAAATGCGTGTAAATTAGTTATAAAAGTCTATATTCCTTTTTTTCATAAGTAAATGTCTGCGCTTTATAATAAAAGGCTTAATTAATATGATACAACAAAAACAACATTGACATTGTCCTTGTTGTTTAAGTTTTATGTTTATGCGCATGTATGTATGTATTTGGCTTATGTCTTTGCTTATGTTGATTTTTTTTGCCTTTTATTTTTTTCATAACGATAAAAGTTTCATTCATTCACACAGCCGACCACAGGCATTGCCGCTGCTGCTGAGTTTCTGACATGTGTATTACTTTATGTTTATCATAGGCTTAGTGTTGATTAATTTTTGTTGCGTCTGTGGCTTTGCCAGACTTGAATATTTCTGACCTGACCTGTACTGTTCTAGCCTATTGGCTTGACAATAGTTGTTGCTCTCTCTAAGTGGATTATGTATTAAGTTGGATTTGCAGTAAATATTTTAATTATAATTTTTGTATGCATGCTTATGGCTTATTGGTGTTTTACTCTATATACGCACGAAAGCATAATTTTAGGAAAATTAATTTCTATGCTGAAGTAATTTGTAGTTAGTTGATTGATTAAGTGAATCGCTTTATAAAATAGCTTTAATGAAAGGCTAGGATTATATGGAATTATTTTATAGAGATTTCAGTGCTTAAAATTTGACACAGATTCCACGAACAATGCCGACTTTGATTTGAGTGGCAATTTTAAACGAGTTTTGGCTGTATTCAAAATAATTTCAGTTCACTAAGCAATTTATTAAATATTTTACAGAAACTAAATTAAAATATTTGCCAAGACATTTCAATTTTATGCAAAGAAAACGAAATGAAGAAAAAACAAGAATAGAAATGTTTAACGAAAAAAATAAAGAAAAATATTGAATAAATCTCAGCAGCTGTGTAGCAGCAGGCTGCCACTGTTTAAATCTAAGACACACAAACACACACACCGAAAAGTATAAAATAAAAATAGCATACAGCATAAAAATATACTTAAGATAAGCCAACTAGAGGCGCTTATCTGCAGTAAATGCCGCACAAATCCCTTGTCGGCAATTTGAAACATTTAAAGACGCTCTTTCTCTCTATTTCATGCGGTGTTGTAGCAGAATCAGTGTTTTAGATATTTATTTTTTGTGTCGTCGCCGGTAGAGGCGCTGATTTTAGCCAAGAGAAATGTATGTCCAGTTGCTATATTGCCAAGAAAATAAAAAAAAATAATAAAATGAAAAATGAAAGCAACATATTTGCAGCAGCCTACTCGAGCAGCGCCGCAAAGTATGCTAACACAAAAAAAAAAAAATCAAAAGCAGAATGTTGCGCGTGTATGTTGCCAGGAGCACTAAGCTTTCTGAAACAAATCTACACTAAATGGTGTGATGCTGTATTTTAATAGTGCGGCATGTATTTGTCTACAGCACACTTTTTTGTCTTTTTTTTGAAATGTATATAAATTTCTTGACTCACTGTTAAACTGTGCGTTTATGTTGTGTATTTTGTGTTGAGTATATTATGCGCTTAAAGATTGTTATAAGTACATATTTATTTATATTTGCTGTTCTTCTAAATTCACTGAACAGCGTAATTGTCTTTGAAGCTTGTATTTTTTTCTTCTATGTATTTTGTTTTTCTATTTAAATAGCGAATTTGTATCTTGTAAGGCATTGTTGCGCCTTTTTATTTTGTAATAGATTTTTTTTAGTCAATTTTATTGTCATAAGAAAAATGAAAAGAATGCGCAAATATTTATTTAATAAAATATGCGAAATATGTACTTTAAAGTAAACTAAATGAATACATTGGCATGCTTAACTTTGATAAATTTTTTCCGCTTTTTTTTTTTTTTATTTTTTCAAAATTTTTTTTACGCGTGTGCGCTTATGCAAAGACACGTTTTTCTCCTTCTAAACTGGCATAAACTGATACATTTTCTTTTATATTTTTCTACGTATTTGAAATACATAATCAAATAATATATTAAATCCTTTTTTGCTGCAAGTTACGCTGCAACTTAAACAAATAAATTAGTTACGGCAAGGAGCAAAGATTTTGTTGTTGTTGTTATTGTTAGGTGAAAGCTACAGACAAGCATTTGAACCAAAAAAAATAAAGATACGAATGCCGAGTGCCTTATAAGTGCACAGTTAAGGAAAACAACTAAAGTGAATATATTAAAGAAAAGTTCATGAATCATAAACGACTACGAGATACGCTGCGCAGATTGCTTTTGAACGATTAGATACTTTTCTTTCAATGTATACAGTCAATTTATACCATTGCTGCTCATGATCCAATTTCTTTCTACTAAAATACAAAACTCTTTAAAGATTGTTAATAATTCATCATCGCATTGTGTGTAGCGTGTATTGAAAGCGAGAAGAAAAAAATAGAAATAAAAATAAAACATCTGCAATGCATAAACGTCAAAGCAAATTTTTAAAATTCCGCTTGAGTTAAACAGTTAAAAGAAACAAAAAAAAAAAAAAAAAAAAAAGAAAAGAAAGAAAACAAAACTGTTACACGGAAGCTGTACTGCACAGACAGTGTGTAAAGCAAAAATGGCGACGACATAGCAGACGGAAATGTGTTTAAGAAAGTAAAAACGGAAAAAAAGTAGAAGAAAATAAGCAAAAGTAAAGTGAAATCGGTAAATTGCAAAAACATGTCGACATAAGTAGGTTTATATATGAGTGATGAATGAGCCTGAAGCAAGGCAACACGATAATGTTGCCATATAAGCACACACACACACACACAAGTAGCCCGAAAGTATGCAAACATTGTTGCAAGATATTTGTGGCAGACATATACATATGTATGTGTATGTGAGCAAGTTTTTGTTTCTTATGTCTGCTTTTGCGTTTTGGCTGCACAAAATGTTGCAAAATTGTTAACAAAAAAAAAATGTGTTGCATACTTTGTGGTCGCTGCGTGTATTTAGTACAGTTTACGCGAAATGTAGACTGCTTTTGTTGCTGTTGTTGTGGTTTTTTCTATTATTTTTAGCTAATGCAGCATGCATTGTTGCTGTTCAGTGAGCGTAGCAGTTATTCCCATAACTAATCAGTACATTTTCTCGCATAGCAATATAGCAATCGGGTTTTTTTTTTAATTTTTTAGCAAATGAAAAATATGCTGCTACATAGAATGCGCGGCATTTCAATTAATTTAAAGCAAACTTTAAAATATTCCAATAAAAATAAGTGCAATATTTTTATCGTATAAGTTAAATAAGCAAAAAATATTTTTATAGAATTATAAAATCAATTTTTTTTACATTTAACACGCAGTTTTATGTATTATATTTAAAAAAAAATCAGATGTAATTACGCATTTAATGCGCTCTGTAATTAATCATTTTTTTTTTTTTTAATTTATGCACAATTCAAAATTTTGCTGCTGCCTGTCATTGAGATAAATATTGTATTTCAATAATCAATTGAAATGTCAAATGCGGCTTATTGTTAGCTTTAAATAATCGAGCGAGCGAGTGAGAGCGCGCTTTTCATGTCAAGATGCTCATTAATTTATCAATTTCAACAAAATTTTCAACACTCCAAGCTAAAGCTTCTTCTATTGAAATCAAACCCATTAGCTAATATTTGCATTTATCAAATTGAATCCTTTCCATTGAGCAAACACTTTGCACAAATATTTCCTTTCAATTGAAATAAAGTTGAAGCACAAAAAATGAAAGCAAAAACAAAAAAAAAAAACAAAAAAAAAAAAAGAAACTTGCTAAAATAATTTTTTAAAAAATATATTTTTAAAAGAAAATAAATGAAATAAAATAAGCCAAAAGGGCAGCGACATGCTCAACCCTTTTGGCTAATTTATCATTGGCGTCTTTGCAAATATTTTATAATAGAAAAGTAATTTTTCCTTGCTTGAAAATGTGTTTGTTGCCAAGTAGTGTCCTTCTTGTGCGTTTTACTGCTGCTGCGGCGTTTGCTGCTGCTGCTGGTTTTGATTGAAAGCACATTGTGTCAACTTTTAATATTTATGACAAAATGTCATTTGGGTTCGTGATCCTATATTTTGTTTGAATGTCCTTACTCGCTGCAAGTACAACTACATACTGACAGCTGCTTGAGAGTATACAATTTTTAATTACATTTGCTATGTTTTTCACACTTTTTTTTTTTTTTATTTTTTTTTTGCTGAGAAGTTTGACACTTTTTTCCGTTGTTCTAGTGGCTGTCTGCCTTTCAATCGATGTGTCCTTGTACATGTTGGACCGACCGCAGTTGACTGTAAGCGCTGTCAACGTCTGCTTCATATTGAATGACTAGTTCGGTTAGGTTCGGTTCGG